>OY987278.1:21481159-21637122 GCA_963920785.1 Sphagnum contortum
AAAATTTTGTTCAAATGATTCTAAACTCTCAAAAGGAAATAAATGTAATTATGTACATTATTGAATTTTTAAAAGAAATAAACTCGAATCATTTCATTTGAACAAAATCTCAATAAGATATGAATTTTCAATGTTTAAATGTTTAAAATGAAGTATTTGATAAATAAAATGTAATGTAGCATATTATCACAACAAATGGGATGGCTTGATGGTTAGGGTGTTTGCCCCATTCCAAAGGTCAAGGGATTAAACCTCATGGGTGGTGTTGTGTGTCGTCAACAATGGTATGTTGACTAAATATTCTCTTATGGAATTCTTAGGCTAGGTGCCTAAATTGATTATGTGGCCTACCTACTTACCTAGGGTTAGGCTTTTAATTTAGCATAGGTAATGACACGTGTTAATAAATAATAGGTTTTAAAAATCATGAAATTATCATTAGTACTCTATATTAAATAATTAATTTTTAATTAATTTTCATATTGATTAATTAATTAATTACTAAATGAATGGTTTGGTAAATTTGTATTTTACTTGAGAGCAACCTTGTTTCACTAGGTATTAGTGAAACAAGTCATCGTCTGTAACAATTGGTCGCCCTTCACTAGGGGGTTAAACAATTTCACTATGTAAATATGTCCAAATTCATTCAAAAATCTAGTGAAACCCAAAATGAACTAGGACACATTTCCTAGTAGTGTTAGCCAATAATTTTCAACATAGTGTCACCAAAAAAAGAGGGACCAAACAACAATCAGACCCCTTCTGTAGAGCTCACACTAACATAATACGAATGTGTGTTCGCTTGATAATCCTACAGCATGATAATAGCACTCATCGAAGCCCAGGGCCTCTGTCCTCTAATTCTACAAAACCCAAATGAGAGGCAACACAACAATAACACACTACATGAATTCCCACAGATTCGGCTTCAACTCATAAAATTCGGCTAATCAGAATGTCAGCGATCAAAACTCGTCTAGCTCATCCTTTACAGAGTTTCTCCGACAGCACAAGCTTCCTTATCTTATCTGTGCATCAGAATCAAACAGTCCTACTTAGCTAAGTCGCAGGCGCAACGGAAATCATCAACAACCCAGTCAAGCTCTCTATGGGACAAAAACACACAAGGTTCTATGTCTGAACTCTTCCACTTTCATCTGATATCTACAGCGCTATCTCACCATCCCCAACACAAAAATCCCCCCAGACAAGTTATCTTTCTGCAGTTCTATCTCCACCTGCATCTCCCCTCTATTTCGTCCACTCAGACCACGCTCGTTCTACCTCCCTTAGCTTCCCACACAAGTTCTTCCTTCACCTTTCTACCGTCAATTCTCCTCAACAACTCATCAATGTAGCGTCGCTCCACTCCATTATTTGCGCTGCCATCTTCCTGCTATCCCATCCCACACAGCCAGATAGCAATCCCTCCATGCATCCCATGCATAACCAACACTTAATTTTTCCCTAAAAAGAAGATAAAATTCGCCGCTCTCATTAATGAAGGAGGCGGCTGGATTAACCCTAATCAGTAATTCTGGTGTTCACACAAAATGCACAACCACATGAATTTTGTTTGGTCACCCCTTGTTCGGTTACAATAGGATAATAGATAATGTCCTAACTATTGTTTTCATATCTAGATTACAACCATATTTGCGTGTAGCAATAACATGCATGAAAAGAAAAACCATGTAGTAGCATAAAGAAGGAGCTTTGGTTTGTGAAAAAGGAATTTCTAACATAAAAGTTATAAATAAATTTTCACCACAAAATAGTAGGACAATATTAGCTCAAAAACCTCAAATTGTTCTAGAGAAAACATGAATGTATTGTACAAACTCTCACAAAACAAATCACAACGTTGAAACATAGAAAATCAAAAGAAAGGAAAAATCTATTCTTATAGTTTTTAACATTACCACTTAGCAGATGAAAGTATAGAGACCTGTGAGGTATTCTTGTCATATCTACGGTGACACTTGACACAAGATCATAAATAGTCATGAGTATAGTGACATGTAGAATACGTTTAAGAACAAAGGAGTGAAGACTAGACAGAAACCATCTATCGTGGAGCCCAAGGTTGCCAATCCTTTAATTCATATAGTGGATGTCAACATGGTTATTACCAAGAAAAAGGTTATTGAAGAATAAGTTTTCAAGGACAAAGGTCACTTAGACGTGTTCTAAATTTTAATGAACACAATTGAAGATTGTTGTTTAACATATTGTAATCACATAGAAATTTGAAGTGAAGATGTGGTTGCATCAATATTTTGGGAACTATCGGAGTGACACAAGAAACTCTAATTGGTAAACGTTGTGGGTATAAGGTAGATTATATTCTTGTGACTCTTGAAGAAACAGAACAATGAATTTTTAATTTGATTTATCGATTAGGAGTACTCGTTTTGTCTTCAACGAAATGTTGAAGATTTAGCAAATGAAAACTAATAGAAGAAGCATGAGAAGGCTTTGAAAAGATTTGCGAATCTACTTGGTGTGTCTCTTATGTTTGTTGTTCGGGTGTGTGAGACTTACAATTGAAGAGGTTTTTAAGCATGAGAAAGAGAATGAAAAATTTAATGTGGTGGAAGCACATTTTCCTTTGCAGTAAGGAAGGACATCGGGAATAAACCACACTCTAAAAGAAGATAGAAGGGAAGAGATGGCACTTCTAAATAATGATGAAAGAAAAGAAATGTTGGAGGTTAGGCAAGATGAAATGTGAAACTTGAATAATGGTTTCCAGATTGCTAAGATCATCTATTGACAATTGTTGAATTGTAGTTCTTTAGATTTATTTGCTAGTTCAGTGGCCTGGTGGAGGTGTCAAAGCTTAGACCACTAGTCACTACATGTTGGTGTTGTCTTGGATTTTCTTTGTGGAATTCTAATCGCATGTTTCCTTCCTCTTATAAAAGTTTTGTGCAATGTTCATGTGATGAGAATGAAAATTTAGAATTTCAAAGGAAGTTCAAACTTTTTGTTATTTGAACATCTGTGACAAAAGAGGAGGGAACCCAGAAAATGCATGGACCCCTCTCTGCCCTCAAGATGGAGCACATCGAACGACACTTCAGATCGACCGTAATGTATACACTCAATATAAACACACTGCCGATTCACGCTGGTGACCTTCATCTGCCGAACCTCAATTGAGACACATCACAACACCAACACAGAACTTCTAACTGAACTATCTCATCACACAGATCATCAAAGCCAAATTTCATATCTCTTTATTCACAGTTCTGTTCTAACAATCTCGCCGACATCACAAGCTCACGTACCTCCTCTCTTGCAAAACATTCGACTCTGAAGTTCTGGCCTTTACTTGCACGAAATACATCATCAGATCAGAAGCTAGGACATAGCTAATTGCCAATCGTAGCGGAAGAAAATTAACAACTAGCCAAATTTCCCTTCTGAGCTTCTGCCTACTCTCCTACTTGCACACCAACTCCTCACTATCTGCCTTGCTATATGTCCTCTCGTCTCTCCTCAGTCCGTTATCTTCTTCCAGAAGCTTCCCCCCCAAATCTTCCTTGTCATCCTGATCCGATCCTCCTCTCGCCAACTTGCCATCAGCCTTCATCAATACAAGCCGCCATACCCATTCCAAGGCACAGCTCAAAGGGAAAGCCATGCAATCCCATGCAGCCCATTATGGAGCGCCGCCACACTGAGTTGCAAAACCCAGGATTCAAACCACCTCTTTTCACACCACACATCTTCATTTCAAGATGAAGAACAAAAATACTTTATGGTGAGAACTCCTACCTCTCTTGTAACTATGAGTGCACAAAATGGGGCCTCCACTTCGGGAGTAATTATGAAGGAGTACATTCAAAGGCCATTTCTATAATGTATTTGAGAAAACTTAAATTTTAATACTTTCAATTAATAATATATAATTCATTATTCTTAAAAAATTTATTTAAAATTTCTTGATCTTGATCATTTAAACCTTATACCTTATAGTTAGCAAACAAGTTTGGGTTGAACGTTTTTGGTTCATAGAGTTTTTTTTTTGTTGAAAATTTGCCACGTAATGGCATGGTGAATTTAATTTTTAGAAAATCCCCAAAATAATCCTTGCATGTTTCTAATCATCTTTCAATAATTTTAGCTAGAATCAAATGTAATGACAAAAAAGATTTAGATTTTTGAATAATTATTTTTGAGTAATAAATGGGTATTTAATTTTACCAATTTACTTTTTAAACATACCTCTGAATTATTTAATGATTATTCAACATTTTATAACAAGTTTTTTGTAATGTATATTTAAATGAATTTACATGATAAAACATCAATATTCAGTTATTATGTAATTATCAAATATCTTACTAAATTGTTCATGTTCATGAACCCGAAATCAATATTAAATTAAAAATAAGAAGTCATTTAATTTATCATTCAAGAATACACTAATCTTTGATAAATAACTCAAAGGTAGTAAAATATTTATTAAATGGTTCATATTTGAAATATTTATTTAATTTTTCTAAAATTTAATGTATAAAGCTTAGATTTAGGTTTATGGATTAAAGATGAATTATAGGGTTTGTTGTCGAAATTTGATTTATAGGGTTGAATAAATATTTACATAATTTCCTTTAATTACTATGGTAATATTTCATGTCAAGTTAAATTTCTTTAAAATCATTTTTGCACTAATATGTCCTAATTCATAGTTTAAATGAAATTTGGAACTAGATCAATTACATCATCGGAATCTGTAAATTGTATGATATTTGTGTATTTATATATACTTTTAAGTTGTATTTATGTATTGATGTATATGTATGTATGGATGTGTGGTTGTATATGTTTGTATATATATGTGAATGTGGGTGTGTTTGTTTGTGCTTTTATTGTTTATACATATTAAAAAAATGTAATGGGATTTTTTACTAACACACAAACATCCTCTTCCCAAGGCGGGCTAGGGATCATTGATCCCAAAGCTCAGTCGGAAGCGTTCCTGGCCAAGCTTCTAACCAGAGGACTCGCCCCTAGTGGCGAGCCCTGGAAAGAACTGATAAGGCATAAGGCAGATCAAACCAGGCTGCTAGCTCATAGCAAAGGACCCAGCACTGCAGACATTAATTGGATCTTCGTAGTGATGAAGCTCAAAAAAACCCACTGCTCAATGTGGGACAGTATATTAGGAGCCTGGTTGAATGTGAGGCCCGGACTAATCAAGACGGACCCAACCAACAATGCCGAAATTCTCAGAGAGCCGCTGTTTGGTAATCCCTCAATTCTCAACTCAAACGGCTCCCCGCTTAGAATAAACGGCCTGAAAGAAGGCAACACCTTCGCACACTCTGGCTGCTCTCGAGTCAAGGACCTCCAAAACGCAGCAAGCAAGGAGTGGAAAAGTCTTACTGAGATGAAAATGGGTCATCACCCCTCAAACAGAAGCAGCCTGGTAAAAATCACAGCCAGCATCCCATGGCGCCCAGACGAGCTCAACAACCGAATACAAGCAGGGGACTGGATAAGCAAACCAGACCCCAACTTGTGCACCTCACCTGACTGGACTTACTACGTGCTCGAACCTCATCGAAGCATAGCCAAAGCGATAGAATTCAAGAAGATCATGCCGAATGGTCTTATATAAGCGAAGACACAAGGCGATTACGCTCTCAACGAAAGGCTATCGACTTGTCAGAATTCTATCTCAAGACAAGCACGACTCAACTTTGAAGGTGGCCAGAGACGCACCGACCCCTGGCAAGAGCCCGCTAATCTATTGAATTTTCAAAACATGATTTATTCAAGAGTTCCCTTGGGATCCAAGGGAGTGGCACTGGCAAGCCACTCCCCCCCTCAGGGATTCACCTTTCTTCGGCTACACAGCAAAAAGAGGTTACATGAATGCTCAAAAATCGACGCATACGCCTAGCATGCACACCTTTATACAAGGACTTAAATTTCGCAACTCTACAACGCCACAAGTGATCGCCATAATCTGGCATAATTCACCCCCGAGGAAAGTGGGCACTCTCATTTGGATCACTCTCAACCAGGGTCTCCCGGTTGGAAGGCGGCTTCAGCAAATGGGAATCTCCCCGCACTGCAAAATCTGTGACTGCAATGAGGAGGAATCCCCTTAGCACTGTCTGTTCGAATGCCCCAAGGCGCTCGAAGCTTGGTAAGCGTACAAGAGAATATGGAAAGAGTGGGAAGCTCTTGAGGAGCTCGACATCACCTGGCCTTTCGTCCTCCTCGGAGAGCCTGTCCTGAACGCGAGGATGATCCCCCTGGGCACCTCGCCTATCACACCGGTGGCTTCACTTACCCAAGGCAGCCTCTCGACATCCTCATGATTGATGGGGCTGTTGCCTCCCTCCCCACCTGGGGTTCCTTCGACATCCTCAGGAGCTTCATTCTGTATCATATCTGCACCAAGAGATGCAAACGTCACTTCGATGACCAACACTCCATCAAAAGCGTACTCACCCAGGCCTGGGTGGCCACTGTTGAGGTGGGCATGGCCACGTGGAAAGCCATTAGATCTCGCAGTGCCACCAAGGATCCTAGTATTCAGACTAAAATTGAGTTAGATTTCAGAAAAGAATGGCTCCACAGGAGCATTCTGGGAATGGACAGTGCCACCATTCGGTGGCACTTCCTCCCCCCCTTATACTATTTGAACTTTCTTAATGAATGAAGGGGTTGTTGCCTCCCTCCCCGTATGGGGTTCACTCTCTCTCTTCCCAAGGTAGGAAATAATCATAAATTCCCAGCCTGAATGGGCAACTTAGGAAACAACATCCACTGACTTTGGTGGGAAACCAAATTGGAGTAGCAAAAAATAACAAGGGTTCTTTTGGGGTGAAAAGTCGTGATATTTTTAGAAAAACAATTGAAATCGCCATAATTAGAAACATAGGTTGTTGCTTGTCATCAGTGTATAGCATTGTCTCCCCCAAAAAAATCTACTTTTCTGTCTGACAAATAGCCAAATTTGGCCAAGTCTTCTTGTGTATCATCCACCAGTCCACCTACCTTACAATTTTTTTTAAAAAAACCAGACAACAACAACAACAGTGAAGAAATAATTCATAAAATTTTCAGATATATCTCAAATCCATGATGAGTCAAAAGCTTACCATGAGATGAATGAATCACTACTAGTGGTGAGTGTCCCAATGTTATTATTCCTTTCAGATAAGGGTACCAGTACTATACTAGAGCATCTCCACAGGTGCTCCGTATGTGACTCCAGAGAGTATAATTTCTTGTGAAAAAGTCAAAATATGCCGGTTTAGCTCAGGAAATTGGTTTTTCTGCACCAAATTCGTGCAGCTTGCCATGGCTGGTAAAACACGCAACACAGTTGTGCACCTCCAAAAAACAATGGAATAAATTGGACCTGACTACGACTCAGTATTTCTGATTGGTCGATCATAATGATTGGTCCAGGTGGTTTGCTATTAGTAGTCCCACGTATATGGAGTTCCAATTACAGTTTTATTGGTGAGGTTGCCAAAAAAAAAAGCTAAACTTAGACATTTAATTTTATTATCCAGAGTGACATACCAAGCACCCGTGGAGATGCTTTTAGTATAGAAATATACTTGAGGGTTGAGGCTGCAGCATTGGTATAGAGAACAAGGGGTGTGTCACCTGTTGCTCTGCCATTTATATTAGAAAGTACCTTAATGCAATAGAAGGATTATGGAAATTCAAATATTTCACCATGCAAAAATAAAATCTTCAAAAAAATCCTCTGAAAGAAACCGAAATCCTTCAAGATATCATATTAACTCTGTAACTAATCTCAAGTTTCAACGCAAGCCAAAATATCATGTTTCAAAAATCCTCATATAAAAAGACACCTACTACCCAGGGGCCAAAATCCCTTAAGCTACTATACTCTATAATGAATCTAAACACAATATCCTTCCTTGCCAATAAACACACACAACTATATACACAAGGGCTATAACATTAGTAAAGAAAATATACACACAAATATGCAAGGGGTTGTAGTAGCAGAATCAAAATATGCACACAAATATGCTTACACATGAACATACAACAACTTGCCAGGATTGCCATGGTTTTGAAAAGCAAAACAAAAATATTTTTGTAATTTTGACTGATTTTGTTTACAATCCAATACTTTTTTTGGTTCATTGGGTCATGAATGCACCCTTAGGGTGGACCAAAAGTTATCAATGTATGTTATGAAGTTGGTATTCAATTTAACAAAGTAGACCTTAATTGAACTTAATAGTTTCCATATCTATAGCATTAATGAAATATCTAACATATGGTATGTAAATCTAGAATAGGAGCATGGAAAAAAAGAGGTTATGCTTACAAATAAGGGGCATGTTGACAAAATCATATATCAAGCCATTTCCTTTTGACGTTTTTTTGGTATTTTGAGGGTTTTTTTTTTAGGTTTTTTTTTCAAGGTTATGTTGCTATTTTCTCAAACATAAATATTGCTTAAATACCATATATTCCAACTAATGTTGAATTATATATTTTAGGTCTTCTTTTCATCAATTTCACATTTTTCATATTCAATTGTCAAATCATATATATAAAGTCACTTGTTGCGTGCGTCTGTCCGTCCGTCTGTGACCACTGGACGCAGAGAAAAGTGACAAGAAAAAGAAAAGTGACGGTGTACACAGAGAAAAGTGACGGGAAAAAGATAAGACGACCGTAGGATGGAGAGCTTTCGGCTGTCGAGGTCCTGAAACCCAGTGTTCGTTTATCGAGGTCTTAAAACCCAAGTCTTGAGAGCCAAATATCAAGGTCCTAAAACCCAGGTCCTGAAAGTCAAATGCAGCAACGCGGGCTTGCAGGCACGAGCGGATTGTGTCCGACTATCACGGGTACCCACTAGTTTTACATAATTAATATTAATGTCTTTGGAAGTTTTATACTAAAATTGGTAATGAATATGTTGGGATAATACTTTATGGTCACTATAAAGAACCAATGGTCTATACATATTTAGGTTGTAATTAACTCAGAATAATTCATAAAAAAAAGTGAATGTTTTCTCCACACTTACACACAAGCCTACTCAACACCCTTATCATATATGCATCATTCACAACTAATGTCTAGATTTTAGACATTAGTATTAAAATAGTCATTAGATTTTAAAATAGTGTTAATAATCATCCAAGTTAATGAGAGCAAGAATGTATGCACATTTACACTTAAGGCCAATGTTAGGTGTAACCACATGTATCATGACTTTAACACTAGAGCTAATGACAACCCATCCACATTAGACCTAAAGGTTCCTTGTCATTATTTTCACTTTCAGCGAAAGTTTACTTATTTCAATCCACGAATCAAATGGGAAAGCATGGTGGGATTAAGAGACCCCAAATCTTCTCTATGTCACACTAAAGTAAGTAACCATCATGTTGGATTATTTTTTTAATTTTGTTGTTTTCAATATGTTCCCATCAAATTCTCATTGGATTCTCAACATGTTCTCCAATTTCCCAATGAGTTCCCCAACATGTTCCAAATAGGACCTTACATTATCCCATATCTATTTTGGGATTGTACAAAGTTTGATATTTAAGTATTTTAAGGTTTTTTTTGTCATGGGACAATCAATGATGCCCATCACAAAAGGAAAAAAAAAAGAACTTTGGGAGGTCCTCACAACTAGATAATATGAGTTACAATGTTCTATATTGGAAACTTGAGGGACTTGAAAGATTTTGTATTGTCAATATAATTTTGATAATTAAAATTGGTTTTTAATTGGACTTCAATGATTGGGTTGTCCATACAATTTTAACTATTAAACTTGGTCTTTGCACCTCAAAGATTGGATTGTCCATACAACTTTGATAATTAAAATTGACCTTTGGACTTCACAATTTTGACAATGACCTTTGGACTTCGCAAATTAGTGATTGACATTTAATCATATTTTGACAATCTTTCAAGTTAGATTTTTATTTTTATATTTTTTTAAATCAAGTTTTAAAATAATAATAATAGTTGGGAAGGATGGTGATACCAGACCCCCCCCCTCACAATCTTCTTTATGTCACTTAACACTGAATTAATTGGTCCTTTTTTCCCCTCTTTTATAACATTGCATGAAAGGTCTAAAAATTTAGACATTTAAACTTAGATTGAATGTTAGCTACCACACACCACTAACAACAAGTTAGCACCACCTTCCAACTAGGAATCCACATCATTGACAATGCTTTGCTAACATTCCATACACGAATTAACCCAAAAAATCAAGAAAATCTAACATTGACTTAATATCATCAACTTAACACCAAGTGTGAATGATGATTTAGTAAACTAAGACTATAACCCTTGAGTACACATAGGGCTAAAAACAATGAATTGTGTTAGTTGTGGTTCCATTCACAAAATGGAACTAAGAATCTAGTTTGGGGTTCAATTTTTAATAAAAGAATCCAATGGTTTTGAAAATCAATCCTTGTTAGACTCTGGTTCTTAAGGTGCATTCATACTTGGTGTTGGGGATTCCAAGGTTGAGTCACCTAACACCCATTCTACCCATTGAGGACTTAAACCTAGTTACCATGAAAAAAATTATGTTAAGCGAACATTCACTTAACATTAAGCTGTGTGGCCCATTTAACATTGGGTGCCATCTAGGATGCCACCTAGATTTTCATTTAAAACTGACTTAACATCAAGTGTGAATGCACCATAATTACTAACTAGAGCCAATGGTTTTTACCTGCCAAATCAGGTACCACCCAAGACTTGTTTTTTTCCTTGGGGTGCAATTGTGCCATCATCCTCCATTTTTGCCTACACTTAATATCCCCCCCTCCCTGATTATGGGTACCTACCTCTATTTGTGGGATCTCAAAAATTATGGTTTTACTCTCAACCTAAATTTTGTGATAGGTCTCAAATCACCCTATTTTGTAATGGGTAATTTGAACCCATATTTGATTTATGGATCATTTTCAAATCTTTCACCTTTCATGCACTTGCAGTGGCTGCATGCATGATGGGCCAACAAAATTGCACCTTACAAAACCCTAAACCCTAAACCCCACCATACTGCTGGAATCAACACTGCAGCTTAAAGATCTCAAAATGATGCAAATCAATGTCTTTTTTCGCACATATTTATCTCAAAAGGGTAGTTGTGATTTTTTTCTCCAAAATTAAAAGTTAAAAACTATCACCACAAAATTGTCTTTAGGAGATATCTAGCTACTTACTGACCTGCCCATCATCAGCACAAGAATTAAAGCTCACACACACTAGAAAGCAACACTAAAAATGAACACCCTTTACAACACTTAGTGCTGGAAAAAATCACAAATTCAGTGAAGTGGACAATCACTTAGTGAGAAAACAACACCTACCTTTCAATGTGAATTGCCTTAGTCCTCTCTCACCAAGAGAAAATGGAGCTAGATTTTTGGGACTACTTGCTTTGTGTTTTAATCCGTTTTTTGGTCTTTTTAATGTAGTTTGGTTTTTTTAATGTAGTTTGGTTTGGTGCATTGAAAGAGCATTCATGCAGGAAATTTGAAGGTTTAGAGTCCTTCTTCAATTATGAATTATGAATCATGAATGCAATTAGCAGAAATAAATTTATTCTACAAACCTTGTTCTTCAAATTTATTCCATGCTTCAACTTCATTTTTTGTTTGCAGGTTTTAGTGAAGTTCACTACTCTTTTTCAAAGTCTTCATCATGTTGTACATGGTGGGGAATTTGACACCTCACATAATATTGAGATTGCAAGCTCGGTGCCGTCTGAGTTTTTGTTGCATTCAAAAGCATTTGAAACATTCAAAGGCAGTGTCTTTGAGAGCCATATGATCCCAGCTAATTTGATTGATGCTCCTGACACTGCCGAGCCATGGCCAGAAGAAGTTGCAAGTTCAAATGGAACTACATTCAATGTGCTCTCTCAAGGTGCAGTCGGTGATGGTGTTACTGATGATACAGAGGTTAGAAAAACCGCTTAGAAAATTAAATTTCCTTATGGGATGTGAAAACTTAGTTACAAAATTCATATTTGAAAATGTCCTTGTGGAATGTGAAAACTAAGTTAGTTCCAAAAATCATGTTTTTGAAAATTCGTTGTGGGTTGTGAAAACTTGTCTAAAGATTTCCATGTTTTTGTGGCAAAGGTATAAAATGATTTTCATCATTTCAGACATAAATTTAGCAATCATCTGAGGAGTAGCTGCTTTTTGTCAATACCCATTAAGAAACCTGCAATGGGTGTTTTCAGATTTTACCCCATTAGACATAGCTAGTTACAAGAAGAGTGTGTATCAAACTTGTTATCATTCACATGGACTTTAGTTATTGATACCCAAGAAGAGAATTTATCTTTTTTTCATCCAAACTTTTATTATATTCAGTCCTAACTCCCAAAGAAAATGATACCCATTTTGGTACAATTTTTGTTCAAATCCAAAAAAATTGGGGTTTACACACTTTTGTTGATAGAAGTTGCTTGTTTGGATTTTTTTTAATTATTTATTGCCAAATGCTTGTTTTGCAGGCATTTCTATTAACATGGGATCTTGCATGTGCGGTCGAGAATGGAGCAATGAATGTGCCTTCAGGTTATGATTTCCTAGTGTACCCAACTATTTTCAATGGCAGTAATTGTTCATCTAACTTACAGCTACAGGTGGGTGTGGATCTCTTCTCTTCCCAAAAGTGACTCAATTGCCTTTCCAGTAATAATCTGCATAATTTTTATGCCTAGATTTGCATCTCTTAACTACAATGTTTGACAAAATTTCTAAGCTTTTGGCAACAATTTTGTTCAATCCTAGGATGCCAGAATTTTCCTTGGAATTGAACTTTGAAAATGTGAATGTTGACAAATCAAAATTGCTCATAAAAATTGGCCAATGTGACCTTTTGGTCGTTGACCTGGGACAATAGTTAATTTACAAACAAAAACACAATTTTATTTTTTTTAAATGGCCATCTTTTTTAAGACATTTGTCAAGATGGTTGTTAAAGAAAATGTAGCATACTGGCTTTGCAACTAAGAGAGTAAAATGTTGTCTCTTTTCTGCAAGATGGATGGGACAATAGTTGCACCGAAACAAATAAGTGCTTGGGATGGCACAGACGCCGCAAATTGGTTAAAATTCAGAAATTTGACCAATTTTAACATCATGGGAAGTGGTATATTTGACGGTCGAGGGCAGAACTGGTGGACTTGTAAAAAACAAAACATTTGCACAACAGTACCAGATGTAAGTAAAAGAAATACTCTCTTTTTTAATCGAAACTGTTTGATTTAAGTATGTAATCATGAATCAAATGGACCCATGACTTTCATTGTTCCTTTGGAAAATTTGTCATTCAACAAAAAATCAAGGTTTAGGGTTTTGGGTTTAAGGTACTAACTTAGAAACCCTAAAAAAGAAGTTTGATCCACATTTTGCATCACCTTCATGTCTTTGATTTTACTGTTTTTTTTAACAGGCCGTGTCAATAACCCAAAGCTCAAGTGTATCAGTGAAAGGAGTGACATTCAAAGACAGCCAGAAAATGCACCTTAGATTTAGTAATGTGCACGATGGAACTGCAGATGGTATCCAGATTACAGCACCAAGTGATAGCCCAAATACAGATGGAATCCATGTATCAGAATCAAGCAACATTGTGATTGCAAATTGTGATATAACAACAGGTAATGAAAAAAACAACCATATCAAGTTGTTTCAAGTTTAGGGTTTAGGGTTTAGGGTTTGTTAGATTCAAATCTCTTGTTGATCTTTGACAATTGTTGAGAGAATATGAACATATATACCTAGTAGATCAATTTTCTAATTTGGTCTTTACAAAAGAAAGAGCTCACAATATTTTTAGTTATTGATTTTGAGAATTTTGTAGGGGATGATTGCATCTCAATTGTTTCAGGATCCACCAATATCCAGCTGACAAATATTTATTGTGGGCCAGGATGTCATGGAATAAGGTAAAAAAACCCAAACAAAAAAAAGAAAAGAAACCCCATTTCTTGTGTTTAAATTTTATTTTACTTTCAATATTTTGTAGTTGTGTAAGACATATTATTTTGTCCATATTCATCAGTTTAGGGTTTAAGACCCTCATCAACCAGAGAAGTTTAAGCAAGCTCACAATTCACATGTTGGATATTACATGATAAAAATGAGTAACATGTGTGTGTGTTTGTGTGTGTGTGTGTGTGTGACATTTCCACAGTGTGGGGGGTCTAGGAGCAAACAATTCAGCTGCTTTTGTGTCAAACATTACAGTGCAAGATTGTGCAATGGAAAACAACACAAATGGCTTGAGAATCAAAACATGGCAGGTTTGATTTTTTTGAGCACACTAACCATTCAACCTTAAGCCCTAAACCACCCAATTCAACAACTTTTTCTTGTTTTTCTTTTTCTTTTGTTGCAAGAGTGGAAAAACATCTATGGATAATTCACTAATCTTCCTTCTTGATTTAGTGAGTTCCATCTTGTGCACAATCCTTTCTTATAACATAATACATGTATGAAAAGAATGGCCTATTTTGGGATAGACCCTTCTCCTACTTTAAAACCTTTCAGATTTTTATGATACCCTGACTGGGACCTTACAAAATTTGAAAGGTCTTATACAACCTTTTCAGGGACCTTACACAATAATACTATCACCTGTCCTTTGTGTACACAGAGAAAAAATCAAACTAGTTGTTAATTGAAGCAACTTGCATGTGAATTGATCCGCTTCATTCCTCTGAAAAGCATTTGTGGGAGTTTCGTTTTGGTGGGTTGCAGGGAGGCACAGGTATTGCAAAAAACTTTGTTTACAAGAATGTGGAGATGACAAATGTGGCCAACCCAATCATCATTGATCAGTTCTACTGCCCTCATCAGACAATAAATCCATGTTCCACCTCGGTAAGCAACCAACCAAATAAACTTTCAAAAGAACCTGTCAGATTTTGCTTAGTGTGTCTGGACAACAGATTATATACACTGTGTAGAGTCCTTGCAATGGCTGTACAGGGCCTTACATATGTTGTAAGGTCCATAGTTAACTTCTCTTACACATTGTGGGTAGTTGAAGAGGATGACCCTGAGCCTGCCTGCAATGGAAAGCTAATCAGTGGTGACAAGATTTGGGTTCTCTATTAACATAATTTTGCAAATGCCCATGTGTTTGATCAGCAAACAAATGCAATCGAGATTGAAGACATTCAATACATCAACATCCATGGAACATCATCCTCATCAATAGCAGTAAAATTCAATTGTAGTGCAGCTAATCCATGCACCAGGATATTTCTACAAGACATAAACTTGGTGCAAGCATCATTAGGTGAAGCAACTAATTCTTCATGTTCAAATGCCTATGGATCATTCACAGGGACAATGACACCCCCTAGCTGCCTCAACATGGACTAGATGTTGATGAATAGCCAGAGTTGGGTACAAACTCATTGAACCAAATAAGTGTGAGTCCAGAGGAGCAATCAGTTAACCTTGGATTGCAAATTTCAGACACAGTGATTCTATGAGTTTTGTGAAAAATGATGGAATTCCATTCCTACCAAAACACAAGCATTGCCATCTTCAACAAAGAAGTCTGTGACCCACTCAATGGGGAGAGATTCAAGGATTATGTATAAATTGAATATGAAAAGAGTGTTGTTTCGCATGCTCAGTCTCACTCCTGCAAAATCTCAAAGACCCAAAACTGCATCAATCCACTGTTTGCATGGGTATCATGGCTTCCATTGTGTTGGGCACTTACAGAAATAAGCACCATATGTAACTGCATTGCATCAACAACTGCACCTTCCTTCTACATATTTCTGCATTCATCAAGCCACAAACAAACCAAACAATTTGAGAACACCCAACTGGATGAAATGATCTCCACCAGTTGTCCAAAAAGTTGAGAGTTGGCTCATGATGTTCAAAGGTTCAAATTTTCCAGCGAGTCAGTTGAAAGACTGTACTGCCACTTGAAGAAGGTTGGAGTCCATGGTTCTGGGTTCAATGGTGGTGGAGAACTGCAAGTCATAAGACCAATCACTCAGCTTTGCTACGAGCCTCTTTGGCTTGGCCTCGCTTGCGAATATTCAGGCAACTGCGGAGACGAACCGAGTCCATGATTGGCTCAGGAATCATTTGAATCAGCCACCACATGATTGAATGTACCCAGTAAGGAGTGCAGCGGGGCTCATAACCCACCCACTTCAATCCAGCTGTTGCATACGTATCTGGTGATGGTACAGCAAGTGATGCTTTGCGGATCTTTGCCATCTTTGTTGCCACATACAACGGAACCTGAAAATTTCAGTTCACAAAAAAGGGATTAAACAAACAAATAGATTTGTCAATTTTATCTGCACAATTTTTTAGCACTTTTGACATTGACAACAACCCATCATCCAATTCAGAAAGATTAACTGAAGCTCTCATATTTCTTGTAAAACCCATTTATGAAAATGTATAGCTCTTGTATTCCTTGTAAAACCCATGCATGAAAATGTGCAGTTCTCATATTCCTTGAAAAACCCATTTATGAAAATGTACAGCCTCTCATATACCTTGCAAAATCTATACATGAAAATGTACAGCTCTCATATTCCTTGTAAAAGCCATACATGAAAAAGAAAGAAACAATCTCATCTTTGGTCTTCTGTGTATTAAGGGGATGTAACTCCAAGAGTTCATTCAGGGTTTAAGGATTCAAAGGAATTCTCCAGAAATCCAGGGAGATTGGGAAGAAAAAAACCCACCACAACAAACAAACTGAAGGAAGACCCATTACAACCTTGGTAGGCAATGTTAGGAACCTGATACTGAAGGAAAAAAAGAATGAGGTACAAAAGAACAGAAAAGGAGAGTAGAGAGAAAAGTACTTGGCACTGGACATCAATCCCACTGTGCTTGTACTCCACATAGAGTGACCTTGACAATTGGTCAACAAACCTGTTCACATAAAATAGCATGAAAACTCCATCACACAGAAGAGCACATACAATGTTTGATGAATCAAGAACCACCACCAACAATCAGCACATATACATATATATAACAACTTCTATGTGAAATCTCCTTTCTGTAGATGTATGAGTCTGCAGGCCATATGACAAAAGTTCTTGATTGATGTTTCAACTTCGGGGATGGATGATGGACATACGCTTTCGTTGCTGCATAGAGGGTGTAGAGAGGATCCGAGGGCAGCACACTGCCAGCACCAGAACCAACATTGATAATGGCTCCTCGTTTGTGTTTCAGCATGGATGGAAGAAAGAGTTGGATCATACGTGTTGTGACTTCAATGTTCACACGGAGCAAGTTCTTGGTGAGTTTTTCATCAAGCTCATGGAAGAAGCGCGCATAGGGATAGGAAATGCCAACATTGTTGATCAAAATCCCCACATGAATATCTGCTGTTCTCTGAGAAATTCTCGATAATCCTCCATCCAAATCATCATCTGTGAAATCCACAACCACAAATCGCACCTGCAGATGCACAAATCAGATGTAAGCCGAAGGGAAAAAAATCATCAGAACAACAACAACAAAATTGTGGATGATGTCTTCCTCACCCACAGTAGTACTAAATTTGATGTTTGTTTGATGAACATAAAATGTTTTGATGGCTGATTGAGAAGAAAAGCAGAAATTCCAACTTTCAAAACAATAAAACCCCAACCTCAACACCATATTTGGAGTGAAGCTCTTTGGCAAGCTCTTCAAGCTTTGGCTGTGACCGACCCACAATGACCAAGTTGATCTTCTTTTTAGCCAGCTTTGCTGTGAAGGCTTTCCCGATCCCATCTGTTGCTCCAGTGATGAGAGCCCAATCCCCATACCTGCAATTTCATCATTTTTTTTTCCCAAAATTTAAGCAAATCTAACAGAAAGATCGAAGACAAAACTCCAATGTCAACCCAAAAAGAAATCTCCGAGAGATGGCAGAGGGAAAAACTGCAATGTCTCCAAGCAAAAAATAAATCTATAAGAGATTGCAGAGGAAAAACTCCAATGTCAAGCAAAAAACTCAGGAAAACCCCAAAAGCCCACCCCTGGAGCTTCCTCTTCCCTTCACATACAATATTTGACATCAGGCTCTTTCTGTTACAAAAAGCAAGCTCTAACCACCCCAAAACAGATCCAGGAAGGAAAAGAAAAAAAAAAACGCACACTCTTCATGGTTCCAGAAAACCAACAAAAAGATTAAAACGCAGAGAGGAAAACCACCAGCAACAGAAGAAGAAGAAGACCAAAACACTGACAGAGATGGGAGCTGATGATGATAATGATGATGATGCTGGTGATGGGTTTGTGTAGTGTTATACCTGGAGAGGGGTTTAGCCGGTCGCAGAAACGTGACATAGATCCATGGCAAAAACAAGGAGATGAGACGCAGTACATACAAGAACCCGATTGCTGCCAGTACTAGCAACACCCAATACTCAGTTGCCGCTTCTCCTATAGCATACTTCACACCCACCACCCCCATCTCCCCTCTGCACGCAATTCTCTTTGTCCAATTCTCTTGCTCTCCAGTCCTCTCTCTATCTCTCCAATTCTCTCACTGTCCAGTCGTCTCTCTCTCGCTCTCTCTCGCTCTCCAATTCTCTCACTATCCAGTTCTCTCCTCCCACTCCACTGTTTTTCGCAAAAAACGTTAACAAATGCTACTGCCGCTCTACCTATAACTCCGGAAATCCACCACCCGTCAACCACAACAGCCGCAAATCTCGAGATCGTACGCAAGAAATGCGCGCGCGCGACGCAAAGGAGCGAACAACCCAGGATGCGAGAAGGAGGAGGAGGAGACGGGCCGGGCCGGGGTCCCGGGGCCGGAACATGTTTCCATGTGACCCGCTGACCCGCTGGAAGTGGCTGATGGGTCCGTCCTCTAGAGTCCAAGCTCCTCTTTTTTTTTTCTTCTTTTTCTTTTTATCAATTTTTTTTTTTGAAAATAAAAAAAGAGGGTGGTGAACCTTAAGTTCTAAGAGGTTTCTTTTTGGTTTTTTTTTTTTTTTTAAATATTTGCATCCTCCAAATTGTGTTGAAATGGTAGCTCTACTAATACATGTCTAAATTATTAGTAATGTTATTATAAGATGATATTTAAATGGATGTTCAATTATTATTAATGTTATGATGAGATGAATGTTTAAATGGGTGGTAAATTATTATTAATGTTATTATGAGATGATGTTTAATCGAGTGGTAGCTTTTTTTAATTTTTTAATAAATTTCAATGAAAAGCATTGGATTTTTTTGTTATTTTCACACAATTTGGGGGGGGGGGAGTGGGGGTGGTTTCTTTTTTGTATGAAAATTATTTTTTAATGAAAATAGTAATTGGTGGTTAGGTAATAGGATTTTGTTTTAGAGATGTTGAAAATTTTGACTACCCTCTTGTTCATTTCCAAATTATAATATTCTAATATTGTTCTATCCCCAATTATAAATTATAATGGGTGTGATTTATATGGTGGTTCTTGTAAGGATGCAATGGGAGTTAGAATCATCATTTTTAATGACTAGGTAATCATTAAGGGGAAAAACTTTTTAATTGGACATGTCGCCATTTTAATCACAATTAAAGGAAACAATCTAGTTTTGGCTAAAACCAAATTAACATGATTTAAATTGGTTGCAACAATAAACCGTTTTTTTTGCATACATCAAATCTTTTTTGCTTTTCCCCCTCATGTTGGTTTTCAAACCAAAGAGCCAACTTTTAGCCAAAGGATCCAATGGTTTTGCTTCAAGATTTGCCCATCCTCCGATCAACTTGAAAATTGTTCTCCATTAAAAACGTGTCAAATTGAATTATAGACATCATACGTATTTGATGTGATGTGTTTTCTTCATGGGTACTACATTGGATAGTGTGTACTTCATGTCAAAGGAGTATGCCATATGTCGTGCGCTATTAGATTGGCACCTAACACAATTGAATCTAATAAGGTCGAATCATACCTAAACATTCATACAAGTTATGGAGAATTTAGAGACATTCCTACTACCTTAAACCACACAAACAAAAAAAATAAAATAATAATGATAATCATCATCATCATCATCATCATATTCACATTAAAATGGAATGTTTTAGCAAAAATAGAATCACATATTTGCACCACTCACAAAACAAAAGAATAGGCTTCAAAGTTTTCACACCCAAGGTCTTCAAACATCTAAACAACTTCATTGAAAGCAACCCAATACTCAAGGCTTCTAAGCTACTCCTTCCTTCCATCAAACAAATAGATGGAAATGAATTGGGTCCCCAAAAAAAAAGAAAAAAAACCTAACCAACTTAAATTATCACCATTGGTCGATGCTTTGTGTTTAAGATAATTGACAAAAGGAAATTGATTGTTGTAAAGAATGCATTGAATTTGTATTTTTCTTTAAAACTAAGAATCAATAATAAAAATATTTACCCTAAAACCATTTGACAAATCTATAGGTGTTTCACAAATACAAATGTCATGAAAATGTACTATGTGAAATGAAGAAAAAAAAAAAAAAAAAAGGTCATGAATAAGACAAAATAAAGTTTTTATGAAGAAGGAATGAATGTTAAAAACATGTTCATAGAAATGCAAAAAACATTGTCACATGATATAGCAAATTTCAAGTCACATTTTGCCTTCGCAATGAAATGTCCTTGTTTTAGTTTACAACATATTTAAGATTATTGGTATATCATTTTCAATTTCCTACTTATATATGTGTATAATAATAGGATGATGGTTGGTTATTTTAATGTTAACCACACTTCCATGAAAGTTGAGATAAACACAAAAAATGCATTTTTTGTTGGGTTTGGTGTTGAAACAATTTGAAGTAGTTTTTATTATAAAAATTCTTCATTACTATCAATTCACCTTTTACAATTTAATTTTTGAATAATCATTCAACAAATATGAATTGCAATATGCCATATGGTAAATCTTTGAGCATGGGAAATGTATTACCTAATGCTTGGGTTGAAAGAGGAAATTAGTTGAGTGGTAAAAATGTTGTAAATGCTTCAAATTGCACTAAAAACCAAGTCTATCCAATATTCTAGAATTCAATCTCCATTCATCATCTTTGGAATTGGGCTACCAATAACAAGCAATTTCAAAATAAAATCATTGTTCAAATATGCAATTGAGAATTTTTAAAATTTTGAACCATGGCATGAACATTTAGGGTTCCATTTGGGATATGAATTGTCTAGAAGAACCTTCAATTGTGGAATGATCCATTATTGTGGAAGTATATGGGCTTTCCTTTTAAACTTTTGGGTTCTCATTTAGGTTTTATATAATAATATTTGTGAAAATCATCCTCCAAATTGAAGTATAACAACAATTGAAATTTTCTGCTAGGTTTATGTGGATCTATGCTAAAATATCCACATCAGAAATTATTTATTTGACAAAAAAATTGGGAAATTTTATGGACTTTTTTTTTAATCTTCTTATTAAAAATTAAGATTTTTATTAATATCTGGTTGAATAGCCAGATTTTTCCTATATCTTCCTATATATATGATCACTAGTTTGGCTGCATCAAACAATTCCTAAAGAAATATGGTTCCCAAACAAGCCAAGTAACCTTCACTTGCTCAAGCTATGTACCAAGTAAATTCACCATTTGTTTTACATTGAGTTTATTGAAGATTTATGTAATCTACAAAAGCCATACAAATTTTGACTAAAATTAACCAAATTTTCTATAAAGTTATCCACACTAAGAAAATAAATTATAGATGAATTTTGAAACAATCCAGAGATACAGCTAAGTAGCATAACCAAAGTTTCAAACACCAAAAAATATCACAATTTTAGCATCATACTAAAACAACAAATTTTCAAGCTCCAAAAATTGGACATTGTGAAGGTAAATAAAACCAAACCAAAGATGATCCAAACCCATCGTACAAAACTTCTATAATCTTGCAATAGTAATCAAAGAAATTGAATACAACATTGCACTAGAAACAATTAGAGACAAATTGTGCCTAACTACTAATCTCCTAATTATTTTTATTTTGACCCATTGTAGAATTGAATTTTCCATTGAATCTTTGCCAATGCCTCAACATTAGACTACCCAATCTTTTGTTTTTAAGCACAAAAAATTTAATTCAGATGCCACCCACAAATCTTGCGCAAAATGGTCATATACACAATCATCAATAATTAAACAAAACCCATTTGTTGTCATATACACAATCGTCAATAATTAAACAAAACCCATTTGTTGTCACATGCACAATTGTCAATAATTAAACAACTAAACTAAACCCATTTGGAGAGTGAAATAGAAGAGCATGGTGGATATTGAGAAATTGCACAACTCTTTTGGAACTTGACAAAAGGCTTGAATGGCCTTTTATTCAAGTTTAAATGGAGACTCAATTAAAAAATTTAAGAAATAATACAAGGAGAGAGTTGCACAACTTTGTCACGGGATACAATAGAGTAGAATGGATAACACATAAGAAATGAATGGAAGAGACTAAAGAGATTACTCACCCTATGAATTTCTAAACAAGCAATCCACATAAAGCAAGCAAGATGCCCCTTCACATGGTGCACAATTTTATGGCAAATGAGAAATTTGTGGCTTAAGGGAATAACTAATTAATTAATTAATTAGCTAACTAACTAACTAACTAACTACGGATGCAGGAAAATTTTAAAAAATCTAAAAATAAAAAAGAAGTTACATAGAGAGAAAGAAAAATAAAAAAAACCTCACAAGTGGGGATTTGGAAATCCAATTAAAATAAAAATAAAAATAAAATAAAAAATTGCACCATTGACAATGTAAACCTCTTCACTCAATTGACATGAACTTCTTCACTTGGAAACGAGCTTCGGATGGTGGTGACCATATGTTTACCAATGTTGTTAACGCTTTTTTGATATCTCGATGGATGGATGCATGGATGGATGGATAGTCGGTCAATAGGTGGGCGCATCATTTTTGTGCTCATAACCAAAGGGCGACAAGAGCCAAGGTACTTGTGAAAACACCAGTCCATGCCTGTACACTCACCACCACTCCAGCACTCTGTCCAATCACAAACAACAACAACAAAAAACCCACCAAAACACAACATTGGGTCATAACCAAAAACGCTACATAATAATAATAATAATACTTGTTTATTTATTTACTTATATAGAGACAATAATCCAAGCAATATGAGAAATGGCAAGATATACTTCCATAACAAATTTATTCAAATTTAGATACTATTGCCTTACATAATATTCTAGATGTGAAATTAGGTTTTGATCAATCCGGGTTTTGATCAATTTGGGTTTTGATTGATTCTCAACCTACTAACCCTAATTTATGATGCTTTGAGGCTCATCCTAATTACAAAGTTATGATGTTTTTAGCACCATTCTTTCAACTCAGTGTGCTAATAATGAACACTTATTATTTGGGTTATGATTGGTTTTTTTACTACGGTTTTCAACTCATTGTGGTAATGAACATTTTGTTACCATCAATTGCTTCGGAAATCCATTAACTCACTCTAATTCAGTGCTGCTCAACACCATGTACCCACTTCAGAATTTTAGTGAAAATTTTGCTCTCTAATGTAGTCACCTTAGTTAGTGAGGAGAGTTGAAAGATGGGTGTACCTTTAGTGAAAGTTTTGCTCTCAAATGTGACCATAGTTAGTGAGGAGAGTAGAAAGATGGGGTACCTTTAGTGAAAATTTTGCTTTCAGAATGTGACCGTAGTTAGTGAGGAGAGTAGAAAAAGATTGGGTACCTTTGCGGGTGCAGTGGCAGGTGCAGGAGGTGGTGCAGGAGGACTGGACACTGGTACTGCTGAGGTGGGTCCGGGAGTAGGAGCCAGTACTGCAGCAACTGGAACTGGAGCGGCAACTGGAACTGGAGCAGCAACAGGAACTGGGGCTCCCACAGGAACAGGAACTGGAGGAGAAATGGGAGCAATTGTGGGTGCAACTGCAAGACTTGCCATGATCATTGAACGAGCAAATCTCTGCTGCAAATAATTCAGAGCTTCAGTCTCACTCGTCAGACTTGTTGTAGTTGTTGTTGTTGCTGTTGTTGATGCTTGTGTTGCTGCAGTCACTGTGATCACCAATTTCTGACCAGCTTCACAATGTGTACCTAGACCTTCAACAAGCTTGTTGCAGGAGAAATAGTATGTGCCCTCTTTGGTTGCCCTCCACTGCACACACACACACACATGCACAAAGAATTCAGCCCATTCACCAACTGAAATCTCTCACTTGGATTTATTTTTCACAAAATGTCATTCGAAAACTGAAATTTCTCACTCAGGTTTTCTTTTCAAGTTTTAGTTTCAGAACACCATTCAACAACTGAAATCTCTATCACTCAGATTTGATTTTTCTCCAGAACACCCATTCAATAACCAACTGGAATCTCTATCACTTGGGTTTGATTCTTTCTCCAGAACACCCATTCAACAACTGAGATCTTCTCTCACTCAGATTTTTATTTTTTCCACAATGTCATGTCAGTTCTACCATTACAAGAAATATGGATGTTATGGAAGAACCACGTACAGCATAAGTGCCAGCATTTCCTGCATCGAGTTCAATGGCTTGTGAGAAGTCGCAGCTGTCGTGAGCTGATTTGGTCGGCATCAAATAGACATTCTGGAAACCCGCTGCGAATGTGAAAACTGATCACAAAACAACAACAAAATGCCCCAATTTTTGTCAGAGATTTTTTCCTTGCTCCTTACAGAATAAAACAGAAACCCAAGAGATCCAGGAGCTCAATCTTCAAAGAATCTGCTTTCATGTTCTTTACAGAATCCGTCTGTTTTCATATTCTTCACAGAATCTGTCTGTTTTCATATTCTTCACAGAATCTGGTTGTTTCCAGATTCTTCAGAGAATCTATCTGTTTTCAAAGCCTTCAGAGAACCTCTCTATCTATCTATCTATCTATCTGTTTCCATATTCTTCACAGAATCTGTTTACTAGCTGGCTCTTTGAGACTAGTGTAAGAAAAAAGGGGGGGGAGGGGGCTGAAGAGATGATGATGGGAGTTCTTGTTGCATTACCGACCTAAGACATCGCCGACGGCGATGATATGTTCAGAAGTCCATGTCTGATAGTTGGGTGCAGCAGAGATGGCAGTATCAAAATCAGTCCATCCCAAAGCACCACCCACATCCAGTGTTTTCGCACTCGATTGTTGGGCAACCAAGAGGATGATGCAGCTTGCAACAAGCATGCACATACCAAGCTGCACCACCACACTCGCAGCAGCAGTAGCAGCCATGACTGTCCTCTACCAACACCTACCTGCAAAAGAAGAGTCATTGCAGAAGAAGAAGAAGAAGAAGAAGAGTTCCATCACAAAGAATTTCACAACACCAGTACTTAGACTTTGATACATCAACAAAAGCTGTTAAAGAGAACAGAACTACAGCAACAAAAAAAACACTCACCCAAGATCAGACACTGAGAGTGCTGAGCTGAGATCTTGCTGCTGCAGCTACAGACCCTCAGCCCAGCAAATCCCTCAATATGTATATATACTCCACACCCAAAACAAGTTCTCGATTGATCTGCAAAACCCAACTCAAAAACAAACAAATAAACAAACAACAAACCAAAAACCTTCACTAAAAACCCAAAAACAAAAACTCAAGCAGATGACCAAAGTAGAAGCTATGATTTTATTTTATTTTGGGGGGGGAAGGAGAGAGAAAAAAAAGCCTGAGCTGCAACTTGGCAATGCAATGCAATGCTCACAGTCTTCCAAAGTAGTGTTTGTTGAAACAAGAAGAAGCAAGAGAAGCGGCAGCTGAAAGAGATGATGAACTGAGTTCAAAACAAAAAAACCAAAAAGAAAAAGAAAGAAACAAAAAGCCAAACCCACCTCGGGAGTCCAAAGAAGAAGTGATGCTAGAAAATGGTTGAACAAGACCCAGCCAACAACAGCAACAGGAGCTTCTTGAGCTTCAGCTTCGTGAGCTGCTTTCTGTGTAGTAGACACAAGAAGCCAGCAAGGGGAAGCTGCAAACTTGCAGAGATGGAGAGAGATTGTGGGAGTAGAAAGAAAGATGAGAACATGCACATGAGCAAAACACTAGCTAATCTAGATTGTGAGTGGTAGGTAGATAGATAGGCAGGTAGGTAGGTAGGTAGGTAAATAGCTAACTAGATAGGTAGGCAGGTAGATAGCTAGAGAGGTAAGTATGTAGGTAGTAACTAACACTACTGAAGATGGTGGTTGGTAAGTAAATATATAGGTAGCTAAGTAGCTAGCTACATAGGTAGGCATGTAAGTAGGTAGTAACACTACTAGAATTGATGGTGGGGAAGTATATATAGGTAGGTAGGTAGGTACACTATTGGCATCGAGAGGCTAGTAGGTAGGTAGGTAGGTAGGTAGGTAAGTAGGTACACTGCAAGAGAATGTGATTTTTTTCTCACACAAAAAAATTGTGGCTCATGACACATGTGTGAAATAAACTTTGTGATTTCATCCATTACAAATGTACAAATTGTAACATTTTATTATGCCATATATTACATAAAAAATAGTAAATTTGACAGTAAATAATTTAGACATGTCTAAATTAATATGTGCCATTACCTAATGTTGAATTGCCAATTTTGAATGTAATATATTGCCATAATAAATATCACATATGTTGGACATTGTAATGGATGAAACACAAGGTTTACGTCATGCATTGTGTCATGAGCCTCGTGTTTTTGTGTGAGAAAAATTACATTCTCTTGTAGTGGTAGTAGCACTAATACATGCAATTGAAAGCTATTATAATGTGTGATCAAAAAAAATTGTACATGTAACTGAATATTACAATAAATATGTGATTGAAAAGTTAATTACATGCGATTAAAAGGAAAATTTGAAAAATGGAATTGTGATAAAAAATGGAATTAAGACCCAAAAAAATAATAATAATAAATAAATTTTCAGACATGACTACAAACTTAATAATGCACATGATTAGAGTGAAAGTTCTATACCAACATGGTTTGATTTTGTGTTTTATGTCTAGCTCCGTGATCGTGGAGAAAGATGAAGTTTTTGTCATGGATGGATTTCATCCTCTTTGGTGAACTAGCACCGGCATTCATATCCAACAATATTTCCTTCTTTTGGTGGAGGAAACAAACAAATTCAAAAATTTCAAAAATAAATGCTCTTTGGGTTTTCTAATTGTCAAATAAAAGATTAAAATTATTTTTAAATTCCAAATTCTATAATAGGTTATAGTAGGTATTCGAGAATATAGAAAGATGCTTTAAAGACTTTTTTTTGTATAGCCAAATTGGCTAAATCATCTAATGAATAATCTCAAGCAAAGCTACATCATAAATTTATTTACAGTTATTTTATTAAAAAAGCTGCTCATACCATGGTGAAATCAGCTTTAAAGAATTTGTTGCTTCTATACAATACAAATATTGTATCCTAAGACCAAATCAAGGTCTCTAAGTCCAAATTTAAAATTTACAAGGTTAAACACAAGCGCCAAGAATGTGTTATAATGGTTTCATTTAACTCAAAAAAATGTCAAATTTGTATAAGGAGACCTTTATTTCATTTTAGATTAGGTTGTTTAATCTAGTGTTTTTAAAAATTCAAGAAAATTATGTGAATCTTATCATGGTACTATAAGTTCAATATTTGTCGAAGAATATACCAAAACTTTTTAGTATTGGGTTATGATTAATAAAAAAATAAGAAGACTTTCTTAAAATTGGATTAGTTTAATTTGATTTACTTAACTTGGGCTTTACATTGCTCTACATTACCAATGATGATTAATTGACATAAGGTTGAAAGACTAATATATTTTCATTTTTTTCCTTGGATCTTACAATATCAAAAAAAAAAATTGTGATCATATAAATTTTTCATGATATCATTTCCTCTTCAATTAATTCTAAAACATGAAATTCAAACTTCACCTATTGAAATCATTTTTTAAAAAAGTGTATCAATAACATCAAAAAATTCATGAAATCGTATCAATTTGTTATGGAATATTTTAAAAGGATTAAATTTTATTCGATGCAATGTGACCTTTTGAATTTAAATGTGTAGTTGTTGTTGCTTGGAAAGACAAAACCATTCAATTTCCACAAGTGATGATTGAAAGATGATGATATGAGAAAGCAAATATGAAAGGTAACAAGAATTGAAAACCATACAATACATAATTATACAAAAAAAACTTTCCCTATGAACCATCTTCAATATCTTGTCATTTGGAATTTTAGTATTTGTTGAATGAGTTGTAGGAGAATGGGTTGATTGACAAATCATAAACTTTGATAATTAAAAAAAATAAAATTATGATCTTGTGAATTCTTTAAATATGGTTTGTGTCGCAACCCTAATTTTGAGATTATGACTAATGTTTGTTCAAACACTAGGGTATCAAGTTAAGAATGAAGTCAAGGTATGATATGGTTTAAACACATTCTCAAGGTGAATGAAAAAATGTGTGGGAATGTAGGCAACAAACACTCATAATTTGAAATTGTATGCTCATTTTGGGAGTCAGAACTCCATGGGGAACATTTGAGACAACATTTGAAGATCAAAACTTGTCCAAATCTGGTGATTTTTGAATCATTGAATTGAGAGCCACATTGTGTTATCTTCACATTGTCATATATATGAAGCAATATGATGATAAGTTTGACTCTTACTAATATAGACCATCATGGGGGGGGATCAAATGATCTTCAATTGAAAAGCTTGATATGGTGTTGGAAGCCTTTTTCAAAAGCTACAAGATAAAGCCCCAAAACATCCAATTTGAAGAAGCTATGGTTAGATTTCAAGATTTAAACCCATTGGCATGCCCCCATTTAGGGAGTCCAAGCATTGGCGAGCATTGGGAATTCATGATGTTGATTTGGTTTGAAACTATATTAACCACCTCATTCTATCGGATTGTGAAAATTGAAGTGACCAAAAGTTTGACTTGCATCGCTAACTTGTCCTAATCTTCATCCCATACCTCTCACTTGTACATTTAGTAGGGGGAGAACTAGGGAATATGCCTTATATTTTGCTACTAGAACCTAGATTGGGAAGTTTAATTATTGCCAATGCCATTTCACGAATATGAGAATTTGTTAAGGTGTATTTTAAAATTAAAACCACCCCTAATATAATTTAGATAAGAACGTTACGTTTGAAACCTCTTTATTCTAGGAAGGTGCATGAGAACCTTCCTTGTTTTCTTGTATTTAGAGGAAGCTTGAGGTTATTTTGGCATTTGGAATTAAGCACTTATGATGTGATAATGCATTTCATAATCATTGAAATTTTTAATGAATTTAAAAAATTAGTATCATGTGAAATGAAGCTTAACCACGTAAGGTAACATAATCAATGTGTGTGTGTGTGTGTGTGAAAAGACCAATTGTTAAAGTTTTGCATTGTGCTCATGGTCTTAATGAAGTGGTTTTCATGACAATTTCTAAGAACAAAAGTATTTTGTTAGTTGTGTAATATACTACTCAACCTGGATCCTATTTGTTTGTTTTGGCCTTACAATATCCGGGCAGGCAATCACTCATTCACCCAAACCTTGTCTCCCTCCCATTGCTGCTAATTTTTGTGGTTCGTTATTTTTGTGTGTTTAAGTTGTGTGTTTTTGATTGACCATGAGTTTAAAGTAAACCTCAGGTTACTCATCTAGCTTGTACTCAAGGGGGAGCTTTGGGACTAATTGACACAACACTTCAATGTTGGGTAGCATCTTTAGGGTACTTATTAGTGTTATATTTCCATTAGGTCTCCGTTGATGACTACTATTTGTGTAGTTGGGACAATTTTTTAAGGCTATAATTTCACCAGATTTGTGAACTCTTGGCACCCAACATTTTCAGCAATATTTGATTATTATCAAGACAACGATCAGCCAAGCAGAAACCACACTCAAAAAGTGGACAAAAAAGCACACATTCTCACATAACATGCATATCTTCTGCCATGGATAAGATGGCAACTTTGACACCAAGCAAGGGGGGCTTCATAATAAGCCTTTGGAACTGGAAAGTAATAACAAGCAGCTCACAATGTAATGGCTCTCATCCCTTATGTCAAGTTTTGACTCAGCAACAAGAGTTAAACTAGGAAATGTTCCATGAAGTTCTCCCCCCAAAAAAAATTGAGCCCATAGTTCATAATACCCTTATCACAAGAACCTCAACAATTATTACAGTCGGAATTCTTCCATCAAGTTCTCAACATAAAAGGAACTCATAATTCACAACAACACCTTGTGAACCAACATTCCTCAAAATGTGGGATTTTAGGCTCTAGGCTTTGACCAAAATAAAAACTACATGGTTCCCCTTACCAATTGTAAGGCACGTCTCCACCACTAATGTGGCAGCAACCATTGAACAAGAGCTCCCCAATTATATTACACATGTTGCTGCCTGCCTTGCCTTGCCTTGCCTTGCCTTCTGACAATTTGTGTACCTACCTACCTACATAATACTTGGTTTTGTCGCATGTTCTTGGTTGTTAGTTGGTTGAACCTGATAACTCACCCTCTGTGACATAACACATAAGCAGCAGCTCGACACTCTCTTGTACAATTGGTTGGTTGAACCTGATAACTCACACTCTGTGATATAACCCATAAGCAGCAGCAGCTTGACGCTCTTGTACAATCAGTTGCCCACGCAATAACAAGCTCAAGTGCAGCTGGTTAGCATGAACAGTCTCAACCCATGTGATTAACCCATTCCTGGCAACCTGTGCACTCACTCCTCTCATAGCCCATACTCTTCTACTACCACCGAGGGCTAAATGTCTGCTATGGATGAGGCACTTGAGATGGGTATATGGTACATCGATACATGGGTAGCTATATACTACACGGATACAATCAACAGAAAACAAAGTGTTTTCTGTCGAAATACCATCCATCTTGAGTGAGTGAGTGAGTGGTGTGCTGGTGGGTGCTGGTTCATTCTGGTCGGTTGGACGGAATCAGTATGTTTGACAACTGGCTCTAGCTCAACAACCATTGCTCTCTGCAACGGAGGAGGAGGGTATTTTATATATTAACTTAGTGTTGTTGACAACTGGAACTGGCAAAAGGTTTTCAAGTTTTTCTGTGCAAACTGTAAGAAGTACTGGGGACTACACAGATACCACACACAACTGTCACTAAAGGGTTTTTTTTTTTTTTTTTTTAAAATTTATTTATTTACTTATTTAATTTCTGGCCTGCCAATTTAGTTTCCAGGACTTCCATGAAGTTCCGAATTTCTTCTGCCAACTTCAAGACACCAAACCCTCAACTAACTAACTACTGCCAGCTTGAAAAACAAACCCTAAATTTCAACCCCGAATCACCAATAATAGTTAACTCTTTGCTTTCACATCCTCGTGCTACTTGGTCATGCATTTTGTGGTAGGAAACCCTCATATGATGACTCACCATGGTTTCATCTTGGTAACCTATCCTCGAAACCCTCCTACTCCCCCCCCCCCTCACACTACCCTACCTAGGTTAACTACCTATGTAAATGGGTAAGTATCATAGGTGAGGAGGTAGGGAACGGACACATGGTTGCAATGTAGGTTAGCAAGTAAGTAAGTAATGCACTTGGTTGCTACTAGGGAGGTAGATGGATGTGGATGGTTAGTATATAGCTAATGACCGGGGGTTAGCTATGATACAGGAATGAATATGAATGAAAAAGTGTTTCCTGTTCACACACCATCCATCCGGCATGGGGGGCACATCTAGGTCATGGTTTAACAGGGGGTCCCTTTGTCACCATCTCATGAGATACTTGTTCATCCATCCAACTAGGGGTAAACATGTGGTTTTTCATCAGACTCACATTTAGAAGGGAGACTCCATCATGGGCTCCTATCTACTAGGCTACCAACCAGCGTAATTTTTTAACTGGCGAGATTTTGCCAAAAAAGCACAATTAAAAATCAAAAATTTGAAATGAAGTGTTTTTTAAAGATTTTCAATTGCCAAATGTGAGAATCAATTTTGTTTTTCAAATCCCTATATTTGGTTTTCAGTGTGTAGCCAAATATATAAAAAGGATGGGTAAAGGTTTTTAATTCATATTTGGCTTATAGCCAGATTTGGCTAAATCTTCCTCTCAATCACCATGGTTTAATATCGGTTTTTCTACATCTTCCTAGTGGCCATTGTGTACCCAAAAGAAAAATTCCTAAAACAAAAAACACCCATATTACCAACAAGAAAGAAACCAACTACAATAGTACATGGGGGGGCTTTGTGTACAGGACTTTCTGAAACAACACTTGAAAGCCTTCCAAAGCTCACTGTGAAACAAATTAAGGCTAAGACCACCAAGGTCCAAAAGACTTGGAGTACATTCGGTCCCAAATGGAGTGGACACTGCAAAGTAAGTCCAAACAACTTTCTTTCAGAAAAACATTTTGCCTCTATTCAGGTCCAAGTTCTAGGTTAGGTTAATTCTTTAAATTAGGTTTTGGGTTATCTAGACTAGACTAGGTTAGGTTAGGAGTTCAGATCCAAGTTCTAGGTCAGGTTAGGGTTTGGGCTACCTAGACCAGAGATTTAGAATTTTGTAGTTGAAACAGGATTTGAATCCAGAACTGGACCAGACCAGGTTAAATTAGGGTGTTGGGTTAGTGCTGGTTGGTCGGTTATGAGGTTTGGTCTAGTGTGTTGATGGGTTCTGGATTTTGGGCATGCACCTGGTTAAAAGAACTGGCTTCAGAATTGCAGTGAAGGTTTTTTCCCAAGATTAAAACCTAGTAGGATCATAACCCAAGGTTCTCTTCAAAAGCAAGAACACCAGACCACAACACTAGTATGTGAAGACACAATCCTATGTTTTGTCTTAGGATCATCACCTTCATCATCTTCTTCTTCCTTGAAAGTTTGCTTCCAAATCTCACAATTCACCCAAGGTACCTGAATGTGGCATCAAACGTGTGTTATGAACAGTTTGTTCTATTCAAAGCAAAGAAGAAGAATAATAATAATAACAAGAAGTTGTCATTTGCTTTTGGACACTAGTTTTGCATAAGAAGAAGATTGAAGATTGAAGATTGTGTGTGTGCTCTAAAACAACAAAAGTGGACACTATTATTTCACACCCTGTATTCAACTCTCAACCGTGTTTGAAACTTTGAAATCAATTAAGATATCCCCAGGGGTTGATGGGTGGATAAAAACATTTTCAAATCTGAACAAAAAAAATGATGATGATGGCTTGTTGTCGGTCATTATTTCAGTATCTTTTAAAAATAGCCTGAGCTGCAGAGAGATATGCTTGCAGCAAGCAAGGAGAGCCTGAGAAAAGATTATAATTATATACGAATGGGTCTGTCGGGTCTAATATACTCTACTACTGCCAGCTCTCAAGTGAAGACAAATTGGGTAAAGAAAAAACTGAGTTAAAAATATCCGTTGTGAGCTTGTATTTATTCATTCAAACTCAAGAGATTTTTAATTTTTTTTGTGTGTGTGAAAAAATTGTTTGTCATATGATCCTAATGAGTTTGAATTTTTTTTGTCATATGGTCCTAATGAGTTTCAAACAAATTTGCCATATGATCCTAAAGAGTTATGAGCTCCCACATGCAAAAGCAATCAAGTAAAGAGAAAATGCAGATGCAGTCTGCAACAGAGCACACAGAAGAGCACCTGACAAATGGGTGCTTGAGCACATGGCTCTTTTCAGTGCATGAGCATTAGAGAGAGAGAGAGAGAGTGTGCGTGTGTGTTTTTGTGTGCTTTAATGTGTGTTGAGCCTGTTCATTGCCAGGCTGTTATACGAAAAATGGCAATTGGGAAATTTGAGTAGTGGCTTGTTGTAAGCTATTTATCAACAACAACTGATCTTTTATATGTGAGGTAACAAGTAAAACACCGACTGACTAGCAGCTAAACGTTGCATTTGTTGTTAGCACAAATTCATCCGAATCTTGTCTTAATTTATTAACAACAAGCGGTCTTTTATTTTTGAGGTAATACTTGAAACATCAATTGACCAGCTAAACCTTGCATCCATTGTCAGCACAAATTCATCCGAATCTTGTTGTAATTTGTTATGAACAAGTGGTCTTTTATTTGTGAGGTAATAAGTAAAATGTTGACCAACTCAATTTTGCATCCGTTACTAGCCAAAAAATCATCCATATCTTTGTCTTAGTTTTATTATCTACAAGTAAACACCTGCAAACCCTAACAACCCACACAGGTATACAATTTAAATTCATTGTTAATTTAGTGGAATTTTTTCATCAAGCAATAAGAGCATCTCCACCAATGAACTTTTTTGGGCAATTAATAGCCACTTTCCAATGGGCCAAGGGAGCTAGCAATTCTATAGTGCAATTTTTTTGGAAAATAAAGGTTCAAAATAGTCGGATTTGACAACACAATTTTATTGCTTTTGCCATCTTGCTCTTATTAGGTTTAGGGTTGTAGGAATCTTGATGGTTGATTATGAATACAAGATAGCTACATCCAACAATGGATGTTATTCTTCTCACGAACAAGCATTTGAGCTACAACATGGGTTGTCATCATTGAGACAACCCTTTTTTGCTTTTGTCATCTCTTTTTCACCATAGCATAAGCATTCACCAACATAACATTTCATTATAAAAGGTTGCTTACCTAATTTTTCCCTTCTAATCTTTGATTTTTGAATAATCATTTATCTTTGATATTTATGATCAATGGGCGGCATGGCTTCAATGTTTACAAGTTACAACTTGCCATTGAGGGTTGTTGTTTTAGCCTTCAAAGCTTGTGTTTGCAATGTGCACATGCAAGAAGTCAAGAATCAAGACCATTAACAATTCAAAATTTGAGATTTGGCACTTGAGAATCAAGATGTTAGTGGTTACTTGATGTTCATTGCTTACTTGGTTTTGAAGCAACAAGTTGGACAATAAGATGTATCATTTAGTGTTCAATAATGAGATTTGCAAATCTTGATCTTGAGATGTGGCTTATGATGGCAAATCACAATTGTTGTCAATTGGTCTAGTTTTGAGAATTGACATGTTGCAATTACGCAATAACAATGGGCAATGCGCACATCATGATTCATCATTGATAAAGGAAGTATTGACTTTCAATTATTTGGGAAAAAAATGCTTGAAATTTTCATTGTCAAACATAGGTCCTATTACAACGTTGCCTACATTATGCAATTATGTTAGACTCCAACGTCCAATGTGCACTATACATTATGTAGTAAAAAAATCTTCTAGTGGTTTTGGATTATAATTTCAAACTTGTTAGTGGTCACCTTAGTCCCTAGAGTTTGGATTCTGATGAACTTGTTGTTCAATGCTCATGTTTTGTGTTATTTGGTGATGATTGTTGATTAGGGGTCTAGACTCTAAACTTTGAATTATGTTGCTTTTCTTAAGCTTGTGTTTCGTTTACCACTTTATTGGTGGTAGATTATCTTGACAATTCCAAGTTTCCATGGCTCCTCTTCAACCACCCACCAATTTTAAATATAAGGTTTTTTTGGGGAGCTTCAATCCTTGAAAATTTTAATTGTCGCAACCCTAGTCTTGAGAGAATGTGAGGAATGAAGACTCGCACTCCCAAGGGAGCTCCTATTTTGGGACTTAGAGTCCAGGTGGACTCCCAAACCTTCAAAGAGTGATTGCAGAGGTCAAAACATTTCGCATTGAATATTTTTTTATATCATTGAAAAGATATTGAAGTGTAGATGTTAAAATAGGCTTGCAAGACCATTTGGACATATTCAACACAAGTTATGGCAAAAAGAAAGGTCAGGAGTCAAACTAGCAATTTGACTTCCGACCACAAAAAGTCGGGAATCAACCTGACCCGCATGTGTGTAGGTGGCGTGTGATACATCGTTGGAAAGCTCTTGATGAGAGCTACAACTTTTCTTCATACCTCATCCCGATTAGAGGTATGAACACGAAATTATACTCCCGCAAAGTTGTGAAAGTCCAAACCTTGGTAGTTTCGAGACTCCCCCTTGGGAGTCCTAGGACAGAAAGCCATTTGGATGTAGGCCTCACAGAGAGGTGCAAATAATACTATATGGGGGAAGGTGGTGGCTTCCCCCGAGTCCGGGCCGTGGTGAATCTTATGAGTCTAAGGTCGCATGTGGCTCATCCTAACACCAAAGGTGCTCCAACAATGTACTAACTAACTTGTTGGTTGGTTTCATGTAGATTTGAATGAGTAAATAAATTGTTTACCATTCTTCTTAGTCCCATCCTGGAGCTTCAGCATGCCCCTCTACCCCTTCAAAGTGTTGAGGGCTAAAGAACATGCCCCAAAATCATAACTTTTCCGTTGGTTACTATGTTAGATTCATCTTGAGTCTATCAAGGAGCTTGGGAGCGTGTCATTAACCTTACATTTTCTTCCTTTGGTAATGTTGTTTTTATCAACCACGTGCCTGTGAAAGTGCCTCATGTTGAAGTGTCGAAGCAAAAAAAACACCTCAAAAGGAAAGAGTACGATGTTCATTGGACCTTTTAGGATGTCTAGATTACTAAAGTACCATGGATTGAATCAGTGGCCGAAGGTGATGGTGTTGTTAACTAGGTGTGTTGCAAAGTGTGCACAACCATTGAAAGCAAGGAAATAATATTGGCAACCAAGTTGGATTCCTTGTATAAACATGTGGGAAGAAAAAAAGCCAAAGCAAATCACCTTGGGATGGCAGAAGGTACAATTTATTATTATAATAATTTTGTGCACCAAAAAAATGAAACCTTATATGTTGTTAGTTTTTATAGCAATGTGGTTCATCAATTGGATTTGGGGGAGATTAGGGAAAAGAAAAATAAAAAGGTCTAGTTTGTTGTTGTGTTTTATTTGTTGAGGGAAAGTCATCCCTTCACAAATTATGAGTCCTTCAAAGATTTGTTCTACTTTCTCAAAATCAAGAACATGCCCAAAAAACATTGGTTTGATAACTTCGGTTGGGAGATGGTGGAAAATATTCATGATGTGGTATTGGAACACACAAAATCAGTAATAAAAGAATCTCCTCTCCTTGCTTTTCTGTTGATGAAGTTGCTACATTTGACATTGAATCTTGGAATTTTATCCATGGGTATGATTTTGAAAATTCATGACAAATATTTGTTTTATTGAACTTGGAAAAAGTCAATAATGGTGTTACTATTAAAAACATCTATAATGTGTTGCTACAAAGTTTATTAATCCAAGGTGGGTTTGTAGAAGCTAAGATTGGAAAAAAATTGGTTTCCATTGGAACAGATAGTGAATTTATGTTTGTTGGAAGTAGAATTGGTGTGTTAATGCAAATGAAAGAGAAATTAGTTATTTATTTAGTGGCAATGCAATGTTGTGCACATTGTACAAATTTGGCCATTCAAACCTTTTCTTTTTTGTCCATAGTGCATCGTTTAGAAGATTTGTTGCAATCCCTTCATCCTTATTTTTGCAAAAAGTCTCGAAACAATGCTTGAGTTGTAGAAGCTTGCAATTCTTTTAAACACCAAAGGTAACAAAACCTTGTAGAATGTTAAAAACCACTAGATTTCCATGTTGCCTCCATGCAAATGAGTTATGGTTAAATACAAGACCCTCATCACAAAGATGTCAAAGAATCTGGTTGAGAATGAAACTACAAGATCCAATTTGCAAAAGTTGTTGGATTTGGAACTTATTCTTGGGCTCCATTGCATCTTACCAATTCTTGGGTTGGTTCACATTTTGATCAAGTACATTCAAAGGAAGGATGTATAAATTTGTGATTTTGCTGAAGTAATCAAAATTTGCAAAGTTAAATTATATGAATTCTACATTGATCATGAATGCAAGTTCAAGGATAAAAATTTTAATGCATTCCATAGCCTCTTAGTTGGAAAGCATGATGGGTTGCCTTTGCTTTTCATTAAGTCCCCTACCATTGATGATGATTGGTGTGTTACAAAGTTCAACAGTCACATTATTTTGGTTCACTATTGGGACCAAACAGTTGGTGTTGTTTTACTTATGAACTTACCTTGTTTTTTAACATTTGTGGTTCAATTCAATTGAAATGCTTGGAGTGGTTCATGCATTTTCAAATGAACTAGATTTGCACTTCCCAAGCCATGAGTTGATGAATGTTTTAGGGCTGGTCTATCCACACTATTAGGTTGTTGCAAATTTTGGGGCATCATGTCCTCTGCACTTGGAGGTCATCATGTCTTTCTACTATGTGCCACAAAAAACTTTCAATTTTGAGTTGTTAGTGGTTGTTCCACTTGACAAGTCGAAGCTTGAATCTCAAGTTTCTTTGTTTAAAACAACCATGATCCATACTACTTTGCATATCTAAGTATGTGAAGCTTGCCAAACCTGATATGTGTTAGGTTTTAGGATCTATTGAGGATGAACGTTGCTTCAACACTTTGTCTTTCATGAAGGGCAAACTACGTAATTGTCTCACCACCCATCTTGATGTGTGTTTGAGAATGTTTTCACAAGACTTTCATAACCTTGAGTATTTTCCTTATACCAAGGCCGTAGCTTCGTGGAAGGAGAAAAAGACTCGTTATAATATTAATGTTTGAAGTCTACACTTATGGCATTTTTGTGAAAGTTTTGTTTAGCAATGGTAGAACAATAGTATGGCATTGAAGGCAGTTTTTGTTTCACACATCAAACATCAATATTGAACACATCAACTTGTGCATGTTGTAATTAAAACTAACAATTTTTTAGCACCTTTGGTGGTCTGCCATTTTATTTGGGTTTTATAAATTTTGGTAAATTGATGAGGTGTGTCACATGACTAGTATTATTGTCCAATTTGCAATTTTGTATGTTATGTGAAATTTGGACTTTAACTAACATTTTGTCTGTTTATTTAAACATGCGGCTCTTGTTGCAAAGGGTAAGGTCATTTTAGATTGGGGTTCAAATCCCCCAAAAGTCATTTACTTAATTTTTCTACCATGATTCATCATTGTTTAGTGTAGGTTTGTGTATGATTTTGATGTGTTATAACTTGTAAGTTAGTGTTTAAGTAACAAATCTCAATTCAAGATTCACAAATTACCAATGCAGTTGACATTTCATAAATGTTATACCCACGATGAACTTTTTGAAATAGAAAATAAAAGTTAAACATTAAAAAATTAATCACCAAACCTCTAAATGTTAGTTTGCAAAAAGTAGCCACAATCATTATTGTAGTTTTAAGAAGGTGCCACTAGTTTTGACACTTACACACATGCAACGGCCATTTTGCCTTCATAGCCATATGAAGTAGTGGCCATTTCACCTACATTTCCGAACCCCAAAAAAAAAACATTGATCTCTACCAATAGTAATATACATAATGTAGCTTTTGAATAATATGGAATTGAGTTTGGACTAGTAAATATGGCTAAACTCTATAATGATCTTCAAAAGCACTAGTAAAAGGAAATGACTTTTTTTGATTGACCATGTGGCTACCTCCAAAAAAAATTCTTTAAAACTCAAATATGCATAATATTAAAACTCAACTATTGGCAACAAAGTTGGTGTGGATGGGTTATTTTCATGTAAAATGATATGGATATGGGACTTACTTAAAAGATGAACCCTTGGTAAGTATTGAACCATGAATTAATTAAAAGGACTACAATTTAACTATTTAAATGAACTACAAGTTAACTAGAAGTGAACTATGTTTGGACTACAAATTCAAGGATGGAAATTCATGTGAATGAATTCTATTTATTATGTGACCATATCAAATATTGGTGTGTGACACAACCTAGGTTAATCTTATTTATCTACCCCTTGGGCATAAAATTGTCAAGTTGAAATGGATATGTAAGAAGACTCACTTTAATGATGATACTATAAGGCTTTCTTTGTGGCTAAAGGCTACACCCAACATTATAACATTGATTATTATCAAACTTATTATCCAATGTTCAAACACGATTCCATTTAAGCAATTTTGCTTAGGCTACTATTGATGACATGAATTGACATTTAAATGTATGGTGATTTGTAGGAGGAAATTTTCATGGAACAACAAGAAGGTTATGTTATACTCAAGACAAACAACTTGTCTATCATCCAGGCAATGAAACCTCAAATTTGATGACTTCTTAAACAATATAACCTTATATTTTAAATTATATAAATATTTTTTTGTATATAACAACAAACATGTTGAAACTATTATGAAGATTTTTGTTGCTAATGGAATCACATGCTCTATCCATGAGTCAAAGCATAATATGGACATGTTGCATATATTTGTCAACATTTTGACATCAATTAAAGATTTGGTGAATACAATGTTGGATTTCCAGTTCAATGTTTAAAAGGTGTTAGGACAATTTTTTTGAACCAAAGTTGTTACATCAAAGACATTTTCAATTATTTTGAAATGGAATATTATCATTTTTTGACAACACCAACTAATCTTCATGGTTACTTTAACTACCACATATGCGAAAGAAATTATGGACATACCTTATAAAAATGTTATAGACTCATTCATGTATTGTTGCACATGTTATGGTTTTGACCAACCCAAACATTGATTATGCTAATTAATTGTGTGGAAAAAGATGCTAAGCAACCCACTACAACACATTGCATATAATTTGTTAAATGAATCTTTTGTTATTTGTAATGCACAACTAATTATGATTTCTTCTATGTTAATAACAAATGGACAATATAATTTTGATAAATTATTATGATTGGACAACTATGCAAGGGACCAAGATGATTACAAAATTTGTACATGATACATATTTACAATTGCAAAATCAGCCATTGTTTGTTCCACCTAACATCAAATTTGCAAATTTTCATTGATTAAAGGCATTCATTACATTACAATGTATGTATTCACCAAGGACTTGGCATCTAGTTGTGTTGATTTATTGGAAACATGGGTATTTCATAGACTCTACCAAGACCTTTGCATGTGATAACCAAAATGCCATTCAATTAGTCAAAAACCTTGAAGTTCATCACGAGACTAATTAACACATCAAATTGTATTGTTATTTTCATTCATGAGTAATATGTTGCTAATGAGATTGATGTGATCTACATTGTGATCTATGAAGCAATTGGATGATGTGATTTTAAAAACATTTATTATTGATAAGACATAACATAACACTTCCACTGCAACCTCATGGAATTTGTCTCTTAGTCCTCTGTGCCTTAATGGTGGATGTTAAAGTAGAGATTCATTTTGCCTAGCTGGTCATATGGGCTTCCTATAAACTAGTTAGTTATTAATGATAATTTTTTTTTACCATCTATTAGTTTAACTATGAGGTGAAGCTAATAGGTTTGATAGCCCCTAAAAACGGGTGATTCGTATTTGTTGACTAATCAATTAAAAGGTTTTTGTGGAAAGATTAGATAAGGGTTTATTTTAAAAAAATCGATGTGGGCCTTCTATGGTCCATGGGGATAAGGGGTGTAGGAGGAAAAGGCTTTTCATTCCTTTCATTCTTAATTCTTGTATGGAACTTGGGAGGAATGTAAGAGAAAATGTTGTATGACATTCAAATGTGTATAAGGATTGTAGAAGGTGTGTGTATCATGTGGCATTTTGTTGTTTTTTTCCTTTTTCTTCCTCTCTTACTTTCTTTCTAGTATGATAATAGTTTAATATAACTTGATATAAAGTGCCATAGTTTTCATCTTAGTTTATTCTACTTAAAACTAGCTTTTTGGAATATGGAGTTGTCTGGAAAGTAAATGTTGTTGGAAAATAGTGCAATTTGCAAGCAATTTAGTGGAAGGTAGCATCATTGTACTACAAGCGGGTGGCAAGGTGGAAGACATTGGATGGTTGGTTTCTTGGGTTAATAGCTTTCAAAGGGACTCCAATATAGGGCGGGAAGGTCACTACCTTCTTGTTTCCTAAATGGATAGTTGATTTTTTTTTAATCTTATTTTTTTATTATAATTTAAAAAATTATGTTGGAAGGTAGGAATGCCTTCCCCATGGCAATCATTGAATACTACCTTTTCTCTTGTAATTTTTGAATGTTTCACCTAACATTTTTTTTCAAGTTTCACTTTTTGGGTTGTCAAGTCCATAATCTTATAATGGAACTTACTTGCCATCTACATTTGTGAATTTTTTCTTTAATGTCCCTCCTTAAAATAAGTCATTCCCTATCCTTATAATATATATTAGCTTATTGTTTTGCATAATAGGCCTAGGCACATAGTTTATGCATTCATTCTACTTAATGTATAAACGAGTGGGAGTGTTGTCAATGCATTCATACATAAGGATGTATCATAAAATTAAAGTTGATGTATTAATTAAATATTTTTAATTCGTTAAGTAGACGCTTTACAATTTGTTATCTTGTATATTTTTTCAATTACAAATTTTTATAATGTTCAATCATCTTTTTTGTTATGTTCTTCAATTCCAAAAAATCACAAAACCTTTAATTTTGTATTATTTGAATTTCAAACTAAAATAACTATTATTTTTGAATTAAAAAAAAGTCAAAGATTTTTTGGGTTTCCAAAAAGAATTAGCAAAAAACCAATTGTTATGGGGTAGGTTCTTTGACTAAGTTTTTGAATTTCTAACAACCATGGTTATAGGTCAAAATTATTTCTTTGATGTTTTTTGAAAACTATTGGTCAAGGATCCATAAACCGTGGCCCTTACCCACCAAAAATCCAACAAATTGCTTATTTTCACATGTGATCAACCTTTTTGTGGCAAAATTAATAATTTAACACCCTCTCTTTTGGTAAAGGAAATCTTTAGGAAAAGTGAAATTTTAATCACCTAAAATTCATCTTGTTATTTGTTGGAGGTGTAAGCAAGCATTTAAAGTGGCTTCCCTATTATCTCATTAAATTTTTTCTCACTCTTTCATCATTTGATTATTTCCCTTCATGCACTTGGATATTTATGGATGACCAGGCTTACTTTATAGTAATTAATGCAAGGATTGCTCTATTTTGGGCATGTGTTATCCTTTATATTTTTAGTTGGAAAAAAAGATGATTTCCATTTTTTATGCATCATTGCAATATTGGGAGTGACCTTAGACCATTTTATTTAAAACTTAAGAAAACATTGCACATGACTATTCATGGAGGTAAAAGGAGATGTATAAATAACCTTCTCCTACTCTAGTCATGGAAGTAATAAGTAGTAAATTTCATGCTAGAATGTCACAAAGGACAATATGTATCAATTTCATTTGTCATCTATATGTTAAGATATGTGTTTGTTTTGTTTTGTGACCACACCTTAACCCTCCCAAACCATTGGGACCTTTGTTGTAGTTTTGGTATCGTTGAAAAGCCCTTGATGAGGCAGTGCGCATGTTATCATTTCACAATTTTTGGATCAATAGGGGAACATTTGTTGAATTTCAAATGATTTTTGTAATTGAAAATTAATTAAAAACTTTTAAAATGGATTGTTTTCAACCAAACAATGATTTTTATCATATTGGCTTTTTTGTTTGCCTTTTCACATTCTAAACCTTAACACTTGAATAAATAAAACTTAAGTTCACTCTTGGGTCAATAAAAGGTCCTATTCACACCTGTTTAAAAGTTTCACTAATAACAATTGAGCCATTTCAACCAATCAATGCCTCTTCAACATATTCGTCTTTTGTTTGCCCTTTTCATACCACAGGGGAAATGCATGAAAAGTTACCAATTGATCATCATTTTTGCCGTTTTGTATTATCACCTTTCACATTAGATGGGGGAATGCAATGAAATGAAATTTCCCATTGGTCAACCTATTTGCCCTATCAAATACATCACCTTTCACAACACATGAAAAATGCATGCGTTTTTCCACAATTGAGTTTCTTGAGAATGTGGAGACTTGAGAGAGTTTCTGAAAAGTTAAAAGTTCTATCCCTTAGAGTTTTTGAAGATGATCACACAAGGGCCTATGCTATCTTAAATGCAAATGAGGTTGTTGCCTGCAAAAGGCCCATGAGTGAGCAAGCTTTAATAAGTGAATGATTGGATAGCATTAAAAATTCTATGAGGGATTGAATGGAGCTTCTACCACCTAGTGTAGTTGTTGGCATTCCTTATTGAGCTTCTTTGGGTGGAAAGGACACCAACTCCCTTGTGCAGAAGAGGCCAGCCTTTTTGTAGGCTAGGCCAGCCAGTACTTAGGCCCACTTTAGACAAGGATCCAGGGTCCAATTTCATAGGAAACAATTTGGATTGTTTTGAAGCAAATTGAATCCTTGAGTTGGACTAGCCTGATTCTTGGTTCTCGAAATCAGGAACTCTCCTTTTAGCACTATTTTTTGGTCTGAACCAATTGATTGTACCTCCAAAACAGGTGCTTTTTTAGTCTCAATTTGCCTCTTTTTGGTCTTGGACCTTCATCTAAAGGCCTTGAGACCAATTTAAAGCTTTCGACCAATAAGATTGTTTGAATTCATTGGTCCCTGGACCTGGGACCCTTTGTCTAAAGTTGCCCTTAGTTCATCAAAAGCAGTAGCAGCTGGGTACGTAGTGTCCAGCCCACATCTATATTACAAGAGGTAAGAAGAATGCTCGTTTGAAAGAAGGCCAACTTTTTCTTTACAAAATGCTCGGGCCTTTGTTTAGTTAAATTTGGCTAAACTTGTTTAGTAATATTTACCAGTGTTAGATGTATGTCATTATAGTTGGATATGTGGAAATTGATATTTTAATTTTTAAAAAATCATAAAATGAAATTTTATTTAATTATTAATTGCCTGTGAATTACAAACCCTAAACTCTGACCAAAACTCTGAAAACTGTGGATTCTCAGGCCAGGTGCCAGATACCCAAAGCCCATTGGTGCTGCTCCACCCGTTGTTCAAACCAGTGGTGCACCACAGGAGTGGGTGGGGTTAAAAAAAAATAATAATAAAAAAATAAAATAAAAATAAATAAATAAATAAATAAATATATATATACAATACTCAATTGAAAATCCAATTTTCTGAATTAAAATGCTTGGTTTTGAAGTTTGAAGTTGGAATGCAAAATATGTGAAGAAGTGGAAAAACCAACCACAAACAAACAAACAAACTGATTACTTTCATTGAGGCAGGCAATGAATGGGTCAGGGTAATTTAAAATGGAACCAGCAAACACATGATGATGATGCAGTTACAGACCATCAATAATTGAAACACAACTGACATGAAAGGAAAATATATGCTGCTCATGCCAAAAACTGGCACAAGATTGTTGTATCATTGCCACCAGATTGTGAAGAGAGAGAGAGAGAGAGAGAGAGAGAGAAAAGTTGACAACATTACAACAACCCATCTGTATGTTTAACTAGAGGTAAATATCATTTGGTAAACTCTAGCAAAATATAGAATAAACCCTAAAAAAATCTAGCAAAATATTTAACAAACCCTAAAACCACCCTCCTCTCTCAATATGGTTTTAAAATCCCACCCCCCCCTTTTATAATGCACTTCTTCTTTTCAAATTTAATACATTTATGATACATATATATAGTTTAGGGTTTATTATATATGGTAAATTTTATATGGTTAAAGTTGGGCAAAGCCAGCCAGCACCAAAACTCCATGTTTCCTCATATGGGTTGAGATCACAAACTGTAAATTATAAGAGGCGAGTCTAATGCCCATCTCTCTCTCTCTCTCTCTCTCTCTCTCTCTCCTTAGTTCAAGAGAAAGAAAGAGAGATGGAGTTCATAGATGTTTTTCTTCCTACTTGACAGATTTCTGATTTCAAATGCATCCATCCAAAAAACAAATGGAGAAAAAAATAAAAATAAAATCACACCATGGCACACGAGAAGATCAGACTGATGAATGTGCATGAATTTTCATTAGTGCTAAAATGATCAAAATCATCATTTCTGTGTTGGGGGAGAGTGTGGGCAGGTCCTGCTCTGGGTTCATGCGAAAAAAGGTGTAATAGACTAGGATGATGGGCTTCTTTAAAAAGTTTTGAAATGAAACTCCTCCTCATCACAGCAAATGATTTTTTGAACTAATAATAATAATAATAATAATAATAATAATAATAATAATCAGAGTTTAAGTTTCACAATTTTATTATTATTTGTACATAATTTTGAACTAAGTTCACAAATTTAATTATTTATTTATTTGTACATGATTTTACACTAAGTCAAACTTTCACAATTTTATTATTGTTTGTAGACTCAACATCAACAATGTGTGGGAGTCAGGTCCTTTACACACATATTAATAGCCTATCATGAGGTAGGTAGGTAGGTACATAGGTACATAGGTACCCTCTCTTGGCAAGGCATTGTGAGAGAGAGAGACACACACACTCACACCCTTTTTGTACTTCTTTGTCATTCTGTCTCAATGATTCTTTTGCAGCTTATTATTATTATTATTTAAAGAAATTATTATTATCATTTATTGTTTTTTTTTTCCCCTTCTCTTTCTTTTTAATCATCCACTTCCAACTGCCAAATGCATTGGAAAACTTGAATCACATCTGTCATTCCCTCTATTTATTGAGCTTCTTAACAATAGGTGCAACAAGAAAAGGACTCATTTGTTTTGTGTGTGTGAGAGAGAGAAAGAGTGAGAGTGTGTGTGTGTATCTCTTATGGTAGAATTTTAGTAGAACGAGTAGAATTTTTGTGGTGTAAGGTAAAGCTCTAGGGTGGAAAGCGTTTCGAATATAAGGTGTTGAGGATGAGGCGCACAAAATGAATATCATCCTATTTGCCCTTTTCATACTATCACTTTTCACATTTGTCATTGTATTTTAGACTTGAAGAGGTTTTCATGCTCCCTTAGCACCTTGAAGATGATTGCGCTTGAGTCAATGACACAAGGGTTCACTAGTATTCATGGATATAAGAGCTCTCCACATATGCTCTAGGAAATGTCTTGATTATGAGGAGGTAGGATTGCATACATGTTCTCCTAAATACACAAAGATCCCCTTGAATTGTTAGATCTTTTCCATACATGGAGAAATGTTGTAACATATTTGGAAAACACCTTCTTATATCGTTAAATGCCCTTCCTTGAAAAGAGTAAGGGTGGTGTGGTACACAAGGTCCTTCCCATTCTTGAAGTGTAGGCATATGAACCTTCCCCCCTTCTTGTGTTTTGTGAATATTTGATCTTACCTATGTTTAGGTTTACAATAATTGTTGCCTCATGTTTTATTACTGAAACTTGTGTTGTTGGCCCAAGTGCAATCATTTTCAAGGCTATAAGGGATATAATTCTATTTTTTTCCCCAAAAAATTTAAAAAGTAACTTTTCGAAAAAATCCCCATTTGTGAAAAAACTTTGAAAAGTGACACTCTTCTTTGAATTTACAAAATAAAGAAATAAAAATATAGGATCCCATATATTGGTGGATGGGTAAAATTTATAAGTTAATTAATTAAATAAATCATACAAAAAATAAATAAAAAATAAATATAGCACACATTAATTGATTCCCCATTATTATTATTTATAAAAAAAGAGGTAGTAATTTTTTTGAATATTAATTGTTAGCATGTTGAATTAATAGGTTGGCAAATGAACTAGTAATAATAAATAAAACAATATTCAAACATGGAGGAATGTGAAGTGAAAGATCCTTTTAAACTGTTTGACAATTGAAGCATTTAAAAAAGGATTACACTTTAGATGAGTATTTTGTTTTGCCACTTCATGATTTTGTATAATTGAAGAGTATGTTAAGTACATATGATATGTCGAAGAAATTATAATTTTATCACTTATTTTACAATGCTCAATTGCATTTTCATCTCTTTTCACAACTTCAATTGTACTTATTACATGACATCGGTTTTAGTCATATCTTTCTTGTCTTTTCTGGATATCCAAAAATATTCAAATATATTCCAGAATATTTAAAAATATTTTGTGAATTTTAACAGTATATTATTGAAATAATGATGTAAAATGATGTTGTGATGTTAAATGACATGACAAATGATGCAAAAACCCCATGTTAGATCATTTTTGACAAACCTAACTTCAAGTACTAAAATTAAAATTTTAAGTAAAAATATGTTATCAAAAATTGATGCAAATAAAAAATTATAATTGAATTTGAGGTGGTTTAAATATGTGCATATTTAAAAAAAAAAGTAATCATAAAGTAAGAAAAAATATTGTTCTCATAATATTTCCCAAACAATATCTTGTTTGACACATGTAATGTAATTTTAATGCTTAATGTCCTTTCTTAGAAAAAATCAATTTTGTAGTTTTTGTATGAAAGGACAAATAGAACATCCAATGAACAATTCCCCATGCATTTTTCCCATGTGATGTGAAAAGGCAAATATAAAGGCCAACATGAGAAAGAAACATTGATTGGTTGAAATGGCTCAAATATCAATGACCATAATGTGAAGAAACTATGAACATGAACTTTCATTGGCCCAAATGTGAACTCTATATCATAGGCCCAAATGTTAAAGTTTGGGATGTGAAAGGGCAAATAGAAGGACCAATATGATGAAAAAACATTAATTGGTTGACAAAACGGTTTAACTTATTTTTAACGATGAAAATCATTTACATTCAATAACTTTTGCCTTGTTGGTCCAAAAAATTGTGAAATGGAACATGCACACCACCTTGCTGAGGATTTCTTTTGACAATACCAAAAGCCCAACAAGGGGCCCCATGGTTTGGGAGGGTTAAGATTTGATCACAAAACAAGCACAATATCTTAATGTAGAGATGATGGGGAAAGCCCAATGGGTGGGGGACATTCTCAAAATGCACAACTTGAATCACCTACTACCTTGCCCTAAACCCCTTATATTGGGAAGGTTGGCACCTTGGGGCTTTACCCTACACTTGAAACATGGTTCATATTGGTTATCTATGGATGCCAATTGTTGGCCCTTTTGTATGTAAACCATATTTGAATATTGAATTTTTCGTTAGAAAACAATTATTTGGAAATTCAAGTTCAACACCACTCTTTTAAAATGTGGCTTTATAAGCAAAGTTTTAAGGCATTTAACAATCATGGATTAACATGGTATTTGTGATACCCATTTTGATGATGGACCCCTAGTGATCATGTGCATATAGTATTCCTTTTTTGAATTTAATGCAATTATCTCTAAACCCCAAATTTTGAACACAAAACACCATGATCTTCCGAGGTATGAAAGAAGCTTTGTTAGTTGCTTTGTATTTGATCACAATTTCAAGTGATTTTAAATATTCAACATCAAACTAATCAGCTGGCAAGCATGGTGGGTTGGGTGCAATTTGCAACATGCCCTTGAAGACACATTTGTTCCCTGAACAAAATGAAGGAACATGCCTCATAGATCATGATCATGATTTCTCTTGGGACTATATCTTGTTGTGAAGGAAGACCATTCTCCTTATGTACCAATTTGATAACTCATATTATGAATCAAATGGTATTGTCAAGTGGAGCTCACTTAACTTTGATGTCCTTGTTCTTGATAGTTTCCACGGAAAGTGCATGAGCTACATCTCTTGGTCATATGGATATTCTAGCCTAAAGTGGGATTACTTGAAGTTGAATCCATCAATGTTCTCAATATATTCTCTCTTACTTTGCTCCTTAGCAAATATTTATCATAGGACATTATTGTTTTTTTTCCCCCAATGCGAACAAGGTTTTTGTTACTTCGTGTTTAAAAAATTATCTTATGGAGTGAGGATGAGATTTCATTTATTGTGTTATGAGATTTGGAGCACCGCAATGAAAACGAGGCACATTGAAGCAACAAGGTTCATGTTTTCATAATGTTTCAATATTGAATTCCCATATTATGGGTGGGTTAGATTTTTGATAGTGGTGGGTGCTAACCTAATACCACACAACATACTAAACCATGCCATTTGCTTCTTCTTCATCTCACAAAAGGATGAAATACATGGATTCCTATTTTCCTAACTAGTATTGTTTTTCATTTTTTTGCAATAATTTGGCACAAATTCTTGCGGGCATTTAAAGGCATCTAAATTCCATTAAACATCCTCAAAAAGTCATTTAATTTATCTTGTGACAAATTGTACAAGGTCATTCCTTTGTTAAGAAGACTTTGTGACATATGTTCCTTTGTACTTCTTTTGTTCCATTTCATTTACCACTTTTGTTGCCCTTTTCATGTTCAATAGTTTACAATATAGCCTTTTCTACCTACTAGTTTTTTGTAATTCAATAAAATGGAACAAAAGAAGTACAAGAAACTAGTAGGGAGAAAAATTCAACAAGCATTTCATCAACCTTAGTCATTGTCCAATCTAACATCTTAACATTGGTTCTATAAGTTTTGGGAATGTTGGTCAAAACAATTAAATGTTAACGCCAACAATGTAATGTATCCACTAAAAGAGCATTTGCAAAGGTTGCCCTTGCCATTCTCCAATTAGCTAGTACCCTTATCAACTTTGTTGCAATTAACTTGTCAATACAAAGATGAACACTCTTCAACCTTTGATTCCAATCTCATGACATCATTTACATTTCATAATACTTATCAATGAGCTCTTGATTGAGACAACAAAATAGTCCTTTGCAAGTCATGAAAGGAGGAAACCATTTGTTGCATGTGCACATGTTGAATTCACACAATTTGTTGAATACTTGAGCAAAACCATCATACTTGATCATCCCCATACTGCTTCTAAGAATTCTAATACTCCATTTTATGGTCGCATACATAGACCAAATTCATCTAACGCAGATCAAATGAACCTTAAGACTTAGTGACTACACCAAGTTTTTTCCTACTCATTAGTTGAAGTACACTAATGAAATGTTCCACAACAAAGCATGTTGTGATTAACAACGGGACTTAATTTACCAAGTTGGTATAACTGACATGTTATAATACTGGACTATGATATTCGGTGGTTCAATGATACCTTTGTTAATACTCGACATGCCTCGATATATATAATGCATTGGGCAGAGTTTCTGGAGTTGCTTACAAGCAAACTTAGGCAAGAGAGGATGGCAAGCCTGTCACAAGAGGCAAAGCTATGGGTGTGGCCATGAAATGAAGCAATTGCATTTGGACTTGGGAGCCCAAAAGAGATCCAAGCTCACAAGAGAAAGTATGGAGAAATACACCTTGTTTTGATGTTCAATGTGAACAATTTCTAAAAGAAGATACATGTGTCGGTCAGCATTTGACAACCCAGCAAAAGAATTCTTGACTCCATGGAAGGGAGACTATTAATGAACAAAGAGCTCTACATCTACATGCTACTCTTAGAGACCATTAAATTTCAAAGTTTGCTAAGGGGTGGCCATTCTATTTCACGTAGGTTGAGTTTCACCTGGAGTGAGCCTGATTGCACAGTAATCTCCTTCCTGTCCTCTCGAACTTGAATCACCTTAGCAGCTCGCCCAAGCTTAGGTATAAACACAGTTTCCCCAATAGTTGGAACAGCACCTCCAGCACCTGTAAATAACCATGAACTCAGGGGACTAAAAGAGATTAGAAATTGAAGAAAGAGTATGTAGAGCAAAATCATCAGATATTCCTCACCTCCTGAAGTAACCTTTTCTCCATCCCTATTGGATGTGGAAACAAATGACAACTCCTCCCAACTCTTGGAAGCCTGTGAGCCAGTTGTAACGCCACTAGCTTTGTAAGCAGAACTTTCCCAAGACAATCTGCCACTCCCTATCCCTTGCACATTCCGTGCCAGTACATTAAGATGGGACCTTGCCGCAGCAGCAGCTGCGGCAGCTCGATCACTTTTCTCAAGTGCAAGTAGCCTCCCATGCTCTTTAAGCCGTAGTGAAGCTGCTGCCAATTCTGCATAATATGCCTTTGCTTCCCTGTTCAAATGCCCACAAATCAGATTCCAAACTGCCTTAGATTCCACTAGCTTAAAATATGAGAATGCAATAAAAATGGTCAGCACAAACACAAGGTCACAAAGATACTCTCGCCAAGTTCAGTTCACCCACGATAAGAGTGACTCTGCCTTCATCAAACCATGATCATGATCCCGTCTTGCTTCTTCAAGCTCCATGATGACCTGAAATTAGCAGACCATCCAAATCAGTGAGAGCCCCATAGGACACAAGACCAAAAACACACAATTCTCTATAAATACTCCCAAAGGCACACAATATTTACATATGCAAGATAATCTAGAACACACACAAAAGTAGTATAGGCAGAGATTTACCTCACTTATCTCTGCACTGGCCACACCATAAAGACTACGAGCAGTTGCCAGAATTTCAGTTGGCAGACCCAATCTTTCTGCTATGTTCAATGCATTTGATCTTCCTGCAGAAGAACATGAGCCTCAACATCTTCAATTGGCACAACCTGAGCTTTATCCATAAAGGGTTCAAGTTTTTTCTTAGGTCATGATAGTCTACTTCCTGGCAATGCTCCAATGCCTCACGTACTCAAACAGCTGATCCCCTTGCAACTGTCAACAAGTTCTTGTGTTTTATGTGCTTTAGCCACTGCTCATAGCTAGCTGTTCAAGAATTGGGTATAGTTGAAAAGACAATGCTCACCAGGGATGCCCCAAAGCAGCCTATAAGTTGGCCTCAACTTTTCTTCATCGAATTCGACAGATGCGTTTTCAAACCTTGAATCACTGTATCCCAAAAACCAGAGCATAAGAACAAAGGTAACAAAGTTGTAGATTTTGTTTTACATCTCAGTAAGAGACTGAATGGCAAGTGCAGCAAAGACTAAACTGAGTTGTTGTACAACCTATATTTGAGAGTTTTGAGTTCCCCATGATGTGTAGTTGCCATTGTCAGAAAAGAACCGCCTGCTCCATTTTGGGCAAAAGATTCAAGTAATGCCATCCCCAGTGCTGCACCTTCTGTTGGATCTGTTCCTGCGCCTACCTGAGTCCAAAACAGTATGACTGAAGAATACTTGAAACTTTCCCCAAAAAGAGATTCCTGGTGCAAATGATTCAAGCGCAAGTCTTGAAACTCCATTTGACTCTTCACATTCAGTTGCACTTCTAGCTCACTCTATGATTTCCAGTGACAAGGAGACTCTCATGGCAATCACATCCTACCTCAAGGCATTAATCCATCATAACCTTGGTGTTCCCTTGGGTGTAAGAGGGATCCCATCTATTTGTCTGGCAGAAAATTCTACTAGCTACCCAAGGTCAGAAATTTGTATTGCCAAAAGATCCAAATGGCACAATGAGAAGGAAGGGGAAAAATGACCAGAAGGGTACAAAAGCCTCAACAGAACATGCGAGGAGCACACAAAAGCGAAGGGAGGGACTTGCAGAAAATGACTACTTACCTCATCAAGCAACACCAAAGAATGACCGGTTGACTCCATCTTTATCCGCTGTACTTTTACCACAAGCAGAGAGATTTAGAGTGGGATTAGAGCATCACCCATTTTGCAGTAGTGTCTAACTACAGGCCAGAAAGTTTCCCACAAGACGTTTACTGGCAAATCTCAGATTTGTAAAATGTTGATGAGAATAGGATGCAGTTAGAGAGATCTTTAGGAGCTGAAAGTGTGGATTCATAGGAATACGGAGCTTGCCTTAATGCGCTGAAGATGCCCAGAAAATGTGGACAGGGATTGGCTCAAAGACTGCTCATCCCCAATATCAGCCAATATTGCATCAAACCATGGCAGCAGCACTGGCTCTGCAGCTAAAATATAAAGCCCTGTTCCATCCATACATCCCAGAAGACATATTAGAGGATTGCTCTCATTGTGCAGATCCAAACATCTATTACTTCCTGGTTACTCCTATCCAGAGTAATTATCAAGCACCATGAAAACAGATCCCACTGATGATTTTCACATACCAGATTTTGCCATGAGCGCAGCAAGTCCTACAGTCTTTATCGTTGCTGTTTTTCCTCCCATGTTAGGGCCTGTTATTGCAACCACCTTTGTTCCTTGGCTCACTCTCACATCAATAGGCACAGGTGCATTTTCCTCCAATTCTGCCACCTAGAAACCAGCATACTCAGTCAAGGCCACCTTCATTATCCTTCATCAAAGGAGGAAAATAAAAAAAAATTACTGTTACAGAATTTCCTAGGTGACAAACGCTCAATCCAGCTGATAACAAACAAAGGTACCACAGGAATTGAAAAACAATACCAGGGCTTCTGCTTCTGAAAATGAAGCTTGCATTTCTTCTAGAGCTGCCATTGTGACGCCTGCCCTTGCCCTAAGTCTGCCCAACATCTGAACCAGCCAAAGTTGGATTCTCCTTTCATGAGACTCAAGGACTTGATAATGGAAAAGAAACTAGTGGATGGGTGCCCTTCAATACATAAAGAGTGTATACACATGTACCTCTTTGAACAATTCTCTCATCCAGATTGACTTTGAAGCTGACAATGTATGGATTTACAGATCTGGATACTGTAACCCTGTGTTGATCAACATACCCTGGTTTTTGACTTGAGTTTGGTCTTGGCCTCTTTGAGCAGCTGACGGTGCTGCTGTACAAGTAAAGGATGGCGAGCTCTCAGCAGTTGCAATGCCACAGGATGGTTTCCATCATCGCCAATGAATGTGGGTTTCGTTGATCCCATCCAGGTGCTGTACCTCACCCGTGCCATCACCTTGCAAATGGGAAATGAAAATGATGAGGAGTAGAAGCTCCACTTCTTGTGTATGCTGGTTTGAGTCTACTACCACATCAAACTTCTAAAGAACAGGGTGATGGGCTGCAGCAAGAAGCAGATGCAAAGGCAAGAAAATAAAACTCTCCCATAACTGACTGATATGACTTGGGAAAATGCAAATAGGTACCACAGTGTCCTGCTTAAGTGTAAAACTATCCTGTGTCCAAGTTGGGAATGGTTAAGATTAGTCAATTGCATTTAGTTGGACTGCAGTTTCCTTTGACAGCTCCGCAGCTAAGTCCTGATGGGTATTTCAATACCTATGAGATTGCAGACAAATCTCCAAAACCACACTTTGAAGATAATACAACAGTCATAACCTTATGAGAATCACCCACAAAGCATCAGACCTTCACCTGATGGTAAGTATTTCACGAGCAATTTGAAAACAGATGAACCCAGAGAAGGAAAGTCCATGAAAGAGAATCTGGGAAAAAAGGGTGGCTCAGATACACGTACCACATCAATGCCAACAATAATATTGAGGGCAGATTGAATGTCATCTAGAAATGGCCTCAGCTGCACACACACATACACATGAAAGACAGTGGTTTAAACATCTCATCATGCATAGTCACTCAGTTCCTATGGGTGAACTTTCAATTAAAAAAGATGCCAAACTGGACCAGAAAATGAGGTCATTTCTTCAATGTCAAAACTACAGGATGGGCGTCATAGAAGTTCACATGAAAATAATAGAACTAAGCTTATAAGTACCTGGTCTGTGAGTTTTAAAAGCACACTGTATTCTGCTGCAAGTACATCTGCTCGAGCTTCTGCAAGCTTGTTATTCAATGGTACAGCAACAGCTGGCTCAACATAAGCTGTAATTCTGCTACTACTGCTTCAGACAATTCAACCACTTTCAGAACTGGTTATAGTTCGTGGATTCTTTAACACTAAAGAAGTTGCAAACTCTGCATATTGCACCTACCAGCTGAGATATTCCTAGACACGTGGTAGTTTTTCCAAACAGGTGTGATGGGTTTTGAGGTTTAGAGTCATCAACCATGTTATTTTTGTGAAAAATTTACCTCCGGAGAAGAAGGCCGGAAACTTGGTTACAACTGTCAGCAGGCACTGCCAAACAAAATCTTCCATCAACGTTCACTGCTTCCTGTCAAAGTGAACATAGAAGCTGAAGTCACAAAGAAACATGACTACAAATTATGCTTTGGATCAACAAAACAATGTTCAGGGAGTGCAGGACATTCACCTGCCCTTGGCTGTCTGGGAAACTGTCTCGCCCAACCTTGTTCAAAAGCTCCAAGAGCTGCAAGCCATAATCATGAAGGACTTAGATAGAAATTCCCATACCCTACCAGCCAGACCATTTCACATCTGCCTGTTATTGGGATCATTGATCTCACTGTAAAGAAAAAATCTCAATGCAACCAGCTGTGTCTAGAAATGCACAACGTTATAGGATGCTTGAGAGCTGACTGCTAACATCCTTCTATGGAAAAACTCTGACAAACTTGTCGGATCCACAAAACATTTGTATCCCATTGTTGCAAATGGAATTTGTTAAATTTGCAATACCCTCTGCTCAAGTGTTCGTTCCTGTATTCGTGCTCGTCGCAGCTCTGGGCTCTGGGTGCAGGCAACACCACAAGCATTGGAGAAAACATTAGAGCTCTGCCTGTCCCAGGGAATGTTTTACAGAGAAGAAGTTCTCAGTCACACCAGCTCCTGCTCATAACCCAAATCAACACACATGATGGAAACCTAATTGAATGATTTGGATGCTAGCATTCCTTCACCATCAAATCGAACTTTCTACACTGTTAGAGCATCTCCACTGGTGCTCAGTATGTGACCCTGCAAAAATGTTTCTTACATCCAAGTTTAGTTATTTACCTTTTTCCAACCCCACCCATAAAAATAAAACTGGGACTGCAAATAGGTGGGAGACTACTAATAGCAAACCACCAGGACCAATCATTATGATTGGCCAATCACAAACAGGGAGTGGCAGTCAAATCATATTTATTACCCTTTTTTTCTGGCAAGGGTTAGACTTTGCTGTGCCTTTTACAAGCCTCAGCAAGTTGTGCAAAAATGTTAGGCCAAAACCATTTTGCTGAGCCAACCCAGCTTGTTTTGACTTTTCTTCATCCAATCTTAATTTGCAGGGTCACGTACTGAGACTGGTGGAGTTGCTCTTATGCTACCAAAAAGTTCTGCAAACATATCTATGAGATCGGCAAGAAAACTTCACAATAGAACTGAGAAGGTTGTTGTGGACTTCACAAACAAAAAACAAAGAGGACCTACCGCTGAATCCTTCACAGAGCCATCTTCGTCCACAATAGCCCATACTGCTTTTACAAGCTCTGGATGTGTCACCATTGGACTGACCTGCAAAAGACCCATCAGACATTGAGTCCTCAAGGTGTTTTTGAAGATACAATCTATATACCAGTCTTTTCAAGTGCCCCAAAAAAACACACGTGTTTTTGAAACCACCTCAAAAGTTTGAGCAGCAAACCAGGTATCTGACTTGCTGTAAATGTTGAACAGCTATGGCAGAGAGTAGTGTCCATTTGCAGACAATCAGAACAGAAATTCCTTGAAATACAAGGTTTCAACAGCCTAAACCTTACTTACTCCCCAAAAACTAGAGACTGAAAGTGTTGTGAGAAGGAGATTTGGATTTTTTTGTAGCTGCTGCAGGAGGATGAGCTGGACTCTCTCACCATTTCCAGCAGAGGTTGCATCAAAAGCTGTCGGTCTGGATGCTCTTGTACTGTTGCATTGACAGAGCGGCACACAGAATGACCTGTTTGCAACAATGTCACAACAGATACGACTTCTGGCCCACTCACAACAGCTCCCTTGCGCACCCTCTCCACACACAGTTTCACCTGCCATCATCCCTCATATAATTTATAGCTGAATTTCATCAAAAGTACAAGAAACTCTTCAATAGTCCAAGAGTACTCCGAGAGAGAGAGAGAGAGAGACAGAGTTCTTCCAAGCAAACATGATACTGGGTTCACAAATCCTTGAACAAGATGATGGAAGAAGAATCACGGAGATGGGTTTTGCAAATTCAAGAGGATGATGCAAGAAGAAGAATGAAAGGAGAAGAAGAACAAGAAGATGGGGTTTTGCAACCCTTACCACATCTGTTTTCAGAGCTCCAAATTCAAGAGCACCTCCCAGTAAGGAAACTATCTCTACACCTGCACTTGTTTGCTGCATCAGAGCTTCACTCTCTTCCCTGGTTTTGCTCATTTCCAACAACACCTAGCAAACAAACACCCCCATGCAAACACAAAATTAAAAAAAAACACAAAGATTACACAATGATTCTTTCATGAACAAAACTAATGGAATTCCCTACAATGAGAAACCATGCTGCAAAACTTCACAGACATGGATTTCATGGCGAAGAAACAAAGAGGCAAACAAAGCAATGCACCTCGAGAAGCTCCTTCTTGCCCAAAGCTGTGGCACAAAAATCTGCCACTGATTGACATACTCGAGGCCATTCCAAAAGCTCCATGGTCTCAGCTTCCGCACTTCTTCCAACTCCATTTATTCTCACACCATCACCAGCACCACATACCACCATCATACCATCCCGACGCTGCCAGACATTCTTATGATCTTCAAGCAGCAAAAGCTTGCTACAATTTCTAGAATTCCATGAATTCCTGAGAAGAAACTGTGGGTCTACTCTAATAAAAGACAAGCTTCTGCCTCTGCTTCTGCTTCTGCTTCTTGTTGGAAACATAAACCGTGGGCATGATGCAGCAGGAATGCTCAGTGATCTAGCATTCCCTCTACTGGGACTTAACCTCCATCGTTCTGGAAGAACAAAATGGCGATTGCTGCTGAGGAGCATCATGATGAGAAGATTCTCAGAAGATTGGCACCCTGCGCTTTGAGATGTGGGAGGATGAGAATTAATGTGAGTCAGGAGGCTTGATCTCCATCATCTCCATTGTGAGAAGAAACAGAGAAGAAGAGGGAGATCTGTAACCGTCCAGAGGAGGAAGAGGAGGAGGAGGAGCAGGGGTGTTTGATGTGCAATCTTCAGAAGTCGATGTGGGTGAGTGACGGGTGGGTTATTTTCTTTCTGTTTTCATTCGGTGTGCTAGCAGCTTTCAAACTGCTGCAACAACACACACCCTACTGCTGGGTCTGCATCAAGAAGCGACGACCCATCCCCAAAATCACCACTAGCATCCAGCAATTGGGTACCAGATTTTCTGGAGTTTTGAATGCAAACAGACCAGGTTTCCAGTCCGGAGATACGCAAGCAGTGAATGGATTGTGCGAGAGAAGCTCAAGTTCTTAGGGTTTGTGCAAGCCCTAAAGTGAGCGCCAAACCCTAATCCGACCCGAGTCGTCGGCAGCAAGGGGATGGTTATGTTGTTGCTTTTCTTTAGAAAGAAGGAAAACGCGAATGCTCTCCATAGAAAGGCAGCAGGTGTGGGGGAATCGGAGCGTCGTTCTGCTTGTAGTGGGGAAGAAGCATGGCGATGGAGCTGGGCCATGGGGATGTATTGAAGGATTCGTTATGGCCGCCCAGCGACTATAAGAGGGCAAAGCTTGTGGAGCGGATGGCCAATAATTTGGCATCGTTGTCATTCTTCTCGCAAACGTATGGACGCATCCAATCCCCGGAGGCTGCACGACATGCCAAGAGAATCGAGGAGGCGGCGTTCGTGGCTGCTCAAAAGGAAGCGGATAACAACAACAGCAACAACGGTGGTGTCGAATCTGGTGTAGGCACTGTCATAGTGCGGTTTTATACCACACATGCCAGCAATCTCATGTTTGAGACTCTCAATTCCAACAAAAACTCATTCTCGGATGCCATTGAAGGTGATTGCCCATATTCTTTTGGCTTGTCTTGTGGTTCATGTGGTTTTGGGTTTGTTTCTGTTTCTAAAGAGGCTCTGTGAATAAGAAATGTGCAACCATTCTCTTACTGTAACGTTATGTCAGTAGGTGTGTCTAAGGGGAAGGACTTGGTACCCGAACAGAAGCAAGAGGTTTTTGCAATTTCAGAGGGGACAGAGATATCTGAAGCGGACAGAGTGTTTGATATATCGGGTGGGACAAGGGCCTTTCTCTCGAAGGACAAGGCTGAGGAGCTTTTCAAACCTCTACTAGACTCTGGAAGTATGGTTACGGATGTTCGTTTAAGCAACTGGAGTTTTAGTGTTGAGGCAGCAGAAGTGGCTGCTCGTGCCTTGGAAACCAAGAAAGACAATTTGGTCCATGTAAACCTCTCAGATATTGTTGCAGGCCGGCCGGAATCGGATGCATTGAAAGTTATGGAGATTTTTTCTTCTGCCCTTGAAGGGAGTCGCCTCAAGTCATTGAACTTGTCGGACAATGCATTGGGTGAGAAAGGGGTGCGAGCATTTTCTGCAGTTCTGAAGTCACAAGACTCTCTGAAGGCTTTGTACTTCATGAACAATGGGATCTCTGAAGAAGCAGCACGAGCAATTCGGGAGCTTCTTCCATCATCGGAAAACCTTCAAACACTTCACTTCCACAATAACATGAGTGGTGATTCAGGAGCGAAAGCCCTTTCTGAGGTTGTCCGGCATGCTCCTAGTCTTGAAGACTTCCAATTCTCTTCAACAAGGGTTGGAAGCGATGGTGGAATTGCGTTGGCTGAAGCTCTTCGAAGGGGCAAAAGCTTACGAAGAATTGACCTTCGTGACAATATGTTTGGACTTGAACCAGGATTGGTACTAGCCCAAACATTACAATTGCATACAAATCTCAGGGAGGTTTACTTAAGTTATTTGGGCCTAGAAGATGTGGGTGCTCGTGCTATAATCAATGCCCTTGCAGGTCGAGCATTGCAATTACAGGTTCTTGAACTTGGTGGCAATGACCTCTCGCCAGCAATTGCTCCTACTCTTGCAAATTGCATTCGGTCTCTGCAACACCTGAGGATATTGAACTTATCTGAGAATGAACTAAGAGACAAAGGCACGGTGACAGTAAGCCAAGCATTATTGCTGGACCATGAAAACCTAGAGGAGCTTGATTTGAGCGATAACAAGATAACTCGAATTGGGGCCCTTGCAGCAGCACAAGCAGTGGCAGACAAGGTGAGGTTCAAGTCTCTAAACTTAAATAGTAACTTCATATCTGAGGCAGGAATTGTAGCTGTGCAGGAGGCACTCTCAAGGGGCACTGCAGGGTCGAAAGTGCTGTGTTCCATGGATGAAAATGAAGAAGAAGAAGAAGAGGAGGAGGAGGAGGAGGAGGAAGAAGATTTTGAAGAAGAAGAAGAGCAAGAGGCTGAAGAAAGGAGATCAGAAGCCAGTGAGGAAGCTGATGCTACAGGTTTGTCTAATCTGCAAATTTCATCATGATCCATATCTGCTGTCAAATGAGTGTTGAAATTTGAACTACAGTGGAGAAGCATCCTATACAAGCTTTTGGGTCTTTGTTTCCATGAGAAAGAAGGTGGAGTGCATAAAGCTGATGTTAATCCAAGGTCACAAGACCTTTACCCCAAGTCCAGAGATCGTATTCAGGCTATGTTGTAGTTCTCAATTGGTACCATGAATTGATGCATGAGAAGTTATAAATGCAAGTAATTGCTGATCTCTTTGAAGTGTCAGGTAAAGAGTAACACCTACTACAGGATGATTATGTCCATGACAGATTCAAAGAGTACAGGATGATCATATGCTTCTTGGGTATTATTCATGAGTTCAGTATGATTGTCATAGTTGACTAAGTGCCAACAATCTAATCACCATGGTCATCTCCTGTAAGAAAGCTGTTGTAGTCTTAGTGCACCAAGACAGTTAAGACTTTTATTGCATTGTTGATCACAAACAGTGTTATCCTAGTGGAAAGTTTGTGCTTTAAAAATCCACACACAATAATGATATCTGCTATTTGATGCAATCAGTGTAAGTTCTTACTTCATGTTCTTTAAGATGCAGTCCGTGTCTCATCAATCTCTGGGTCCATTGCCTGTAAATTGAACCCTGATCTTTCTGTTAGCCATGCCTTGTTTCTTCTTCAAGAGGTTGATTAGCAGTGGCCATGTTTTTGTTGCTGCAAGTGTTGTTCACTGCTGCTGATGATGTGGTGATTAAAGATTTGTATTTCTGTATTCATAAGTAGAGTCAGGATTATTGAGCAAGCGTGAACTAAATGAGATAAAACCCTAAAAAAAAGAGAATATCTATTAAGTAATTAATTAATTTTGGAGATTCCATTTGAAATAAATAAAAATTTCAACTATTCCAAAAGATTCTTCACTTTGCTTCACAATAATGGGTTAAAACTTGTTTCATGGATCCCAATATCTAAAGGCAAGTTGCAGGATTGTATTTTTGAAAATTAAAGAGTTGATAAATGGGTTAAAAGGATGTAACATAAGCCATTCATTGCATGTGTAAGCATTACTTATCTTCAAAGTAATAAACTAAGTGAATGTTGAAAATGTTTGATGTATTTACAAAATGGAAAATAAACTAAGTGAATGTTGAAAATGTATGATGTATTTGCAAAATGGAATGTTGGCTTATTATGTCATAATATTAGGGTAAATTAGAAATGAATACAACGAGTATGGAGCATCAAAAATGTGTTTTGAAATTAATGTAATTAGTGCTTAAAATCATTATTTATTGTTTTCAAACCATGATAGAAAGTTATGAAGATGAAAATATTGATGAGGATAAGAGAACTTTGTGAATTTTTTTTAAACACATAAATTTTTTTGCTCACTTAACATGTCATATTGTCAAATATTTCACTTATCATGCTTAAAGAGCATTTGCATTCTTGAATTCTTATCATTCAATTAAACATGAATTTGTCCTCTAACCAAACCAAATTTTTTTTTGATTAGTTGATGGGTATCAAAGCACAATATATGATTGATAATTGTTTGAAACAACCTAAGATCTCACCTAATTAAATTCATAACAGATTTTAACGATGGATGCTCATAAGAATCCAATGTGTAAATGACAACAATCATTCTAACCATGAGAGTTACTACCTAAAGCAATTGCTATTGTCTCATCATTTTACAATTACTTCCAAAAAGTCACATCATTTGTGGAAACAATAAATCATATTCATTCAAGGTTTGCCTTTCATTTTTAGAATCATATACCAAAGGCTTGGAAAAATGGTTCAACCTTGGATTACATGCACATTAATCAACACATAAAAAATACTTATAATATTATTTATAATTATAAATAATAAAGGACAAGAATCGTTACAAGGAATTTGCATATTAACGATTGGTTTTTTTTACTATTTTTCAATTGTAAATGCCACATGTGATAACAATTTGCTCTAGTTGGTTTAGACAAGACACAATGGAAGTCACATTATTTATCTAAATATTGTTTATATATATATATATATATATTGTGTGTGTGTGTGTGTGTGTATATATAATAATAATAATAATATTATTATTATTATTATTATTATTGATAATTTCATTAATTTTAACTTATAAGTTGTTGACACGTGTCATGATTTAAATTAGGCTAAAATTCCTAATTCAAGTTACTAAGTTACCACTGTTAACCACAACCCATGTCATTTGTGAGTCAAATTGATCTTTCAATCGAACCAAGGATGGGGATTAACTCCTTTACCACTGAGCCACCCATTTTTTGTGACAACATAGTAATGTGCATTTTATTTAGACTAGTGTGAACCCGGTGCATAATGCACCCGTCAAGCTCCCCCCCGCCTGGTCCTTCCCCACCCGGTCCTTCCCCGCCCGTCCCCCCTCACCACTGTGAAGTCCTGCCAATATTTATAAGTTTTATTTTTTCTTATTTTTTACTCTTTATTTGGTTTCTTCATTTTTGGAAAAAAAAAATTCTTTTAAAATTATTTTACTGTATTTCTCTTTCCTTGTTTCATTTGTTTCCATTCCTTTTTTATAGTTTTTGCGTTTTTACTTTTTTTTTGGTTTATGTTTGTTTCATGTTTTTATTTTTTCTATTCTTATTTTGTCTATTTTCATTTTTTTTCTAATTTTTATGTATTTATTTATTTAGTTTCTATTTTGTTTTTCAAAAATATTCTAGTTTTTTAAAAATGTTCTATAATGAAAATAATTAAAAAAACATTGGCCCCCCCCCCACCCCTGCTGCCCCCCCCCCCCTGCTGGCCCCCCCTGCTGGGATTTTTTTTTTTTTGTTATAACTTCCTTTCTGCCGCTCAGTAAAAAGTAACTTAAGTAAATTAGGTAAACGAAGGTAACTTCGAAAAGGTAAAAACGGACAGACATAGGCACACACACACACACACACCATGTTTGTAAGATTACTTGATTTAAAACTTACACAAAACATCATTTTTAATATTTGACATCTTATTGATATTTTGTCAAAATGACAAGATTTAAAGTTTAATTTAAATTTTTTTTCAATAATGTGCAAAAGTATATATATATATATATATATATATATTTCAAAGATATAAAACTAACTTGAAAAGAAAAATACTTGAATTTCATTATTGAATATTATTTCAATGACCATTCCTCATAAAAAATTAATTCAAACACATGATTTAAAAATGGATTTTTTTGGTGGATAATATAATAACAAATAAAATCATATACTTTATATCTTAAACCTTCATTTGATTCTAAAAATTATATTATACACATTTTTTTTATTATCATAATTTTAACAATTTAATTTAATTTTGATGTTTGAATATAATTTATTCACATAAAATATTTATAAAATGGATTCTATATAAACCATATTATTTTTTATGTAAAAGATTAATCTAGAATTTCGATTTTAATTTTAAAATACTAATTAATGCCATATAATTAATTGATTTTATGGAACTATAAATTTTATTACTTTTACACTTAAAATATATTGAGTTTTACTTAAAATTATGATAAGAAAATTGATGTAAAGAAGATTATTTTTTCACATCTCAAACATCTAGATGATTTCAAAAGTTATATTATATATATTATAATAATATATCATAATTGTATCAACGAAAAATTAATTTAGATATATGATGTATAATTTAGTCACATATAATGTTTATAATGATTAACTTTACTATTTATTACTTAACCCATGTACATACTTCCTATTACATATCTTAATTATTACTTAATTATTACTTATTATTTATCATCTCTACTACATAGCCCACATGATTAATTAATTAAACATAACACTATTTCATTCAACACAATAAAATACCTATTAATAATTGGCCTACTTATATACTTGTACCCAATACCTACTACCTATTGCTTACAATACCTAATTAATTAATTAAAAAATGGTATATCAACATGATAAAATTTAATGTTGAAAATTCCAAATAATGGTCCATATCTATCATTGCCATGGGTCTTTTAAAGTTTCACAAACCTACCTGACCTTACTACACATTTAATGATTAGTTCATTCAAGAAACCTAAGGGAAAAAATTAAACCATTCAATCCAACAATTTCATTGCCAACTCATTTTTGTTATTTTTAGTTACATGTACATTTGTAACTAGAATTTATAGTCACAATTGAAGTTGAATAAAATGCCATGTGTTGTCTAATGGTTTATGAACCATATCCCAAGTCGTAAAATAATTACAATTTTTTTAGTTATTTTGAAATGCCACTAAAAAAAATGATATAAACACTTTTCATTTCACTTTCATCCAAATTGACATTAGTCACAAGTCATAGTTGCATATGTAGCTACAAACCACCTTTAAATTATTTTTATGACTATAAGTGTTTACCATGGTGCCATGGAGGGAAATTGCATCAATAGTTGAGAAAATGATTGTTTGAACACAAGTTGCAAATGTGTGGGTTGGAATGGACATAAGTTCTTGTAATGAATGAAGTAGAGGAAAGGAAGGAGGTAGTTATTCATCCATTCCAATTTTAAACCTAACAATATGTCCATGCAAAATCTACGGGCTTCAAAGTGTAAAAATGACATGGAAAAAAAAAACTTTTATATAAATGATGTGTTTTTTTTACTTGTGATATCTTGATATGAAGTACATATGATTTACATTTTAACTAAATTCATGCAATTATCATAATGTAATTTTGGATAAAACTATTTGATTTTTATGTATTAGATATGAACATTCACATATGTCATTCAAAAAAAATGTTTCATTTGTTTAAATATTTAAGATATTGAATATGTACTAATATCATTCATATTAACTATAACACAAAATTCATGTGATTTTTGTACGAACTTATAACAACCAAATTTCACATGAATTTATACAAACTTATAAACCTTGATAAGTTTGTGATTAATAATGTGTTAGGCTTATTTGATGCAATGAATTAATGATATATTTTGCATTGTAAGTTGTATATATTTCAATTTTCGTTTGACATTTTAATATTTTGATATGCATGATCAACATATTAAATTAATGGTAGATGTGAATTGAAGCAATAATGTTACTAGCATGTTAACATTATCATTTTGGAATTTTTGATAAAAAACTTTTCAAAGGTTTTTTAATTTGAAATTTTTGTTCAATAAAAGAGTTAGTGTATTTATTACATAAGGCTTGTCTTATGTGTAGGTGATGAAGTCTTGAAACTTTTTATGAAACTAAAAAATAATTTATTTTATTGTTTCAATATTTTTTCAAAAGGCTTTCAAAAATTGTGTAATTTATAATGTACTATCATAGGCATGAAAAACTACAAGAACAAGAATTAAGCCATGGACATAACAAGGAAAACAAATCACAAGAAATGCAAGCCTAAGTCTAATCCAAAATTGGAAACACAAAGACATAAGGTAAGAACACAATATATGTTGGAAGATGATTCAACAAAATTTTATTCTAATTATGTATGAAAAAAAATTTATGACAAGAAAACATATTCAAAATTTGTGTTGAATAGACTAAAGGTAATGGGGGGTTCCTACCCCTATTTATACCCCATTAGGGAATTAGTTCAAGGAAGCCTGAGGCTTCCATGTGTGCACCAACTAAAGAAGTTTCTTGAAAAGCTTCTTAGCTCAAGGAAGTTTTCTGTAGAGGCTTCCATATGTGCACCAATTAAGGAAGTTCTTGAAAAGGTTCCTAGTTCAATGAAAATTTTATAAAGGTTTCCATGTGTGCACCGACCAAGGGAGAGTTTGAGAGATTTTTTAACGAATAGTAAACTAGGAGTTAATTAAGAGTTAATGATGATGTAAACAATAATGTAAATGATTATGTTGGTGCAAACGATGATGTAAGTGATGGGTGATGATGGTGTTTGTGACATGTATATTGTATAATAAATAGTGACAATGGACTTTTATTAGTTTTGAAGTTGACTTTATTTTTTTTCTACCAATGTTTTTAATTCCCACCAAATTGTCATGTTTTAAGGATCAATTTGGATACATTCCACAACTTTAATAAACCTTGGATTCCGTTTGAGATTATGTTAAGAATGAAATTATTAAAGATGTAAAAGGGAAAATCATCACACTAATGCAAAATAAATGTCATAGATGATAATGCCATGGAATTCATTCATTTAAATGTTCATGCATGTATCATATTTTTAGTTTAGTTTTACTTCAATCTTAATTAATTTCTAGTTAAAATTTAGTTCATTTTTATTTAATTCATAGTTCACTTCAAGTTGACTCTTAGTTGATTCTAGTTAAGTTTTAATTAAATTATAGTTTAATCCGAATTAATAACTTGTTAATTCTCAGCCAACTTTGAGTTAAGTCTTAATTATTTTTTAATTAACTCAAAAACTCATAATTAACATTTAGTTAAGTCTTAGTTAAGTTTAATTAACTTTTAGTTAATTCCTAGTTAAGTTCTAGTTAATTTTCAGTTAAGTTTTAATTGATTCATAATTAAAAAGATTTTCAAGAAACTTCTTTACTCGATGCGCACACCAAAGCCTCCTTGAAAGCTTCCTTGAGTTAGGTCCCAAAAGGGTATAAATAGAAGTAGGACTCCTCATTTCTTTCAGTTTATTGAACACCAATCTTAAGCACGATCTTGCACCATAGCCTTGTCATGTTCTTTTCTTGTTCATGTTTACATATGTTAACATAATAAAAATTTGTTTTCATGTTTTTTTTGCACATTTCATGTTATTATTTTTTATTCTTGTGTTTTTGTGTTTATTCACATAATTTTGTCTTGTTCCTTGTTTGAAAATTAAACTTATCCTTTAATATTTGTTCTTATGGATTTTCGTGTCCATGACAACAAATATTCTTTTATTGTGGATAACCTTTAGATGTAGACTCCATTAAAAAATCTTTACATATTATAACAAGATATTGTGTGAAAAATTTGGATAATATAGTGCCTCCAAAATATGGAAGAAAGAAAAATGTTATTCATTAATAATCCTCTTATGTAAGAAACATGAATCCATATCCCTTCACTAATAAAGAATGCAAAAAAAAATTCAAAAAAAAATTCTTGATAATAATTATCCCATTAAACCTTAAAACATCAATCTTAAGCACAAAAGTTTGGATGATGTAACCCATTTTTGAACCAAAACAAACATTGTCATGGTCATGGTACATACATACATACATACTTTATCAATCTTATATTGATGAATTGAAAGTATCCCGATCTTGGAAAAGTATACCATAATGGTCATAACCATCCTTTGTAGGGCTTTGTAAATTACTTCCTATAACCCAAATTCTATGAACTTGAAGTGCATAAGCAACCAATAATCGATCAAAATACATACTTTCAATGTGGGGATCTGGACTTTCAATCACTAAATTATCCATATGTAATAGAAACTGGCTTGCTTTCCATCTTCTAAAACCAAAGGCATGTGCACATGCACCAGAACACCTTTCTGCATCATAACCATATCCAAGAGGTTCTACTGGTTCCACACAATGGGGTGCACAAATTCCTAAATAGACTATTCCATCATCTTCTGCTAATGCTAACCCATTTGTTAATATTTCCTTGGCTTGATCAGGTGTCAAACTTGGGTGCAAAGAAATGTCATCCTCAAAGAAGAATCGCCATGAATTCCAATCAACTAAAAAATCATTTGCGAAAGCTTGCATTGCAAAAAGAAATGCCATCCGTTTTGAAAAAACCTTCAAGTACTCATCAGTGTGGTATTTTCGTGAACCACCTTGAAACTTCTCCAATTCTTGGTCCACTTCAAGGTTATTATACTTGAGTGGTTTTTGCTGGGTTATCCTAATATCCAAATGCTCAAGCATAGATTTAGTATGATTGAAATAATCAGTTTTCACACTTATAACTACCCCTTGAAAAGTTTGGGTAATAGTTGGAGGTTCAACCTTGTCTAAGTCCTTTGATTCATTGTTGAGAGTATTTGGAGCAACCCACCAAAAATTCTGAATGGTAAACATTAGCAACCCACCTACCACAATAAATTGTAATACCATTCGAAGCTTGCGTGATATCCAATCCATAGTTTTAAGTAAGAAGGGCTAGCTTGTGATAAATTTTGTGCTTCACTTTTAATACATCATCAACCCAATTGTCACACCTGCCACAACAAAAATCAAATTGTTGATAATATTGATTGAAAGTTATGACATTTAAATGAATTATTTTGCATGCCATCCAAAGACAATGACTTCAAGGTTATGAAACCAAAATAACAAGTTGCATATCGCTTTCTATTGAAATTTTTGGTGTTTTTACTAAAGATATACATGGAAATAGACTTGCATCACACAAGCCAAAATTTGCTTATAGTTTTTGAGGTTTGGATTATGATGAACTATAATTATTTCCTTCAAAATTTAGCTTGTAGATCTAACTACTCTAAAACAAAAAATCTCAAACTGAAAGAATTTAATAGTTTAGTAAAAAATCCCACATTGCCATCTTTCTATAAATTCAAATGCTATCATCATCATCTTCATTGAATTTGTGGAAAATGGATTTTTTTGGGTCAAAATTGCAAACAAAATATTTATGTTGAAAGACAAATGACCCACAATTTAAGATGCACCCATGAAGGAAGGATGCCATTTCATGACATAAAAACAAATAATAAAGGGGAAAATATCCATGAACAACATATCTTTTTCCAAGTGCACAAAATGATAAAAAAAAGATCAAGTAGGATTATGTGACTACTGAAAAAAAATTATAGTAAATGCGGCCTTTGTAAACCAAGAGTTATAGAAGAAAACATAGTGAAAACACTACGAGAATACAATTATTAGCATTTATTACATGTAGGCAACCATGTCAACACAACCTATGTTTTTGGGGTTGGAAACAATCAACATGAAACCAAATGATTGATCAAACTTTTTGTTAATAATGCTTTAGGTTGACATATACAAACTAATTAATTAACCATGTATGGTTAAACTATAGTCCACATCAAATGGGATTTTATACTACAATCAACTTGCAAGGTGACCATGATGCAACAAAATGTTGATCACTATGAATTAATGCACATCACAAGATCAATGCCACACATAGTATCAACAAATTGCATTGGCTTCAGTTGCATTGATATGTACAAATTGGGTTTCTAGCTAGATATCAAGAATATAATGGATGGAAAGGAACAAAATAATTTTCAACACTTTAGGAGGATTGAAGTCAAGTTAAATAAAATTGAGAGATAATTGCTTGATAATAAAATTTGTAAAATTTTAAAATATAACTACATGTCATCAAACAAGAAGAAAAGGAAACTTAGTTGCATAAAGAGTTGTACATTGAAGGATTATAAGAAAAGGGAAAAAGTTTGTTGGCATAAGATCTTAAGGAATCACTCCAAACTTAGTGATTTCAACTTGGTTTGAGGAGTTTTTAGCTTCTTGGCCATGTGGTCACAAGTCATTATCTACTATCAATATGTTTAGTAGAAGGAGAACATGCATGAAATGAACTAGTTGCAATTGTAAACCTATATTCCATGGAGTTCTTATGAATTTTCAAGTCACACAAATAAGAAAAGGAACAAGAAGGTTGTGCTTTGCTTTATGTACATTTACAATTACTAACATTGAGAAAGCTACCAAGGCACATAACTTCAATTTTGACAAATTTGACTTCACACATAGGCAATTAATCTTGGCAAATATTGAAACAAGATAATGTTCTTTCAAAAGAATCTCAAAGTTATTCTCACGTGTAGTTGTGTAGCGTATAACAAAAAAATAACACTGCAATCTTTTGAGTGGTTTAGGGTTAACCAATCAAAAAAGAAACACTACCATGGCTAAGGGGCTAAGTTAATTCAATCTTCAACTTTAAAAAATAGAGGAATTAAAAGTTCACATCACTCAAGATGGATTCCAGCAACCTTACTGAGTCCTCCAACAGAAGGTTTTTCAGAAGTGTGCTAGAACCAAAAGAAATCAGTGATTTTGCATTACTCATCAGCTGTGGCAATTTTGCAAACCTTTGCACAGAGAGAGAGAGACACACACACACACACAGACAGAGGAGAAATTGTGAAGTACTCCAAGAAAACTTTAGTGTAAAATAGAGGTGCATGGAGGGCTGTAATTGACTTCCAGGATTGGGCAGGTACACTGTAGTACAAGTGCAGATTTTTCAAGACATGTCTGTCAAATAATGAATTAATTTTATGTTGAATAAAATTATATCTGAATATTTCAACAGATTCTATATTTTCTTTCAGAAATGTTTCACTGCTTTGAAAAAAAAAAAAAAAATCTAAAGATTTCAACATTACTATGAATAATGTTGTTGGTGTTTGAAGCTGCCAAGGGTATGACAGAATTCCATTTCGAGGAGGGTGAGCGTTCAGAGCTCGCGCTATTTACGAGGCAGAATCATACAGGTTAATCTCAGCCACTGATTTTATTTTACATAGTTTGTCTTGTTTGATCTCAGCCGTTGTTGGCCTGTTTCTTTCTTTCTTTCTTCACGAGCCAAGTGCTGTGCAGATTCTCGGCTGCTGCAACACACCAGAGCTAGCGAAGAAGGAAAGAACTCAATCTACGAAAATCTGCTTCCTTCATATCTCTATACAATCCATTCCAAAGACATCGAATCTGCACCGACGTGTGTTCCACAATACCAAATTTCTGTCCAAAAAGAGTCTCTCAGAGAAACTGCGAGAGAAAGAGTCTCTGAGACGAAGTGCGCGAGAAAGAGTCAGACTCTCTGCGAAACAGAGCGAGAGAAAGAAAGTTTGCATCGAGAGAGAGAGAGAGAGAGAGAGAATATTGGCATACCTTTTTCATAAACTCCGGTGATGTAGAGTTGAAACCCGCTGTTTTCTAGTCCTTCTCTCCTGTCGTTTCTGAGAGGACAATCACCACCTCTTTCCACTGGAAGCTGTAATACTACTGCCAATATTTATATGACTTCTGTAGCAAATCACACAGCACTTCTCCAGCATCCGAAGAGAGATCCACGAAGAGATTCATTACACGAGACGAGCGCCTTCCTAAATCCGCATTTATTTTGGTTGCTTTTTTTTGGCACTCCTCAGGGATCCATAGTATGGAGATCTTGTGATTCAGCTATTTGTGCGTGCACTGACCACTGAGCTTTGCTTTGGCTCCCCCCCCCCCCCAGGCTAGCAAAAATAGCGGCAGAAAAACAAAGAAAGAGAGGAAAAAAATAAAAATCCTTTTCAACAGAGCAAACACATCCCTGACTGCACAGTGCAAAAATCTTGGTGCTCTCGCTCTCTGATCTAGTTTCTAAAAACCTCCATCCAGATCTGTCTTCTGCTTTTGTTTCGACACGAGATTTCCTGCACCTGATCTTGATCTGTCAAGCGCTAAGAAAATTATACTCCAGCAAGCAAAAATACTCTACCACGGCATCTAATCTCATCTGGAACGTCGCGGAAGATTTCTTGTCACATCTTTCACGCTCGGAAATGGAGACAGAGCGAGCTAGATGCTAGATCGCAGGCAAAAAAAAGGAGAAAAAAAGGGAAAAAAGAGAGAGAAACAAGTCAGAATTTCTCTGTCTCCCTCGAAGCGGAACTAGACAAGAATTGAAGCTGTAGAACCTGGACAATCAAGGTCATGATTGACTCAAACTTAGTTGCTTGCACAACAACAACAACAAAGTTCAAGAACCCATGACAACAGCAATAATCTTAGAAAACAACAACTGCAAAAGAACCCACAAGATAAACAAGAAAAAAAAGAAAGAAAAAAGAAAGAAGATGAAAAAGAAGAAGAAGAAGTCTTGAGCTTGCAATGCGAGCTTCTAGAAACATTTATCCAACAAAAAACAGAAACAATCCGAGCCGAGAGCAAAACTACCCCCAAAAACAAAACCAATGAAAACTAAAATAAAATGCATGGGTATGACGAACAAGGCAGGAAAGAAAGAAATATAAGAAAGGAGAAATACGTAGCCATTTATATAGCCTATATATATGGGAAGGGAAGAAAAATACAGACTTTTTAAGGCACGATAATGTCAAAATTACACTTTTTTTTTTTTTTTTGCTGAAATCATTTTTTTGCGGCTTTTGTGCCCCCTGGTTTTCGCCACCACATTTTGGTCAGTTTTTGAAAACCAGCAATATAAAGTCCCAATATTGGCCCACCTATAATATATTCTATTCTAAGTTCCCAAGACCATACATACCCTTGAGCAAAGCATATAGGACAAAGTGAGGTGGTATTGGGAACATGTTAGGTAAGGCATTGGGAACTTGGGAAACATGTTAAAAACCCATTAAGAACTTAATGGGAACAAGAAAAATCCCAAAAAATCCACCGGCCTAAAGGTTTTTCAGAACCAGGGTCTTTGAAATTAGGATGCAATTATGCACTTCAATTTCTTCTGACATGAGAAGAAAGGCTAATATTATATTTGGCCATAGTTGATAATGCAGTCAGTACAAGATGACCCCCACCACCATAAGAAGTGGTGCACACATTTCTCCTCTCATAGTGGCCCACAAGTCAAGGTAGTAGGTAGTAGTAGTTTGTTAGGTGGGTGGGATATTCAAAATTTAGGGTTTCCTGGTGATACAAAAGACCTTCTTGGAAGTTGACTCGCAATTGCAGTTGGAGAAGATTTTGGGATTACACTTTCACATATGTAAAACATTCATGTTTTGTGGTGCATTTGCAAGGTACCATATTTAGCTCAATTTCTCCTCTACCAAAGGTGGGGGGGGGGGGCATTACAAAAAGCAAAAGGCCTAGTAATGCCTATTCCTATGAGTGTTTCGTTTGTGAAATGCCCAACCCAACCTCTTTTTTCATACTTTCCCCGTGATCCATGTGGTGTTTCATAGGAAAAGATAATAATAAAATTCAACTAGGATGCTTTACATTGGGTAACCCCCCTTGGAGCAAGGTATTCTTAAACTAAGTGCCCTAACCTATGGGGGGCCTGGGGTGATTATTTTGGGAACATCACATTCTTTAAGCATTACCCTACAATTAAAAAATAATCAACTTTAAAATGTCTCACATGCATGCAGAAATGATGATAACAACTCTTTTATCAAAGTTTATTCAAACAAAGAGAAAAGACCCCCAAAACAATTCCCCTTAAAAGATTCCTTTTTATCCACAATAGTGAGGGTTCAATTGTTTGAGTTTTCTAAACATGAAATGAGGCCAATGGCCAAAATTGACTCTCCTAAATGAATTCATTTACCCACTAGACCATGTTAAATGTTACCATATTACCTACAATCATCAACCCACTAGCCAACATCTACAAGGTCAAACAACATGAGGATTCAAGAGTAAAACTTTGGGGGGGAGGGGAGCTTCATAAGATGACCACCTTCAAAAGCAAGGGCTTATTGCTTTGCAAAGAATGATGGCTTATAGTGAGGTTGAAAATTCACTCAATTGCTTTCAAAGCACTTGGAGAAAATTTAGGTGGCACCTTTATGTTTATGAATATCTTTTCAAGGAAAAAGGATGGATCTTAACGCTTACTTGCATACTCCATAAAGAGGGAGGATTTTTGTGCCTGCAATAGGCATAAGATCCCTCCACTACTCTTAAGGAGTAGCACAAGAACCCTCCCCTCCTAGGCCTTGTCATCTATGTATGTTTAGAAAGGCCCCCCAAACAAGAGGGGATACAACACTCTGGGTAACATGCCCTCCACTAACAGGAAGCATGCTTTTAAGGAAAAAGCAACCATACCTTAAATGTGAAGATAGAGGAAGCAAGGAAGTACATAAATTACAATATGAATTGATAAAAAAGCAAAAGCCAAAAAAGTTTCTCCTTTTCATCAGTTTAAACTCTTTACAAGAGGCTTCATTATTTCTCCTTTTTCCTTAGCTCCAAGAAGGTCAAGAGTTAGGGGGGGTTGGAGGGGAGGGGAGGGGAGGGGAGGGGAGGGGGGGGGACCCATTTGTGAAGACTGAATTTGTCCTTCCATCTAATTCTCACTTTGTCCTTCTTTCATTAGTCCACAGTGGGGTTTACTTCTTTCGTTGGAGAAAAAGTCACAAAAAGACATTGAAAGAAGAGAAACAGGCTACACAAAACATGAGATTAAAAAGTCTTTCATGCAGAAAAAGTTGCTTTGCTTTGTGTGAAGGAAAACATCTCCATGAGTCAGGCAGGGACTGGTTCAATCCAAAGAGCTACCTAATTTTGAAGAAACAATCCCTCTTGTGTCAGTGATGATGTAGTTTAGTCCAAATGGGTTACTTGCATGTCTGATATCAAGGTCCATCTTGGTTGGCTCCACCTGCAAAATAGACAAACTACAGCACTCAGGACACGCTGAAATCCCATCCCATCCCATCCAGATCCATGTGGTAGTTTCCATTTGGTCCCACCTCCTTTTGAGCAATTTCCCACTAGCATGTGTTAACTGTCTGAACTGTGAGAGATTTCCATGGAACATTTCTTATTTGAAATAACTCTTGTTGGTTTATACTACCAGTGTTGTCATGTTCTTCATTTCTTATTTGAACTCTTGTTGGTTTCAAGCTTATACCAGTCTTGTGAGGTTCTTCATTTCTTATTTGAACTCTTGTTGGTTTATACCAGTGTTGTGAGGTTCTTCCTTTCTCATTTTAACTCTTGTTGGTTTGAACCAGTGTTGTGAGGTTGTTCATCTCTTATTTTTAACTCTTGTTGCTTTAAACCAGTGTTATGGAGCTCTTTCCTCTTTAAGAGATTCAACTTTGGTCTCCGCTTTGTTATTTAAAATTTATTAGAAGGTTCTCCAAGTGTGGGTTTGAACCCTGTTCTTCCAATTTTCAAATCTTTCAGTTTTGGGTTTGACACATTTTCTCAAATTCAAGAACTTTCAGCTTCAGTTTAAAAATCGAGTTCAAAAAATTGAGTTCGATTCGATTTACACACTCCCCAATGCTGGTCATTGTACAGATACAAAGTTTTTAAAGAAATTAAAAATATGAGTCTATACAAGTACAGAGTTCAACAATGATTTTTAAATTAAATTTTAATTATGAAGTTCAAATCTACTAGTCAACTTTTTTCAAATTCAACTTGCTTTCCTAAAGAGCTTGAACTTATCTTTTCAAGAGTGTTTCTTCATGGTTTTAGAAACAGCAAAAGACTATTTCCAAGCTCTAATTTTTGTGTCAATTGCAACAAAGGTGTGTTCACTTGAGTTGAAGTCATAAGAATGTAAGCCTAGACCCCCAATGTTTAACATTACAAACCAAATACTCTCACAACACTAATTTAAACCAATATTGGGGATATTCATTTTGAAAAGTTCGAATTATTGATTCCAATTAATAAGAACACAACCAAATGTTCAAAATTAAAATCAACATCAAAACTCAACCCAAAACCAAAACTACATGTCTATGAAAGTGATTGGAATTAGAATTGGGGTTAAATGAAGATGAAGAGGAAGTTCACATCGATTATAGTCTAGATTAGTAATAACTAGATTGGAACCAATTTTGTTTTTTGAAACTATAACAAAAGTTAGATTTTTTTTGTGTTTTTTGAAGAACCATCATATTTGGATTCTCAAATGTGTAGAACTAGATCCAAGATAGCTTTAATTTATTTTTAAAAATCAAAACTAGAGGTACTTATATATGCATGTTCCCAAAGAGACCTTGAGCCAAGACCACAACAGCAAGGCTGAAAGATTGGCTTAAGTTGTTGACCAAGGAAGTTCATATGGGATCATCACAAACACATGTCTAAATTGAACTTGTGTTGATGCCCTAAATTATTTTATTTCTTTAGAATGTTCAAAATCTCTTTTTTCACACATAGTATTCACAACCATAATATTTTTTGCAAGTAAACCCTTTGTCTTTTTTATACACTAGGAAATTATGTTCATTTCCACCATGGTTGATCTCAACAATTATGTACACAAGTGATTTGTTTAATTTTTTGTTTTTTAAAATTTTCATATGATGTTTTTGCAACAACAAGTGACATAACACCCTAAAATTATTCAAACCTTGGGGGGTGGCGGACGTGGGTGGTAATCAACACTTGAAAAAACTTATTCCTTGCATTCACAAATTGTGGGAACATAATTGAATGGAGGGTTTCATGTGAAGCCAACTCATGGGGTTGTATTCAAAAGAAATGTTTTTAAAATATAGAAGCTTAAATTATTGTATATTTTACTTTCTTTATCAATTTTGAATGTTATTTTTGCAACGTCAAAATATTCACATGAAGGTAGATGCAAGGTATACCGGCTCACAAATTAGACAATAAAGATATCATCTATTGTAACCAGAAAAGAGAGGGACCCTATTCACCCAGACTGGATGATCGAATCCCTGATGACAATACTCGCTTGCAGGTACAACATTCACACACTGAATATACACAGAACTTCTCTTGCAAAAAAAAAACAGTTCTTGTTTTAATTACTGAACATATACATACAAGAGCACAAGCTCCCTTGATCGTCCTCAGACCCCTATGACCTCCTCCTGCATTCTCACTCTGAAAGATTTCTGCAGCAAAACAACTTACACCGACTACCAGACGTAGCGGAAAGATTTTGGCAACCAGCAGATCCTGTTCTACCACAGCTCAGGCATGTTACCTCCTTCCTTACTCTTCCTGCTGACTCCTTTCTACAGTCTTCTGTACTCTCCTACTCTCCCTCTTGTTCTATATCCTTCCTCTTCTCTCTGCCTATCATTCTTGTTCTTCATGCTTCTGTCGGCTTCTCCTTCAAGTTTTCATCTCCCCATACAGCCGTTCCGTTCCTCCTTGCCGACCTAGCCTTCAATTCTTGCCGCCCTCCTTCAACCAACTCCATCAGTTCCCATGAAGATGCGCCGCCATCCCTACACACAGCACACACCAAAAGAAACACAAACTCCATGCATCCCATGCAGGATTAATGAGCGCCGAAAAACCAAAACGACTATTATAACCGGCTGAAAAAAAACAGATCCATCGTTCACACTGGATCAATTCCACTTGTCTTCGTGTGACACTATATTTTTTGTTTGTTAATTTTGACAAGGTCAAGCATTAACCAAACTAAAACCCTAATGGCACATGTGTATATTTTTTCCAAAATAAATGCATACTCTTTCAGAGGCCTTTATTCTATGTTTCTTTGAAAAACATCAACCTAGGAAAGCTTAGTTTGAGTTAGATATGGATTTTATGAATTTTAGAAACTTTATTATTGTTTAAAAGTTAATAATTAGAATTATAAAAACAATATGATGCCAATATTTTTAGACTTATGTTGTATAAAGAAAACCTCATCATATTTCAATTCCTTATAAAACACACAGAGATTATTTAAGTCATTTCAAAGTCCATATACAAAAGTTGTTGCTAGTTGGCAAGTCCAAACTTTCAAGTTAAAAAATTCATAACAAGTTTTTCCTTAATGATTTATGCAAAATAATTTACAACTTAATTTATATAATTAACTTGACAACTTAAACCTAAGCCATTAAAATCAAATTGAAATATATTTGCAAAACAATGAAGCTTACAATCATAACACCCTTGCCGAATTTCTTTGTCATAGAGAAAATGAACCATTATATCTTGTAGCAACCCATGAAATTAGTAATTTCCATATAGATGAAAGTTGTTATTGCTTTGACTTGTTTAAGTAATGGAAATTCTTTGCACATGACTATTGAAGTGTATAATGTACATGAAAGTATAATTTTGAATGTCATCAACATATTTGTACGGTTTAATGTAATTTTTTTGTGAAATTACATTAACAGTGTATTAAAGGTATTAAAATTTTATTTAAATAAAAATGATTGTTGAGATCAACCATGGTGGAAATAAGTAAATAGTAAATAAATAGGTTGTAGGTAGATATGATGAATTAATTAGTTAATTAATGAATTAACTAGTTAATGAGTGAATTATTTATTTATGGAGTTGACACAATCACTATGAGAAATCACGTTTGTCGAAATCACATTACTTTAAAACTAAAACTCAAAAAACAATTCATATACAACTATTGTGCAACTATCCTTTTAGAAATATGATGTATTGATAAATAAATTACCACAACAAAAAATTACCCAATTGTTATATAATTGTAAATGAGTTGAAAATGGGTCTTCTATATGATAATTTATACACATAACATATACGTTTGTAATCAACCATATTTTACTTTTTTAGAATTACATTATAGTTACATGGTGCAACTACTTTAGATTTGTTGTAAATGTGCCACTAAAACAACAATTATGTTGTAACTAATGTATAGTGTAGATAAAAACAATCATGTCACATGTCCACGTTTCCACCACTCATTATGGGATACATTTGCAACTAATTTTTAATTATGATTCTCATTGATACGGCCATTAGTGTGCCATTACTAAAATATTATTGTTCAAATATGTTATGATTATAATATTATTACTTATAACTTAATAATGAGACATGTTCATCAGTTATTTATATCTTCATCATTTATGTTTCATTTTGAATGATTAAAAATGTTCTGGGAATGTTATTTCAAACTTTTAAAAATATTTTTGAAGTGCAAAGGAAAAGGAATATTGAAAAAAAAACCAAAAAAAAAAAAAAAAAACTTTACAATCTACGAAACGTTTTTTTTAATTTTTTTTTACTCTTTGGACCCCTACTACTTTCAATCCCATAATTTTGTTAATTTCTATTCATTTAAAACGATTTAAAGTGTTATAAAGCATCACCTAAAGTTCTACAAATCATATTTGAACTTTAATAGCCTTGATAAGTAGGTTTTATTTTTTTACCTACCTATGTAGGTAGATAGGTAGGTAGGTCCTAAATAAATACACAAATATGTAGGTCTTAAAACCAACCTACCTACCTATGTATGGTTATGTACAACCTAACTAGCTACTAAAATAGATATTTTTAATTATTTTTAATATACATATATAATTAATATGCCATGTGGCAAAAAAATTATTGTGCCACATATCACAATCTCAAACCTTCATTGACAATAGTAACGGAAAATGGAGATCAATATTTCAAAAAGTAAATAATTTTTATGTCCAAAATTTTTCATAGTGCCATCTATCATATTTCAATAGACGGATGACAATTAATGACATCGACATGACATCATGGGTGCAATTATAATAAATTTGCATAGTACGTAGTTGAAAATGAATTGTTTTGATAGAGTTGCAATTGAACTGCAATGAGTTGCGTGTATATATGATGAGTTGTAATTTTGCAACTAATGCAACTTGTTTGTTAGCACTCACAACATATAAATATATTGAGTTGCAAAGCGAATTGCAAAGCATCATTTTTTTCATAATGAATTGAAAGGGAAACCAAATTGTATGGGATAAAAAATTTAGTCGCAACCTAGTTGCAAACTATTTACAATTAAGTTGTAACTAGGTTTTTCTCCCATATTGTTTAACTTCCTCTTCAAGTGTGTCAACTATATAAATAAATGCATTGTAAACATAAAAATACACAAGATTTGCCAAATAGAATGAGCTAATTGAAAAAGCTTAACTTTAATTTGGTTAAATCCAAAACTAAATAAAACAAATTCAAAAATGTCCTAAGACTTACCTACCCATCTATTTCAACCTACTTACCTACCTCGGCCAATTTACCTACCAACCTACCTATTTACCTACTTATCTTAAACTTCCTTACCAACCCACCTATTTTTATTTTAAATGTTTCAAAAATCGTAAATGTTGCCACATGGCACAAAACAATTTGTCCACTTGTATGAATCAAATACCTTTAAAAAATGGTTGAGATTTTAAAAATTGGGTAAATTTTTTATTTATTTAGTATTCTTTGAATATGCCACATGGCAACATGACATTGACAATTATAAATTAATCACTAATTACATGATAGTTGCATAATAGTTGCATGTGTTGTATGGTCAACAAATGAAAAATACAATCAACTCAAATACACACTTCATGCATTGTCTATGTGATCACATCATCATGACATCATCATTTGCAATTAATGTCTTATGCAATTTGTTGAATGCAACTACAAGTTATTTTAGTTACAAATGTCATTAACAACTAAAAATTAGTTGTATACTATAGTTGAAAATATGCAAATTTTCTTGTACTATCCAAGGAAGATGGAGATTTCTTATGAAAACAATTAATTCACCATTGAAGTTTCTATTAAACTTAATCACATCATGTTTATTGTTTACATAACTTATGCATCATTGAAAAGGACTCAATTGTGATGCAATTGCTTAAAGAAGCTAGTAAGAAAATGCAATGGATGCAAGATCAAGCATTCAATGACCTTTGCATAACTAACATATATGACATTGCTAAAAAAACCCATGAAAACTAGTCATGAGATGATTCCAAAATCTTACCATCCTACCAATATTTAATGTTTCATATGAATTAGATGATGAAAACATTTCCAATGGAATTTGAACATCTAAAAGGTTCAAAGACAAAGCTAACAAGGAATCGCACAAAATAGGTACAATTTTTCATCTTCAAATTGTTTGAACTCTATCAAATGTACGCTTGAATTAAAACATGGAATCTTCAAGTGATGGATTAAAAATTTGATTATTATTTTCATGGTAGACATTGAGCACTTTGTACCAAGTCTACAAAGTGAAAAATAAAAAATAGTATGATTAGGCAATTTAAAGCTTGCCTATGATAGTTGTCATGTGCCCATCTATTAAATAATTAAATTATTTGTTGTACATAGAGCAAGCCAAATGTACCAATTTGACTTATATAAATCTAAAGTATGTTGGAAAAGTAGATGAAAATTAGTTGAGAAAAAATAAACTAGTAGTTTTATCAATTGAAACATATAGACAATGCATATAGTTAGATTGTAGAAAAGTTAAGCAAGTTGATTTACTTAAGACCTTCAAGAAGCAAACCAACCAATCAAACCAATTATGACAGTGGTTATAAGAATAGAAAGGTAGTTAGAAAGTTGGCAATTAATTAGAGAATGTAGATGGGTGTAGTTGCACTAACATGTACCATTAATAGTCATAACCATTACTCTTTTTTGTATTTTAAATTGTAAAAAAAGAAAAGAATTACAAGTGAACTTGATTTTGTACATGTTATTTTCGAAATATTGATATACATATTCATAAATTTAAAAGCAATGTAATGAATAAAAAAATACACAAAATATTTTTTATCATTTGTAACTACTGTTTTAAAATAATAATCAAGTAATAAAAACACACATAACACAAAATTTTGATTTTTTAGAAATGAGATAATTTTGAAATTTTTAACCTTAACATAATAATATTAACAAAACTTTGGAGATTTTTTTAAAAAAATTAAGTGATATATTGAAAATATTTGAATTTTTTTTTGAAAAAGATAATAAAGAAACACAAGTTTAAGGGGCAAATGTGGCTTCTGTTAATGTGGTTGGATTCATATGGTTAAAACTATTAGGTTCTTGGTATAAAAAGAAGGAAAACATTGAGGAAGAGGTTTGCCATTTTAATTAGGGCATCCACCAATTTTTATGGTATTCTTATGTATATAGAAAATTGAGTTTGTACCTTTGTGTAGGGTGGTTGGTTTATCATATGTGTATGGGTGTTATGTGTGACGCATGTTAAAACATAGTGGGTACTAGGATGTTGTGAATTAATATAAAAAGCTTATGAAGTGGGGGGGATGTTCAATTGTAGAAAACTATGAAAAATGTTTTTGATTACAATAGTAATGAGGATGAACACTTTGGGGGGAAATGATGGAACTACATTTGCAAGAAATTATGAAGGGATGAAGGTTGTAAGAAGAAAAATAAGATTGTTTGACTACTTATAGTACGTTATAAGGGTAAATAGCTTTGGGCAATGGGTATGTGATATTTACATGGATAGATGGAGCAAGAACCTTATAGTTTTATTGTTGAGATAAATAATCATAAGAGAATAAAACTAGCACCATTTAATCTTTCAAACAAAGTTGTTGTCTTTGTAAAGTTTTGAATTAAGGTTAAATTATTCTTAATTATTATTTGAAACATGCCTTGCATTGCATATTGTCTTGAAATTTTTTCTTCATTTTTTTCTCTAATGCGGGTAGTGCACAATCATTTAGCAGTTTGATTCCTTGATCATCATGGTGGTTGTTTTTCAATTTCATCAAATTAGAGTTTGAAACTTAAATTCTTTTATGAATTATCCTTTATGATGATTTCATTTATGGGTAAAAAGTAAGCAAAAACATATTATAGGATAGATAGGCTAGTGAGTGAAGATTTAAACAAGGTTGAATCTTCACACATTCTTTTGATTTTGAAACTTGAAGAACATTTTAAACCTTACAGCTAACACTTCGAACACTACAAAAATCTCTCAATTTAGTGAAAGAATGGGCAAGATATGGAGTGTTTGGTCTAAGGGGGTTCAATGTTTGATGATGGGTGAATTAAAATAGATGAGGATTTCAAGCTTAAGATCTTTGATTGTTACATCTTTGCCTAGACAATACAAAGAAGATTTGTTAAAGATTATTTGGTGCACCCATCATATTTGCCTCTATAATACAAAAAAGTTTTGTAAAGCTTTAATTGGCGTACCCATTAGGTTTTAAATCATTCAAAATGGACTTACAATGAGGAAGATATGACGGTGGAACTAGAGAAGGTTTAAAGTTATTTTTTCAAAAAAATTGAAGCAAACTATCAATCATTGTTTTCCTATGTTTTCTATGTTGTTTTACTTCTAGTACTCAAAGAACATTTGTAGCCCTCCAATTTGTGCATCCAATGACATAAAAATCATGCAATTTCTAAGGAACCAATAAAATATTGAAAAGTGTTTAGTGATAGGTATGTGTTCGATGATAGGTGGTTCTACGTTAGTGGATTTTTTAGATGTCCCAAAGGCAAAAAAAATTGGGTTGAACACATTATATTATATAAAACCTATTTGCAAGTTGAATTTATTTAACAAAATGGAATAAACAAATGAACTAACTTCTTTATGCTTCTTGTTTCACATAATTACACCAAAAAACATTTATTTTCAATGAAATATGAACTTTGCAATCGAGATAATTCCATTGTATGGTCACAATCCATTAAAAATAATGTTATGAACTCATAATTTATAATGGAATTGAAGATTTTTGCATAAGTTTGGAACATGCTATAGTTTCAAAGGTTGTGACACTTAGGAAATGTTTTTTTGAAAAATATGAAACGTGTTATGAACTCATAATTCTTTATTTTGTGTAATAAAAGTTTTAAAATCTCAAAATACATCAATATCCAAAAAAATATTTTTTTATGATCAATACTAAATAAATAAAAATGTTCAAAAAAGTTGAAAGTAGGGCACCATTAACTTGGACATAGAAAAAAAATCAACTTTAACATTGTTTCAAAATTGTTCTATTTTTTACAATTTTTTTTGTTTAAAAATACATTTAAAAAAACTCTCAAAATAGACTTTACAATCATAAATTTTTACACCCTAATATGCATTCACCCTTGTTCATGGCATCATACAACTTCCTTCCGGGTGACAATTATTTCCTAAAACCTCAAATTTTGCATTATTTTCAACTTTGCAAGTTTGTAAATTTTCATTTGTAATGTCAAAATATATTTCTTTCAACATGCATATTAAGTTAATTTGGGGAAACTAGGGTTACAACAACCATACAAAAATGAAGTTTGTGCCATACTTGTGCTTGCACACAATTTCAACACCATTAACAAACAATTATGACTTGAAAAACTTCACCAGGCACAAAATGAAGAGTTGAAATCAAGGATATTAGATAATGAAATATCACATGAATTAATACCATAATTGTGGTGAAATTAAAGATAATCCAATGCACTAATTTTCAAGTCTCACTTGAGACAAATTGAAAGGATTCAAAAAAACATTTAATGCTTATATCCAAAGTATATTATTCACTTGATGATGTTTTCATTTTGTGGTCTCATTGCAACACTTTTGATGTGGATTGGGATTTTACAACATTTTGTGTGCGATTTTATGGTTCCAATACAATTCAAATGATGGTTATTGTCTATTATGCATATTACTTGATGCTTTCATTTTAGAATCTAGTTGTAGCACTTCTACAAGGAGATTATGAAACAATGTTATGTGCACAGTTTCATGGTCTGAGTAAGTTCATTATGCTTTTCATTTCAGAGTCTTGTTGTGGCATTAAATTTACAAGGAGATTATGAAATAAATTATGTTCTCTGTGTGATTTCATGGTCTTGGTACAATTCACATGGTTGTTGTATCCTGAGCATATCTCCTTGTTGATGCTTTCAATTTAAAGTTTCATTGTAACACTTTTGAAATGGATTATGAAATATTGTAATGTGTGCAATTTCATGGTCTAAGGATAGTTTACATGAATGTTGTATCTCTTGCATAATATTCAAGGCTTTCAATTCAGAATTTGATTATAGAAATTTTGTAAGGAGATTATGAAATAATCTTATGTGCACAATTTCATGGTCTTAGGAGAACTATCATATCCAAAACATATTACCTTGATGCTTATTGTTGCGCCTTCTTGCAGATTTATGTCCTAATGTTGCAACAATTATTGCAATCTCTGCGTATCCTAGTCTCTTCTTTATCACGTCTCCAGGTTCCATTCTCCTTCTTGTGTTCTTTGGTGCGTTCCTTTTATGTCCTTATGATTTTCCGATATTATACCATGTTTTCTTTCAATATATCATTTGTCGATGCTCTTTTGCTTCTTTTGTGATCATCATTGTTCCATCTACTCACAAGCATATTGTCAACTTTCGTTGTGATTCTTGAATCCCTTACTCTCAAAGCTTGTCATAGTGTTATGAACATTTTTGAACTTTGTAGCAATTTTGCTTAAAGTATGATTATTCCTTGTTGTTATTGACATTGCGTAATAGATCTAACGAACAAAATGGTGATGCCTATGAAGGCCTGTAAAATGGGAGTTGAGGAGGCACTAACACAAGAGGTGGTAATTTGATCAAAGGTGCAAAGGACAAGTGGCACAAAATCAAGCCTGGCTCATAGCACATACCTACAAAGGTGTTAAATGTGTTGGATATTTTGAAGTCAAATTATTGTAAGCATTATCCCATTTTTCCAATCCTTCCCCCCTAGCCCCTTTCGTAATTTGCTTTCAATTTCAATTCAAGAGCTATTGAATTTCTAGCCAAATATAGGTTCAAAATTAGTTTGCACTTTCTTCACTTTAAAAAGAATTCTTCATCACAAGTTGGATATTGAAGTTCATCACACAGCTTATCTTGATACTTTGAATTTACTCATGAATTGTAAATTGTATGATGCACAACCTTCTTAATCTCAAAATTTCAATATGTGGAGGTTTCATGATTTTAGTTATTGGTTTCTCTCAAAATTATCAAATAGTCAAATGTCCAAACCTCTCTAGGGGCATGGATTGTTCCTTCAATCAATAAACAAGATTTTTGATGTGTTCCCTAGTAACTCTCTTCAATAAAATAATTAAAAAAACAAAAAATGTAAATATTCAATGTATAAAAAAATAAATTTTTTGCAACCTTGATCATAACTTTTTTAACTATTGACAAGTTTCTCAAAATTAGTTGCTTGTTGGTTGAAAGGAAGAAGAATATATATATATAATAATTTTTTTAAAAAGTTAACAAAGTTCACAAAAAAATTAAATTTAGTATTAAAAAAAAATCCACTTGCTTGGTAGCTCAAAGGAATTCAGCCTAGACTATGTGTCAACAAGATAATGGAATCAAAAAAGTTCATAACAACTTAAGGTTCAAGTTTTAAAACTTTTTTCCTTTATTTATTGTTCTCCATAATATTACAATAGACATCACATTCTCCAAAATGCTTGAACTTAGATGATGTGTCATTGAATGGGATTTATTGCACAATATGGACTTGGAAGTTATCATAGCCTTGGATTTGATGGTAATTTGAAGACTTATAAGGATTCTCATGGGCTATATATCCAAATTTAGATGTGTAAGTAAAAAAATATTAATATGTCAAAAAAGTTATGGTTATTTATTCATGAACTATATATTAAGCCTTACATATTAGCAAGTTGAACATGTGACTAAAGCTAGCGCATAAAAATGCACATTAGTTATTCGAAAGCTTTAAAGGCTAAAAGTGCAAGATTGTGAGATGTTAATTAATGTATACAACATGCATGCATGATGTAAATAGTTGAAAACCATTGTTATGTTTTTTGTATTGGAGGCAGTTAATATGGAGGAACCATCTCACAAACTTATACAATTTAGTGATGAACTAGATTTCTATTTGCATTCCTAGAATTCAAAATAGGACAGTCAAGGTCATAATCAATGGTCATTATATATGATTTGGATGTGACATTGATTGTATAGTGGACAATTTATATTAATAAGTGTGTTTGTTTTATTTTGTGACCACACTTACACCCTCCCTTCATGCCTTCATATTGCACACCCTTGGTACCATTAAAAAATTGGGTGAAAACACGTTGTGGTGACCTCTCTTATGTAGTCACATTCTAGTGTTTTCTCAGGTGAGTGTCAACATTAAACCTTCAACCATGTCAACATCAAAAAAAAATCACTATGTTTTTGCATATTATTATTACAAGAAATCTTGTATTATGTAACTATGCAATTTGCGACTATATGTGACTATTTGTCATTTACAATTATGTTTTATAATTTTTACAACTAGTAATCATATTTCTAATTTTTTTACTATTTTTGCTACTATGGTGCAACTTCTAAATTGTGCATCCTTCCATATTAACTAACTTCTTAAAATTTTCATCCAATAATAGGTCGTTATGTTCATTTAGTCATAAATTTAGTTGTAACTTGGTTACTTCTTGTGATGTGCCTATACATTTTATGTGCACCAAGGTGTTTTGGACTACATTAAAAATATATTTAACATGTAATCAAAATATATGAAGCATATACTAAAATCTATTTAACATATTTAAAAATATTTTGCTTACATTCTACACATATTAAACACATATTACTTCATATTATGAACATATCTAAATGAACACTTTCATCTTGATTTTATATTATGATTTGTTAACAAATATATCAGGTTTATTTTAATCTATAATTAAATTATAGTGGTGAGGTCATATTCAAATGACATAATCTCATTTTATACCAACGTGAATTCTTCATAAAATAGTACTATCAATTAATTGATTAAATAATGTAAACTATGGAATAGTAATTAATTAAATAAGTAAAAAGTTATTATTATTTAATGAGTTAATCATTTATATTAATTATTTAGTATTGATCAATTAATAATATTAATTTAATAAGTTAATCAGCCATAAATTATATTTAATAATTCAATACTGAACAAATGATAAATAATTTATAAAATGTTAGTTAATATTTTAGTCTGTTTATTTAATCAAGAATTTGCTATTTCAATATCTATATTAAATATTTACTGATTTATTTGATAAATTTTCATTTCAAGCTATTAATCAAACTATAAACTATAAATGCATTAATAGTTATGTACCTTATAAAACTATTAACTAGAATTTCATAAATTTAGTTATCTAGTTATCATGAAAAATTAATTAAATTAATTTCCTATTTACTTCATAAGTTCATAAAATAAATAAATAATTACTATTTCGTTTGAGATTTATTAAAAGTTAATTAATACCTCAAATATTAGTTTAAGTGGCGTTTAATTAATATTCAATGAATTATCTAATAATTCAAATTTAGTAATCAAGAGTTATGGTTTATAAATAGTAAACCAACTAATAGTTGGTGAACTATTGAATATTATTTAATTAATTATTCATGAGATAAATTTTAAACTTAATATTAATGATTAAATAAAACTGATTATCTTTTAAATGATATTTACTGACTAAGTAGGTTAATCTTATATATAAAGTCACTTGTGGCGTCCGTCTGTCCGATGCGACGTTCCGCGGCAGAATTAGACTCTGTTTCGGTGAGTATTTTGAGGTAAGCCGAATTGGACTCTGTCTCGGTGAGTCTTTTGAGGTAAGCCGTTCTATGGCAGAACCGGCCTCTGACAGATTCTATGAAGATGTATGCACTCGGCTCAGCAGGTCCTGAAACCCAGTGTCCGTTTATCGAGGTCCTGAAACCCAGGTCCGTCTGTCTGTGACCGTCAGTCTGCGATCGTCAGTCAGCCAGGTCCTGAGAGCCAAATGCAGCAACACGGCAGCAACGGAAGAAGAGGGTCGCGGCTCCTAACTGTGACCGTCAGTCGTGAGAGCCAAATATCGAGGTCCTGACAACCAGATCTTGAGATCCAAGTCCTGAGAGCCAAATATCGAGGTCCTGAAACCCAGGTCCTGAGAGCCAGGTGCAGCAACACGGCAGCAACAGAAGAAGAGAGTCGCGGCTCCTAATAGGACTTGCATGGCTTCTAAAATTAGGTTTTCTGGGTAGGTATCAATATATCAAGAATTCGTTGAAAAAAAGAAGAAGAGGGTATTAGGCTTCAAATTTTTAGGTTTTTTGGGGGATGGGTTTGGGGTGAAGGGTAGAGTGGGGGTTTGGGTTGTGGTTCTTTCACCTTCTTTTGTATCCCACCATCAATTCTTGCAACCCATTTAACTATGGTTTGAGTATATATGGGAGGAATAAAGATAATTACCCAATAGTTACTTTGTTGCTTGAATTCTTGGAAATAATATAAAATATATGGGAGTCTTAAGACCATCCAAGTGAAGGGAAAAAAAAAGGCAGGCACAGGCGGATTGTGTCCGACTGTCACGGGTACCCACTAGTAAGTTCATAATTTAATAGTCAATATCAATTATTTGGTATTTATTATTATTTAATAAATAATTAAATTACATATTTCAATTACTAATTAATTAATTACGTTGATAGCTAACATTTAAAATGATAAATGTGAATCTTTTTAAAAGTTATTATTAATAAATAACTGATTGAATTCAGAATTAAAGTATGTACAAGCTAATTAATTTAATTGTTAAATTTTTATGAATTATTGAATCATATATTAAATAATTACTTTCATAAAATATTTATATATTGTTGATGAATTATGATTATGAATTAATTGATAAATTAATTTTAAAAATGAAGTAAAAGTGAATTTTTTTTTAATGACAATATTAAAAATAGTAAGTAATTATAGGTAGGGTATAAGTGGGTAGGCATGTGGATAATTAGTTAGTGGTTAATTAATTAATTAGATAGTTAATTAATTAGTTAACTAGTTTCCTATTTACCTATTTAATTATGTAATTTACAATAAAAAACAAGCACAGAACCTCTAAGAAAATATTTCTAGTTGCAACTCAATTTACAACTAAGGTGCAACTAAAAGATTTAACCCATATGTTTTCTCCTTCAATTTCATCTTATAAACTATGTAACAATAATGCCTTATCTTATATTTTCACATTAAAAAACATGAACCATTGAAGATGAGTTCAAAAAAGTTTTACCCTATAAGCAAAACATAAAATGAAATAACAATATTTACATGGCTCTTTTTTAACCCAACTACCTTTCTACCTACCTACCTAGGGAAGTAAATAGGTAAGTACATAAGTTTTAATTATTTACTTATTTACATATCTAAGTAGGTATGTAACGTAGGTAGGTAGGTTTGTCCTACCTACCTACATAAGCCTATGTACCTACCTACTTACTCATTCAAATAAATATTTGTTTGAATTTTACCCAAAATACAATTAATATGCAATATGGTAGATATTGATTACACCATGTTTCATAATCTAGGACCATTTAAAATGAATGGTCATAGTGGATGGCCAAGATCAATGTTTGAATAATAATAAAAAAATCACCCAAATTTTTTTCATAATGTCACATGGTGGATTTTGGTATTGCCAAGTGGTATCATCACAAGTCTTTGGAATTTGATGGCACGGCTTTTTTCAACATTTAAAATCATTATTTTAAAATTACTTTTCTTTAAAACATGTGGCAAATAATGTGTGGATATTTGATAGTTATAAAAATAGTTGCAAAAACAAGTCCTAGTTGCAAATGTTATTTGGATGGTCAAAGGATGAACATTTATATGTTGACCATATACATCATCCATGGTCCATTGGTGATGTCATGTTGAGTCATGATTTGCAATTAGATGTTGGGTGCAAGTTCACTTATGTAACTAAAGCAATTTTACTTGTAAATGTTGGTTGCAACTATTTTATGATTGTAAATTGAAATTGCAAATTGATAGTTTTGGGTGAAACCACATTATGGGGTTAGAAAGTGTTGTCATAAATATTGTCTTTTGAAAGTATGTAACTTTCAACCTCCACCAAGCCAATATTAAAAGAGATTTTCATAAATATATTCAAAATAAAGTAGTTCAATTGCCAAATAATGCAATTATCAAAGGAAATCACATTTAAAAATTAATCTTAAATAATCATATAATATATTGCAAAGTGAAAATGTACTCTAAAAATGATCCAAATAATTCTAGACTTGATGAAATACTTAATCATACATTATTGAATATGAATTGATAGTACCATTTCAATTACAATTGAAAAACTTAACTCATGTGATTTCACCAAAAAAGCTGGACAAGTTTTTCATTCAAACAAACATAAGTGTGTTGAAAAAAAAAAATTTGTTAAAAAATTACTTTCATTTGAAAGATAATAAGAATTATGTTGAAGGTGATTGTATCAAAATCCATTTTATATGTTTATCAAAATGCTATATGAAATCAAAGAAAAACCACCTCGAAAATATACCAAAAAAATTTACATTTTCTTGCTTAAAGTGGCCCCTCTTAATGTGCTTTCACCCTTTTCTTCTAGTGTATGTTAAAGCATAAACCAACCAATAAAAAAAATTATATATATATATATATCATGGTGGATTGAGATATATTTGTATGAAATAATATTTATAATTATGTACTAAAAAATGTAAATATACTTTAATAAAATTTAAATGATTTTTAACCTTCATGAAATTTGTATTATATATTTCACATGTGATTCCACATACTTTGAGCCATGTTTGGGAACCATGTGAAAAGTTTTGATAATTTTCATCCCAAAAAATGGGGTTTTTCTAAGGCTTTGACTATAAGTATGTGGTAAATTGAAATTTTAATGAACATTTATTTTGAACTGGAAGGTACCAAGCATTGTGAGCTAGGTCAATGAATAAAATCCATTTCAAACACTTATTTGATTGATTAATGAAAATAATTACCGAATGCAATTTGAAATTCGAAACATGGGTTTTAATATTATGTGTAAACTAAAAATATGTTCATGGCTGCTTGAATTTAAATGATTAATTCTATTTATTTATTTAAAATTATATTAGATAACATTAACTTTGTGAAAATCATAATCCTAAAGCTTAAACACCAAAACTTAAACCCAAAATTATGACAAATCCTGAATTATGTGATCTCCTCAAAGGCAACAGAATGATAAAGATAAAGTGGATTGCCGCTTGTGCCTGCTATTTCTTGCCCACACTTTTGACTCTTTCTCTCATTTTCAGGTATGAATGTGAACTGCAGGTGATCCTTGCACTCAAATCATGGATCAAGATACAACATTGGTTCCTAACAAGACATTTATGAGGTAAACTTAAGACATCCCAGTTTTCAGCAATACTTCGAGAGGTGCATCAGCCAGCTTTCCTCCTCCATGAATGTATCAACATACAGAGATCCTGCTCTGCCTAACATGTCCTGGTACCATCTTTTAACTCAGCAAACAGTATCCCTCTTGCAAATCTAGAGGGACTCTTGTCAAGATGTTGTAGAATGCTGAACAAACTAGGTTAATTCTACAACCTTACTAGTAGTTGACTGTCTCTTTCTTGTCTTGCCTTGTCTTGTGGTACAGGCTTCCAGCACAATGCAGAATTAATCAATTTAAACAATCCTGTCAAGAATCCCAGTGATACATGCTAGAGAGAATAAGATCTTGCAAACACTGATGAGCTCATTTAACCATATACAAAAATGGTTCTTTATGTTTTGTACAGAAAAGAGTGAGCCTGCATGAAATGAACTTGTGGGCAAAAGCACAATCTCCAAGGGGAAAACCCCAGATTTGTCGAGAGAAAAAATTTAAGGAACCTGGCTACCATGCTCTATACAAGCTTCTGTTTTTACAAGACCCACTCCAAGATTCTGCAAATAGAGCATGTCATATACAAGGCTGCCATGCCAAATTGGTCCTCCAAAGAAAATGAAGGCTGGGCATGACAACCTGAGTCCCTATGTGCTTGGTGAACATCAGCCAAACGTTGTTGTAGAAATGCCAGGCCCACCTGCATAAGAACATGTTAATTATGAAAAATATTTCCACTCCTACAATACAGAAGTAGTTTTAATGTACATGTTGCTCCCTGCAATTAAGGAACACAACAGACCCTTTCCAATCAATATGAGTTAGTACCTTGGTTACATGCCAACAACATGCAATGACAAAACACATAATAGGGTCTTCAGAGGATTGGAGGCATATGCAGACACAAACATATTTAGATTGAAATAGTAAAGAATGCACTGAGAGTTGCATACCTGGTCATCTTGAGTGTCAAGTCGGAACTTGCCACATCCACATGTTATAACCTGCTTGTTCTGTTGCAAACGCCTTGCTTTACACAGAGGGCATAAAACCCCTCCCTCCTACATGATGGAGGAACTTTCATCAGAGGTTTTACTTATAGGGTGGACAGGTTCTGAATATCAAAAGTATGGCTCAAGCTCACAGGAATTTTAGTCTTTTTCGAGAGATTGTTATGGGGAGTCATAGTTCTACGTTGTGTAATGCCTCGTTCAAAGACTCATACAGCATGAAAACAGAAAATAACCAACGGTGCAAGGAATCTACAACCCACGCATGCCAATGCAAGCCAATCCAGTAATCTAGTATTAACTGCAAAAATGGTTTGCCAAATTTCATGACAAACACCTATGAGACTCATTTCCTATGAACATGATCCTTCCACACTGCTTCCACAGCGCATTAAAGAGACATGAGAGTATCCCATGGGATTGAAAGCATATTTGTACAGAAAGCATAAACAACAGAGAAGTACATAGGAAAACCTACTTGAAGCCCTTGCCAATGTTCAAAAAGTTCTGACAGTGATTCATCTTCTATAGCCTCTGAAGCTTCGTATTCCTCCAGCAGTTTGACTTCTGCACAACATTTCATAAGAACAATGAACACTGTTCTGAACGTACACTCTTCAGAGCAGATAACACTCCTAAACTTTGGGGTTGCTAGATTACCTTTGCCTATGCTTTGCATCTCAAATTCCTACTGATTCACCCCAGGAAACAATCTCTGAGATGATGCAAATGGTGATGTAAATGACAAGGATAAAAGCAGCTAGGTTCTTTCTGGTAGAAAGTTCTTAATTGTACCTTGAATCTGCAGCTCTGCTTGCAAATCATCATAGAGAGCACGTTCCATGACAAGCATGAGCTCCTCATAATCTTCATCAGCTAGCTCTGCTGGCAATGGCAATGCCATGGTATTGTACTGCCATAGCATATCACCCTCTCCAGATGCCTCATCATTGGGTCCATCCACATGAGGGCCTTGCCCATTCAGTGATGCTTGCTTCACTTTGTTGAGCTCATCAGCTACTATGCATCCAAAAGCTGATGCTACAACTTCCTGTGGCACCCAAGACAAACTGAAAATCAGGCACAAGACTGTCGATCTGCTCTTGATGGACTGTTGGTAGTCTTTGCCCCAAAACACTTATGAAGGTGAGAGTGAAAGAATGGAAAGAAGGTGATAAGCATCATGACAAAACCTTGCTATTGTGGACAGTGGACATTGAAGGAGGCTGGCCTCCATTTCAAATCTTCCAGAGCAACTGGTAGCGTTCCTGCTGCACTCTTTGCATACATACCTCTTTCAACTGCACCATGAACATCAATCACATGTCGGGATTTAGCAGTACTTCTGACAATGACGACCCAGAGCAGATCCTCAAGGGGTGACTACCTCATAGAAAGACATCTCTGGAGCAAAACTAGATCAACGCTTCGGGCAGAGATGAAGAGCAAACTCACATGTTTCTTCCAACTCCATCATATTCAAGATGATGAAGATGATAGAAAACCAAAGGATCCGGTTCATCATCAAAGCAACCAGAACTACAACTTTCGAGGACAAAATTGAGAAAGTAATGTCCTCTAAATGTGCTCAAACTCTCCAAACTTCGCAAAACCAAAAAAAAACAGAAGAAAAGTTGTAGAGATTTACCTTTTCTTTCCAACGAGGTACACCAGTTTTGATCCTCACATGAGCACCACCAGCCTCCATCCCCAGGGGTTCTCTTACACCAGCAAAGCAACTGGCAAAAGCTTGATTACCTGAAAAAATTGTGCTGAAAATGAAACCCTACACTAATTCTGTATTCGGATCTGTTAATTAATGCCTTTCATAAAAAGCTTCGACTTGTTGAAATGTTCCTAGTTTATGTGTAGAGTAACACGCTCTTGTGAACGTTTTAACGTGTCATGATCATGTTATATTGTTGAACATTTATCTTGTCTTGCAGAGTTGTGTTTGGCACCAAAATGGCACTTATGTGGGATATATTCCCAGCCCAATTTTTGTTCCATCATTCATGATTCATTGCCAAGACTTTCTTTTTCTCCCATCATGTTCTTGAGATGTTGTCTTCCGCTCCCAACTAAAGCAAAAGTTTTGGGTCTTTGAGATTTTGCAGGACTGAGACTGAGCATGCCAAACAACACTCTTTTCATATTCAATTTATACATAAATCTTGAATCTCTCCCCATTGAGTGGGTCACAGACTTCTTTGTTGAAGATGGCAATGTTTGTGTTTTGGTTGCAATGGAATTCCATCATTTTTCACAAAACTCATAGAATCACTGTGTCTGAAATTTGCAATCCAAGGTTAACCGATTGCTCCTCTGGACTTACACTTATTTGGTTCAATGAGTTTGTACCCAACTCTGGCTATTCATCAACATCTAGTCCATGTTGAGGCAGCTGGGGGGTGTCGTTGTCCCTGTAAATGATCCATAGGCATTTGAACATGAAGAAATAGTCGCTTCACCTGATGATGCTTGCACCAAGTTTATGTCTTGTAGAAATATCCTGGTGCATGGATTAGCTGCACTACAATTGAATTTTACTGCTATTGATGAGGATGATGTTCCATGGATGTTGATGTATTGAATGTCTTCAATCTCGATTGCATTTGTCTGCTGATCAAACACACGGGCATTTGCAAAATTCATGTTATTAGAGAACCCAAATCTTGTCACCACTGATTAGCTTTCCATTGCAGGCAGGTTCAGGGTCATCCTCTTCAACTACCCACAATGTGTAAGAGAAGTTAACTATGGACCTTACAACATATGTAAGGCCCTGTACAGCCATTGCAAGGACTCTACACCATGTATATAATCTGTTGTCCAGACACACAAAGCAAAATCTGACAGGTTCTTTTGAAAGTTTATTTGGTTGGTTGCTTACTGAGGTGGAACATGGATTTGTTGTCTGATGAGGGCAGTAGAACTAATCAATAATGATCGGGTTGGCCACATTTGTCATCTCCACATTCTTGTAAACAAAGTTTTTTGCAATACCTGTGCCTCCCTGCAACCCACCAAAACAAAACTCCCACAAATGCTTTTCAGAGGATTGAAGGGGATCAATTCACATGCAAGTTGCTTCAATTAACAACCAGTCTGATTTTCTCTTTGTGTACATGGAGGACAGATGATAGTATTATTGTTGTGTAAGGTCCCTGAAAAGGTTGTATAAGACCTTTCATATTTTGTAAGGTCCCAGTCAGGGTATCATAAAAATCTGAAAGGTTTTAAAGTAGGAGAAGGGTCTATCCCAAAATAGGCCATTCTTTTTATACATGTATAATGTTATAAGAAAGGTTTGTGCACAAGATGAAACTCACTAAATCAAGAAGGAAGATTAGTGAATTGTCCATAGATGTTTTTCCACTCTTGCAACAAAAGGAAAAAAAAAGAAAAAGTTGTTGAATTTGGTGGTTTAGGGTTTAAGGTTGAATGATCAGTGTGCTCAAAAAAATCAAACCTGTCATGTTTTGATTCTCAAGCCATTTGTGTTGTTTTCCATTGCGCAATCTTGCACTGTATTGTTTGACACAAAAGCTGCTGAATTGTTTGCTCCTAGACCCTCCACACTGTGGAAATGTCACACACACACAAACACATGTTACTCAATTTTATCATGTAATATCCAGCATGTGAATTGTGAGCTTGCTTAAACTTCTCTGGTTGATGAGGGTTTTAAACCCTAAACCGATGAATATGGACAACATAATATGTCTTACACAACTACAAAATATTGAAAATAAAATAAAATTGAAACACAAGGAATGGGTTTTTTTTTTTGGTGGGTATTTTAACCTTATTCCATGACATCCTGGCCCACAATAAATATTTGTCAGCTGGATATTGGTGGATCCTGAAACAATCGAGATACAATCATCCCCTACAAAATTCTCAACATCAATAACTAAAAATATTGTGAGCTTTTTCTTTTGTAAAGACCAAATTAGAAAATTGATCAACTAGGTAGATGTGATCATATTCACTCAACAATTGTCAAAGATCGACAAGAGATTTGAATCTAACAAACCCTAAACCCTAAACTTGAAACAACTTGATATGGTTTTTTTTTCTATTACCTGTTGTTATATCACAATTTGCAATCACAATGTTGCTTGATTCTCATACATGGATTCCATCTGTATTTGGGCTATCACTTGGTGCTGTAATCTGGATACCATCTGCAGTTCCATCCTGCACATTACTAAATCTAAGGTGCATTTTCTGGCTGTCTTTGAATGTCACTCCTTTCACTGATACACTTGAGCTTTGGGTTACTGACACAGCCTGTTAAAAAAAACAGTAAAATCAAAGACATGAAGGTGATGCAAAATGTGGATTAAACTTCTTTTTTAGGGTTTCTAAGTTAGTACCTTAAACCCAAAACCCTAAACCTTGATTTTTTGTTGAATGACAAATTTTCCAAAGGAACAATGAAAGTCATGGGTCCATTTGATTCATGATTAGATACTTAAATAGTTTTGATTCGAAAAGAGAGTTTTTCTTTTACTTATGTCTGGCACTATTGTGCAAATGTTTTGTTTTTTACAAGTCCACCAATTTTGCCCTCGGCCGTCAAATATACCACTTCCCATGATGTCAAACTTGGTCACATTTCTGAATTTCAACCAATTTGTGCTGTCTGTGCCATCCCAAGCACTTATTTGTTTCAGTGCAACTATTGTCCCATCCATCTTGCAGAAAAGAGACAACATTTTACTCTCTTAGTTGCAAAGCCAGTATGCTACATTTTCTTTAACAACCATCTTGACAAATGTCTTAAAAAAGATGGCCATTTAAAAAAAATAAAATTGTGTTTTTGTTTGTAAATTAACTGTTGTCCCAGGTTAACCACCAAAAGGTCACATTGGCCAATTTATATGAGCAATTTTGATTTGTCAACATTCACATTTTCAAGGTTCAATTCCAAGGCAAATTCTGGCATCCTACAAATGAACAAAATTGTTGCCAAAAGCTTAGAAATTTTGTCAAACATTGTAGTTAAGAGATGCAAATCTAGGCACAAAAATTATGCAGATTATTACTGGAAAGGCAATTGAGTCACTTTTGGGAAGAGAAGCGATCCACACCCACCTGTAGCTGTAAGTTAGATGAACAATTACTGCCTTTGAAAATAGTTGGATACACTAGGAAATCATAACCTGAAGGCACATTCATTGCTCCATTCTCGACCGCACATGCAAGATCCCATGTTAATAGGAATGCCTGCAAAACAAGCATTTGGCAAAAGAAGAATTTAAAAATCCAAATAAGCAATTTCTATCAACAAAAGTGTAAACCCCAAAAGATTTGGATTTGAACAAAAATTGGACAAAAATGGGTATCATTTTCTTTGGGAGTCAGGACTGAAAATAATAAAAGTTTGGATGAAAAAAAAGCTACATTCCCTTCTTGTGTATCAATAACTAAAGTCCATGTGAGAATGATAACAAGTTTGATACACACTCTTCTTGTAACTAGCTATGTCTAATGGGGTAAGATCTGTAAACACCCATTGCAGGTTTCTTAACGGGTGTTGACAAAAGCAGCTACTACTCAGATGATTGCTAAATTTATGTCTGAAATGATGAAAATCATTTTACACCTTTGCCACAAAAAGATGGAAGTCTTTAGACAAGTTTTCACAACCCACAACGAATTTTCAAAAACATGATTTTTGGAACTAACTTAGTTTTCACATTCCACAAGCACATTTTCAAATATGAATTTTGTAACTAAGTTTTCACATCCCACAAGGAAATTTAATTTTCTAAGTGGTTTTTCTAACCTCTGTATCATCAGTAACACCATCACCAACTGCACCTTGAGAGAGCACATTGAATGTAGTTCCATTTGAACTTGCAACTTCTTCTGGCCATGGCTGGGCAGTGTCGGGAGCATCAATCAAATTAGCTGGGATCATATGGCTCTCAAAGACACAGCCCTTGAATGTTTCAAATGCTTTTGAATGCAACAAAAACTCAGATGGCACTGAGCTTGCAACTCAATACTATGTGAGGTATCAAACTCCCTACCAAGTACAACATGATGAAGACTTCGAAAAAGAGTTGTGAACTTCACTAAAACCTGCAAACAAAAAATGAAGTTGAAGCATGGAATTAATTTGAAGAAGGTTTGTGGAATAAATTTATTTTTGCTAATTGCATTCATGATTCAGAATTCTCTATTGAAGAAGGACTCTAAACCTTCAAATTTCCCACATGATTGATCTATTAATGCACCAAGTCAAACTATACTAAGAAGAACAAAAAAAGGATTAAAACACTCCATTTTCTCTTTGTAAGAGAGGACTAAGGCAATTCACATTGAAATTGATTTTTACATAGGTAGGTGTTGTTTTCTCACTACGTGATTGTCCACTTCAGTGAATTTGTGATTTTTTCCTGCACTAAGTGTTGTAAAGGGTGTTCATTTTTAGTGTTGCTTTCTAGTGTGTGTGAGCTTTAATACTTGTGCTGATGATGGGTAGGTAAGTAAGTAGCTAGATGTTTCTTAAAGAGAATCTTGTGGTGATAGTTTTTAAGTTTTCATTTTGGAGAAAAAAATCACAACTACCCTTTAGAGATAAATTTGTGCGAAAAAAGACATTGATTTGCATCATTTTGAGATCTTTAAGCTGCAGTGTTGATTTCAGCAGTGTGGTGGGGTTTAGGGTTTAGGGGTTTTGTAAGCTGCAATTCTATTAGCCCATCATGCATGCAGCCACTGCAAGTGCATGAAAGGTAAAGATTTGAAAATGATCCATAGATCAAATATGGTTTCAAATTACCCATAACAAAATAGGGTGATTTGAGACCTATTACAAAATTCAGGTTGAGAGTAAAAACCATAATTTATGAGATACCCACACTCATGGAGCGGGGGTATTAAGTGTAGGCAAAAATGGAGGATGATGGCAAAATCTGCACACGAAGGAAAATTACAAGTGTTGGGTGGTACCCGATTTGGCAGGTAAGAACCATTAGTTCTAGTTAGTAGTAATTATGGTGCATTCACACTAGATGTTAAGTCAGTGTTAAATGAAAATCTAGGTGGCATCCTAGATGGCACCCAATGTCAAATGGGCCATAGCTTAATGTTAAGTGCATGTTAGATTAACATAAAATTATCATGGTAACTAGGTTTAAATCCTAAATCGGTAGCATTGCGTTAGGTGACTCAACCTTAGAATCCCTAACATCAAGTGTGAATGCACCTTAGGAACCAGAGCCTAACAAGGATTGATTTTCAAAATCATTGGATTTTTTTCATTAAAAATTGAACCCCAAACACAATTCATTGTTTTTAACCCTATGTGTACTCAAGGGTTATAGTATTAGTTTACTAAAGCATCATTCACACTTGGTGGTAAGTTCATGATATTAAGTCAATGTTAGATTCTTTTGATTTTTTGGGTGCATTTGTGTATGGAATGTTAGCAAAGCATTGGCAATGATGTGGATTAACAGGGCACGCGCAATGAACGGGTAGCCCCCCTTTATTATGTAAGGTGAGGGCATCTGCAAAGGCTCCACCTTGCATGGTCTTGATTTTGATTAAAGCCCACGATCAAGGGCTTTGCCCAATATAAAGAGATGGGTGGATTTTTATTTTTTCATGTGATATTAGCAAATATTGTAATATCTTTACCACTTCATCATAGATTAAATTATTTTTCATTTGGTTAAACTTTTGAAAAACTATATTCATTATTTGTGCCAAAATTTTAATAAAACCCAAATTTTCACTGTTAGGTTCAAACTGCAGACTTTTTCACTTTCGAGTAGGCATAATATGATTTCTAATTGTGCATTCACACTTGATGTTAAGTCAGTGTTAAATGAAAATCTAGGTGGCATCCTAGGTGGCACCTAATGTTAAATGGTGATAGTTGAATGTTAAGTGAATGCTAGCTTAACACAAAACTAGTTTGAGCCCCGTGCATAATGCACATGTGTGTATATTTGAGGGCATATATTACAAAATGATGCTCAATGATATTGGTGTCCCAGTTATTTTGTTTTGTAAAATTTCATTCGCACTTAAGCCTTTAATGCCCTATTACGCTGAAAGTGGTTGTTCTTGCCCCTAATCACCTGACTTTATGGAGAACTTTAGTATCTTTTACCCTTTGCATTGAAGGGATGTGTTATTTTCAGCCCTTCATTTTTTGTGCCCAAACTGAGGATGACTTTTGGAATATTTTGTTTTCCCTCAGGAAAGGAACCCTAAAACCCTAAACCCACTTTCATACAAAACACAGTATGGAAAATCCAATTGAATTCAAATTGAAAATATTCAAAACTGGAAAACACACACTTCAATTCAAATTCACAATATGTACTACTCTTGTTTGGAAATAAATGAGTCCTTCCCACTCCATCTCTTGCCTTACTATTCTCTTTACTTTTGGATTGCAATATAGCAAGTGGGTGTTGTGATTTGTCGAGCATCCAGCTACTTTTGCGAATTGAATAGTGGATTTGGCAATTCTCACATCCAAATGATTTGCTACACGAAAGCACGATGTTACACACATTACATATAGTAAAGGAACAATGAAGTTGACAATGGTATCGACACTAGTACCGACAATGAAGTCGCCCGTGAAGCCGGACGGACAGTCTCCTCTTTCTTACTATTATCTTCACATAGTAATGTACTTTGGGACTCTAAAGATCTCACGCTTGCACTTGAACGGTGGTACGTACACACACAAGTGCTCACACACACAGTGATGATCGTGAGTTTTGAACGATCACTAAGTGGTGTCGAAATCAAGTCTCCTCTAAACACATGCACCACCCAAGAAAACGATCACTGTCGACTATAATTATCAGCTGTTGAAGCTGGCTACGTTCGTGCTCTGACAATCGGGTTGAACGAGGCTCTCAAAGGGAAGGCCGACTTGCATATCATCTACTCGGCACAATAAGTCCCACTCCCCTTGATGGAGGAGTAAACACATTTGTTCCAGACTCATCAGCACTTTGTTTATGCATCAGGCGTGCCATTGTACTGCACTACTCTGTGTGTGTATGTGAATGTATACATGTGAAGCTGTATTATTCTGATAGATTCGTTTGCTGTAATGCAGGCAAAGGTTACCACTCTCTCGCAGCAGGTGGGTTTGTATGATCATCCGAGAGCAATCCTAACTTATGAGTAGTGAAGGATAGTGAGGCCATTCAGGTCAGAAGGCTTTTTGTTGTAGATTTGGAGGGCTCATGTGGAGATTCTGGAACAAATGGTTTGGAAGGCTATTTTAGAAAAATGATCTCCAACCTCTCACTCAGAATGGTGGGAAGATTAACATTGTTATGGATTGTACAGGCCAGTGGTAGTAAGTTTAGCATCAGCAACTGATTAGTTGAGTAAATCCAGTAGGTTATATGCTGATGCTAAACATAGTACCACTGGCCTGTATAATCCATTACAGTGTGATTGAACTAGTGGGAGCAATTTTAAAATGCAAACTAAATGAACACTAGAAGAAGACTCATATACCTGTGACCCATAATTAAGCACTTCTCTTGCATTTCTCAAACTGTTGTTTCTGCAATCTTTGGATTGGGAAATTTGACCAAGGGCTCCATTGTCCACCCAAATGGCTTGCCAACATGAGAGTCACTCAAAGCATACAATACCTATACAACATAGCACAAAGTCCATTTTTTCTTATGAATATTTTTGATTGAGAAGGTGGGGAAAGGTGGTAGTGGCAACTTATAAGAATGGAAGTGGCTATAAGAGGGTGGTACACCTGTGCATTAGGCACGGGGCTCACACTTTTGTCTGAAGAACAAAGCAGACACCTGAATGTGAATTTTTTAAATCACTATAAAGTTCATTCTAATTTTTTTAATAATCACCAAAAAATTGAGAAAAATATTCAATTTTTTATATAAAAATGGCCAGATTCTATACTATATATGGTTCAAGTAGGTATTACACAATAGGATACACACATTTGTGCATTATGCACGGGGCTCAAACTATTTCCGACATTACAAAACAGAGAGCAAAAGAAGAGAAAAAAAACCATACTTGAAAAAAAAATGAGGTTTGTCTTCTTTTTCCAAACTTCAAACTTGCATCTAATTACTAGACTTGGGTTGGGTGAAGCGTCTCCAATAGATTTTGGGCCAGAAGCACAAGCATATCCTGCATCTATTACTGGACGAACCTTTGACATTTCACCCTTTGACTTGATGTCCTCCTTAGACGGTTCCGGCTTGGATCCGTCGCTCTTGGGTGAGTCCTCCTTTATTAGTTCTTCAATTTAAAACTCTTTTTAAACAGTTAAACATGAAACAAAAAAGGAAATGCAGTAAAATAATATTTAAAAACGTTTAAAAAATAGATGACAAAAAATAAGAAACAAAACAGAGAAAAAAATAAGAGAAAAAAAACCATACTTGAAAAAAAAATGAGGTTTGTTTTCTTTTTCCAAACTTCAAACCTGCATCTAATCAAACAAAATTTACATATAGTAAAGGAACAATGGTACCGACAATGAAACCGCCCCTGAAGTCAGACGAACAGTCGTTAAATATAGCACTGCACGTGGTCCGCATGGCGAGTAGTGATTGGCTACAGTGTTAGTTAAAACTTTTCCGCCAGTTCATCGACGGATAAGTCAAGCCACTTGGGAGGTAAGAAGACTGGACAGGACCTAATAGTGACACGGTAGGAAAATGGTGAGAAGGTGAAAGGTAGGTTTAGACAAAACTCACTACCTACTTTTCGCCTTCTCATGGAGTCAGCTAGGGAGGTAGGAAAAAAAACCAGAGAGGCAGACGGGCAAGCCGGTAGGTAGGTGGGTAAGGGGTGGTTTTTGAGAGAAATAGTGAGAAGGTAGGTAAGGCGGGTAGTGAGAAAGCAGGAAATGAGAAAGTAGGTACAAGAGCCTGGGAGGTAGGAAAAGAAGCACATAGGTAGGTAGGAAATTCGATAGGTAGGTGGGTCGGTAAGTAAGTTGTGGTTTTGGGAGAGAGTGGGGATTTTATTTCACCTCATGGACAAACATTGTTGAAATAACACACCTGTGCATTATCTTTCAACACACCGTGCATTATCCAGACATAGTAGGAAATTTTAGAGAGTGCTTTTCATATCTGTTAACATGTCGTGACCTCTGGAAAAAGGAATTCACTTAATGTCTAGCCTGTAACTAGTTATATAAATAATATGCTATCAGCGGCTTATTCCATGCGGTAATCAACAATGAGGAGTCTGCAACTCATATTCCGTCATTCCGGGATAGAAATTGGCTGCACTGGGTGGCGGAATGTCTTCCTCGACACGACGGGACTCCGTTTGAACCTTGCCTTCTTCCCGCCCGCCGTTCGGGAAGACTCTTCCTGGGATGTTGTGGGAGCTTGGATTGATCACTGTTATTCTTGTCGTTGTGATTGCGAGTGGATTGTTGTTGTCTCGTTGTGATTTTGATTCCGGAGGTGGGTACATTGTTGTTGCTGTTTTGGATTGTTTTTGGTGGACTTGTGTTTGGGAGCTGGGTTTGGGATGTACATAAAGGAGATATGTCTGGAAGGCTTCAAGTCGTACGCGACGCGGACGACGGTAAGCGGCTTCGACCCGCGCTTCAACGCCATCACGGGCTACAATGGCTCCGGCAAGTCCAACATCCTGGACAGCATTTGCTTCGTCATGGGCATCACCAACCTGCAGCAAGTGCGCGTCGCCAATCTCCAGGAGCTGGTGTACAAGCAAGGCCAGGCGGGTGTCACCAAGGCCACCGTCTCCATTGTCTTCTCCAACAACGATCGCAGCCGCAGCCCCATTGGCTATGAAGACTGTCCGGAAATAACCATCTCCCGTCAGGTATGTGTTTGTCTCGCTGTCTCTGTGTGTGCATGTGTGTGTGCCTCTCACTTGCTGTGTCTCTGTGTGTATGTGTGGTTGTGTGTGTGTGTCTCTCTCTCACATGCAACCCTAGGAGGAGAGGGACTGGAATGTGGTACATCAGTCATAGAAATTGTTACTTGTTTGGATTTGCAGATTGTGGTAGGGGGACGGAACAAGTATCAAATCAATGGACACCTTGCACAACCCAGCAAGATTCAGAACCTGTTCCACTCAGTACAGCTGAATGTGAACAATCCGCACTTTCTCATCATGCAAGGCCGCATTACCAAAGTGCTGAACATGAAGCCAATGGAGACTCTATCGATGCTGGAAGAGGCAGCAGGAACCAGGATGTATGAGATGAAGAAGGAGGCAGCATTGAAAACCCTAGAAAAGAAGCAAACCAAGGTGGATGAGATTGATAGTGTACTCAGCCAAGACATTGTGCCAGCATTTGAGAAGTTGCGCAAAGAGCGAGCTCAGTATATGCAGTGGACAGAGGGAAATGCAAAGGTGGATCGTCTCCAGAGGTTCTGCATTGCATACAAGTACTCATGTGCAGAGCAGGTGAAAGATGCTGCTTGCAATGAGATTGTTGATCGCAGGTCCAAGATTACAGAGCTGCATGATGACATTGTTCAGCTGGAAAATGCAATTAAGGAGAAAGAGGTGGAAATTGCAACACTGACAGCAGAAAAGGAGATGGAAATGAACAGTGACTTCAAGCTCTTAGCTCAACATGCAGACAAGCTTTCCAAAGAACTTGTCAAAGTCGACTCCTCACTCATGAATCAGAAAGACAATTTGGAGGCAGAGAAAGCAGCTGCTAAAAAGGTACTTTAGAACCCTAGAGTGTCTATCAATCTTTGCCCTTTACATCAATTCTACAGAGGATTGCACAACCCTGCTCTGTACTGGAATTTTATGGTGAGCAGGATCTCTTTGCAAATCTCTTTTCCTCAAAGCTCCAATCTTTTTGAATGTTTCTCATGACAACTGATTTGAGGCATGACACAGGTGTTTCCCAGTCTCCATTGTATTGAATTGCCTATGCTGCAGCTTTACATAGAGATTGTTTTCTGCCAATACTGAACAGATTCAAACAAGTGCAAGTGAATTGGAGAAAGCTGTTGCTCAAAAGGATGCAGCTGTGAGACAGTTTGAGGAAGAGGCATCTGCTTTTACACACAAAGTTGAAGTTCTCACCAAAAGCTTGGCTGACAAAGAGAAGGAATACCAGGTACAAATGTTCATCGTGTGTTAGGTTATCTTTTGGTATTTTCAGTATTGTGAATGCTAGAAGATTGTCCTCAATGCCAACCCATGTTTGATTTGTGATGCATTGTGCTAGTATGCTTTAAGTGGTAGAGCAAAGCACATTTCTTTCATGGCACTGATGTGATTGAATATAGAGGCATGATGTCAGGGCTTTGTAAGTCCTAAACTTGCTTCACTGAATTTGCCTGACTGGGTGAAGTATTGTAAAAAGAAACAGCCAATTCAGTGCATTTGAGGAGTGTTCGTTTCATGTCAGGGTGTTCAAGCAGGCAAGAGTGGTAGTGGAGATGAGAAAAGTCTGGCAGATCAGCTGGCCGATGCAAATGCTGCCCTTGGGAAGTTGGGGACTGAAGCCACACAGATAAGGATGAGGATTACTCATCTTGAGAAAGAGCTGAAAGACAAAAAGGCTCAGTTGTTGTCCAAGCAGAAAGAGGCGACCACAGCAGAAAATGAGCTCCAATCTAGAAGGGCCGAAGTGGAGAAGATCTCAGCAGCCCTTGGAAGCATCAAATTTGATGAGAAGCACATGGATTCATTGGAGAAGGTTGTTTGCTATCAAGTGTTTGTTTAGGATGGGAATGTAGTGGGTCCCTTTGCTTTGAACTTATTTCAGGGACCATTAGAGTTGACTGTTTGTTCTTTGTTCCTCAGGGATACATGAAGTCATAATGGGATGGACTGCAGATGACAAGTTTTGCACCATCTATGGCACTTTATGAATTAACACTCCTATTGGTGACTGGATGACAGATGCGAACTGAAGAGATTGAAACAGTGAGAAAGTTGAAATTGGAGGCAAATATGTTAGCAGGACAGGTCAATGGTGTCCAATTCAACTATAATGATCCAACAAAGGATTTCGACCGGTCAAAAGTGAAGGGGGTTGTTGCACGCCTGCTTCAAGTGAAGGATTCCTCAACAATGACGGCTCTTGAGGTACATGTCTCCCAATTCTCAACACACATGTCATTTCTGTGTTGTGCACAAGTTGGTTACTTGAAGCAAGTCTTTTGCCATGTAACAATGTCACCCTTTCAAAAACCATGAGGTGAGTTTTCTGTCTTAGCTAGAGTACAATGCCCATCTTGTTAGAAATCTTGCACTAGTTTCTCAAGTCACTATCTTAGTTCATCCAATACCCAAGTGAAATTTTCATGCCCTTTGTGATCAGGTTGCTGCAGCAGGAAAACTGTTCAATGTAATAGTGGACACTGAGCAGACAGGTAAGCTACTTCTGGAGAAAGGTGGGCTGCAACGCCGAATTACCATCATACCTCTCAATAAAATCCAGGCCTCTGGCATACCCCCTAGAGTTCAAGCTGCGGCTACTAAACTCGTGAGTTAACAGATCTCTTCTTTAGAGTTTTTCCTCTGATCAAGCTTTTCTGTAGGTTAGTATTCTGATCCATGTTTGCCTGCACCAGTTCACACCACATAATGATTGCAGAATTGATCTCATCTGCTACAGACCAAAATAGTGATAATACTGTTATCAAAGAACCTGTCGAGCAAATATTCAGCAACTGAATAGTCATCAAAGATTGGTTGTGGAAAATGATACTAAAACCTTCTACCTGCATACCTTGCTGAGTTCCTTTATGCCTATGAACTATCCACAGGTTGGGCTGGACAATGCAAGGACTGCACTCTCTCTTGTCTGCTATGAAGAGGATCTTGAGGTAAAATGTGCCTGAAAGTCTCAAACAGATGGTATTCTGATATATCTTTCCAAGAAAATCCAGTGTGATCTGGCAATGATATTTTCTGATGTGGCAATTTCAGACAGCCATGGCTTTTGTTTTTGGTGGAACATTTGTCTGCACCAATATGGACATAGCTAAGCAGGTACCTCTATAAGGCCACCTTGGTATGCATGGCAAAACCATTGCTGAAACTTGAAGATAAACTGTCTACTTCGAAACAATGGGTAGATGGCTGTTGTGATGAGGAAGGTGTTTTCTCTGTTCCTTGCCACTCCACTATGTATGAAACTGTTTCTAATTCCTCTTGACTCCATGAAGGTTGCATTCCACAAAGACATAATGACCAGATCTGTCACCATTGATGGTGACATCTTTGAGCCCCGAGGTCTTCTCACTGGTGGCTCTCGCAAGTGAGAACTCTCACTCCTCCACAAATGTAGACTTAAATGACACCTTGTCAAGGATTTTATGGATCTTGATAGAGATTCATTATGTTTCAAACTCTCATGTTCTATGACAGAAATTGCTTGCAGCTTCAGAGTGTCAGACAGTAATGAAGATGACAATTAAAATTCTGCTTCTGGCAGGGGTGGAGGTGAACTGCTCCTGCGGCTTCATTCTCTGGCTGAAACTGAAGCTAATCTTGCTGTGCACACAAGAAAGCTATCTGAGATTGAGAGTGAGGTACAACCCTGAGTGCATTTTGACACCTCTTCACACTCTCAGATGAGACAGAAGAACCTCATTCATGCTATGACAATGCTGTGATCTGTATTTCTAGTATAAGGAGAGGGATGTTCCCCTTGTATCAACACCATTCCTTTGTGAGTGTAGAGGTTCATTGATCATCTATGTATTCCTGTCTGCATGGGAGCATGCAATCTAATTACTGATGTAGTAGTTTTTCATGTGCCCTTCTTCAGAGGTCTTGATATCATTGTGACTGGTCTTGCAGATTGCAACTTTGGCTCCACTGCAGAAAAAGTTCACTCACCTCAAATCTCAATTGGAGCTCAAAACTTATGATCTTTCTCTCTTTGAAGGCCGAGCTGAGCAAAGTGAGCACCACAAGGTTAGTATGCCACTTCCTGATAGGTTTGCCATTGCCAGGATTGCTGTAAACCTGGTGTTAGAAAATCATGGATTGAATTCAGACACAAGTCCTTCTATCTCGTATCATTGCATAATAGAACCTCATGTGCCATGTGTAAGCAAAGAACAAAACCATGGAAGTGGTCAATACCTGCTGGTACATAAGTTGTAGCTGATTCAGCTATTGGGACAGGCATCTGACTGAATTCTTTTCTTGGAGTGGTGCAGTTGGCTGAGGCAGTTGCAGCCCTCACCTCTGAGCTCCAAAATGAGAATAAGGAGCTTGTGAAAAAGGATGAAGAACATCAAGAATGTTTGAAGACTGTTGAGGCCCTCAAGAAGTCCTTAAAAGATCACGGCCAAGATCGAGAAAATCGCCTTCAAGCCTTGGAGAAAGAGATCAAGTCCCTAAAGAAAAACCTCACTTCAGTCTCTAAAGACTTTAAGGTAGGTACTAAAGACAGTGTAGGGGGTAGAATGGTGTCATTACAGTGGATGCTCACAGGATTTCACATTATTAGAAGATGGGTTCCAAAGGTGTATCTTCATTACATGATTTTCTGCTTTTACAGACCTGTCGCTCATTGCTGCCACAATTATGAATTCTATAATGCAGGCTCAGGAAACAGCTCGTGAGAGGTTGATTATGGAAAAAGATGCAGCTATCCAAGAAATGCAAGCCCTTGGGATAGAACTCTCAACTTCCCAACAGCAAATCACAAAGCTGGAAGAAGCTATTGGTGAGGTTGAAGCAAAGGTAAGAAAATCTGCATTGAGGTACTGTGGTTACAGGAGGCAGATAAAATGACCATTGGCACACTCACCACAGCACTTACCTCAGTATATTGGATTTTTGTCAACTGCTACATTCATCTGTTCTGCCTGATCACACCCATTGAGCAGATCTTGCCTCACATCAGTAGAGATGCATCAAACATGTAGCTTGAATCTATTGTGGGTTTTCTGCTGTAGCACTTGTATTCTCAGGTCACAACCCATTCAAGTACAAGAAGAAAAAGAGTACAGGTTTCCACTGTGTAGATGCAAAATGGTTAAAACTTGTTTGAGCTGATCATTTGGCCTGCTCAATTTTGTTTCAGCGAGATGCTGTGAAACAAGAATATCTGAATGCAAATGAGGAACTCAATCTGAAGAGGGAAAGGATGAAGGAGTGCAATGTGCAAATCAGTGCATTAGTTGCAGGACAGGGAGACTTGAGTCAGAAGCTTGCTGACTTAAGCCTCCAGGCAAAGAGACTTGATAATGAGGTTTTTGTCTTGATACACCTATCTTGCAAGTACAAGTTTAGTTGCCATTCTTTTCCACAGTAAAGCATGTTTTGCCTTCCAATGTCTACTAGGTCTTCCCAAACTATGAAGGTCACAAACTCTGCTCCAAAAAAGCATACCTGTGATGTGCATATGTTGGGTGGCACAGGTGAAACACTTGGAGAAAGACCAAAAGGATTGTGCAGAGACTGTGGCAAAGCTGCGAGAGAAACATGGTTGGATTGCATCTGAGAAGCAATTGTTTGGCAAGCCTGGGACCGACTATGACTTTGCTGCTCATGACGCTCAAGCTGCACAGCAGGAGCTTGAGGTCTTGTTGGTGGAGCAAAAGAAGTGAGGTTTACATAGCCTTTTAGTTAGCTTCTGTGCATATAATGAAGATTTGTCTAGTCTATTGCATAGCGTATCCTCCATGAAGAAAGGCACTCCATGCTAGCCTTCCATTAGTAGTTGAAAACTGCATCTCTGAAATCATTAGGATTTTGCAGCAATGAGAAGCGGGTCAACAAGAAGGCAGATGCTTTGTTTGGGAAGGCCGAGGAAGAATCTAAGGAACTGTTGAAGAAAAGGGAGATTGTCCAGGTTGGGTCTCCTAATCCTGAATGAGTGATGCTGATGCTTATTAGGTTCATGTAAGAACATTACATCTTCTCCTTGCAATTTTTATTACCTTCAAAGGCCTTTTTGTGGAGATATTCTAAAAAAATACCTTTTTATTGATTTAAATCTCTTTTGTGGTGGTGCAGAATGATAAAGTAAAGATTCAGAAGGTGATCCATGAGTTGGATGAGAAGAAAAAGGAGGCATTGAAGGCCACATGGCAGAAAGTGAACAAGTGAGAAAGATAGCTTGCTCTCACATCTACAATTATATCATGAACTGGTTTGATTATGCCTATTTGTGCACTGCTGAGGGCATAGCATAAGAACCAAGATCTCTGTCAGACAATTTCTGCTGTTGAATATATTCAAATCAACAATTGGACTGCCAGATTTACCATTGTTTGTCTCGCTTTCTGCGACTGCTGGTGTTATCATTGTACAATTGGGCTTCACATCATTGGAGATGTTTACATTGTGTTTAATAGATTGGAATCACCTCACTTGTGCATGTGCTATAGACGACAAAGAGGATTCATTTCTCAAGAAGCAAAGTTTATTGAGTTCTGTTGCCTGCAGGGACTTCGGCTCAATATTTTCAATGCTGTTGCCAGGGACAATGGCTAAGCTGGAGCCTCCAGAAGGTGGTGATTTCATGGATGGGCTTGAAGTTCGTGTTGCATTTGGAGGAGTTTGGAAGCAGTCGCTTTCAGAGCTCAGTGGTGGCCAGAGATCCTTGTTAGCTCTTTCTCTCATTCTCGCACTCCTATTGTTCAAACCAGCACCTCTGTACATCCTCGATGAGGTTTGCTACTTATTTGTGCCTATAATTCCTGTTGTGTACCCTGCATCATCTTGAGTGTTACATGTTGATTACTGCTAGATTTTTTACATTGACTGAGCTTTTTCACTCAGATCCAGCCATTCTGAATCTATTAGGCATTACCCACATGCTGCCAAAGATGCATCTTAACAATCATGAATTTTTTACAGGTTGATGCTGCCCTTGATTTGAGTCACACGCAAAATATTGGTAGAATGATCAAAGCACACTTTCCGCAGTCTCAGGTAAGCTGTTGTTCAGAGTTCATCTTCTTCCTCTTTTGGTGTGCTAGACAGGTCCCTGATGGCTGAAGTTGTGTCTGAATTGCAGTTTATTGTGGTATCATTGAAAGAAGGAATGTTCAACAATGCTAATGTCATCTTCCGCACAAAGTTTGTGGATGGAGTATCCACTGTCACAAGAACAGTGCCCAGTGGAAGCCAGGCTCCCAGCAAGAAGCAAAAGGCTGCAAATGAACAAATGTCACAGGGTAAAGTGTCTCTCTCCTCTTCATCATGTCCATAAGTACCTGATAAGCTGTTCTTTTAGGTGTGTTCCTCTGGTATTTAATGGTGTGTAGACAGTGAGCTAGTGTTTCATGCAGATCTGCATGAATGTGTCATCTATTGTCAACTGGTTATATTTCTTCATGATAAGAGGGAATTTGATGGTGTGTAGACATACAGGTTTGCTCAAATGTCAGAACAGACTAGAACAGACTTGTGAGTCTGTTCTTCAGAGTCCTCATTGGCCCAATGTAGTCCTTGAATGCAATTTCTAAGCAGTGTGTTGTTTGGTGGCAGATTTTGAGTCCCAAGTTTCATTGTAAAGTAGACACATCCAAGGAGCTCTCTTCTGATGGGGGAATCTGCCACTGCATCATCACTATGAAGGATTCAACATCAGAAGCAAACTTTTCACTTTCTGACCCATTTTGTCTCCCTTGACTGAAATGGGAAGGAAAATCTTTTGGCCATGGGACAAAAGAGCAACTCTGGTTGGTGAGCTTCATAATACATGGCCATGTGTATCACCACTTGAAAATTTACACTTATTTGATGCTCTTCTAGTGTAAGTATATCCTGACTGCAGCTGTAACAAACTCTGTTGTACCATACTGTGTTTTGTAGGCATTTTGCCTGAATGATTTGTGATATTCTCATATGGTCAATTGGTCCCCCAAAACTCCAAATTCTATGTGAAGATTAATCTCTTCTTACAACTGTCATGGCCTGCTGTGCAACCCAGATTTCCTCCACCTGGTACCCCAATTCTGATTATGTTGGTACTGCTCTCTACTGCTCTGCACCTTGGATTTTTTGCATTGTCCTTAAAGACAATTGAAAAACAGGACTTGTATTTCTCAAGAATTGGAGAATTGTTTATGAGTTTTCTCTGAAATTATGCTTGAAAAATATGCTGAAACACATATGCATGTCAGATGTATTATTTATGTCGATGCATACACATTTGTATGACATTGGGAAAAGTGGAAGGAGAACCCTTCAAAGCATTGATATCCAACCACCTTTTGTGACAATGTTTCTATTTCCCCAGTGGAGAAACATCTGTTAATTTTCTTCCCTGCCCCTCTTCTCCAAAGTCTTTTAGATCTAAGGTCGAGTGATGCAACATTTGTTCATACCAATTCTGTATCAAGTGTTATCCTCATCTGTAGCATCAAACCAAAGAAATAACTCTTATATGAGAACCCTCCAAATCCTGCAACATGATGAATTTGGACTTGTAACTATGACACCCAGGCAGTTGATGTGAATGTATCTGAATGGGTGGAACTGTCCATTGTCCATGTTTTTCTTTTCTCTCTGCATGTGCATCAAGCAAGCAAAGCAAATGTTCCTTAGTAAGTACTAGATCAGATGTTTTTATCAGTTAATTAAACGCAACAAAATCCATCCAACGCCTGTGGATTTATACTGAAAAAAAAAAGATACCATCTTAATAGAAGGTTTCCAAAGAAAAGGAAAGGATGATCTGAATTGAAGCAAAATATGATCTGAATTGAATAGGCTTCAAAGAATCTGTGGTACTGGATCCATGCTGAGGAATGAATTTGCAAAGATAAAACGAAAGAAACTGTGATATTGAATCATGCTGCACAAGGAAGGATTTGGAGCTACAAACTTGCTGTTGAAAAACAGATTTTTACTTGCAGCGAAGAGGAAATGGAAGCTTTTAGAGTACCAAGATGTAGAACTTCAGATGATGCTCCTGTATCAATTTAAATAGTTTAAAATGAATAAGAAATAAAAAAGTTATGAGGTTTGAAAGTAAAAGGGGTTCAAAGAGAAGAAAACCAGGAAAAAAAAAAATGTTTTGTAATTTGGAAGCTTATTATTTATTTTTTTGTTGTTTTTTCATTACTTTTTTTCTTTTGCATTTCAAAGATGATTTCTGAAGCTTGAGGTAATGCTCCCTTAACATTTTAAATCACTCGAAACAAAACACATATGAAGCTGCCCATGTACTTACTACGTACCTATTTACAGACCGGTTTCTAGCTTAATTGTGCACTTTGTTAGGGTTAGGGTTTCTTCCTCGATTCCCGCGTCGTCCCTGTGGTCGGTCCGTTCGCAAAATAGCGTCGATTGTTGGTGGTTGCGCATGTTTCCGTTGCATACTGCGCGTCCTTTTGGCCTGTCGTGCACGGGATTTCTGTGGCCTGGGCATCGGCTTCGTTTTGTCGCTTTTTCTCAGCGTTTGATTCCGTCAGAGGTTTCGGTGAAAATCGGTACCTAGGTTTTTGTTGTGGTCGTGCCGGTTATTTCTCGTGGTGTCTCGGAGGGTTCGATTGATGGAGAGAGTGGTGTGTGATTTCTTGGTGCGGAGAGGAGGGCCGGATTTCCGACTCTTTGGATTTCGTGTACAGCTAATTGGATTTTTCTGTCTGTGAGTTGTTTCTATAACATCTCAGGTTTTTGGTCTGTGCTTTAAGGGCGTGAGTCTGTAGAGATTCAAGGCTTTGGTGGAGTTTGTGGCAGGTGTGGTGACAACATTAGAACTCCAGCTACAGTCTGGGCTTGAATTGTCTGTGCCTTGCGTCAGATATTACAAGATTTTCTGTGTTTTTTGGAGTATTGGGATTTGGGGTTCGGTACGATCATGGGGGGCGGCAGCCAGGAGAAATTGTTGGACCAGATATTCCAGTTGAAGTATACGGCAAAAAGCTTGGTCAGGCAAGCGAAGAAATGTGAGAATGAGGAGAAGAGCGAGAAATTGAAGGTGAAGAAGGCTATTGAGAAGGGGAACATGGACGGTGCTCGAATCTATGCGCAGAATGCGATCCGCAAGCATAACGAGCAACTGAACTACATGCGGCTGTCATCAAGACTGGACGCCGTTGTTGCTCGTCTTGGTACTCAAAGCAAAATGCAGACCATAAGCAAATCCATGGGCAGCATCGTCAAAGCCCTGGATAGCGCCTTAGCAGTTGGAAACATGCAAAAGATCTCGCAAACCATGGACCAATTTGAGAAGACATTTGTTAACATGGAGGTGCAATCAGAGTTCGTTGAAACAGCCATGGCTGGTAGCACCAGCCTTTCAACTCCAGAGGATGAAGTCAATTCCCTTATGCACCAGGTGGCAGATGACTATGGTTTGGAGGTTTCCGTTGGACTTCCACAAGCAGCCTCTCATGTGCCAGTGAGTGAGACTGCCTCCACTGTTTCTGAAGACGATTTGAGTCGCAGATTAGCTGAGTTGAAAAGCAGGGGGTGATGATGGAAAAGCACGATCGGGTATTTCGGAAGTCCCCAGACTTCCTGTTCTCATCTTCTGAGCTCGGTTGGTGCTCACCCTCATTCAGATTCGTCACCTCATATTGTTGTTCTTGAATGGAGCTGTCATTTTACCTGTAGAGATGTGCTAAAGACATTGTTATGGATAAGAACTAGATCTGGTGTACGTCAGTCACCATTATTAGATCACTTTGCTGCACTGTGGAATCCAGATCCAGAGCACAAGTAGTATGTATTTTTTGAAACTGTTCTATACTTATGGCTTCTGGCAAGTAGTCAGATATATTTTCGTCTGCGGTTTATGTAGAAGATTTCATTTAATCACCAAACACTGTGACCTCTCTTATCCACTGTTGGTTGGTATGTCCCTTTGTATGGCTTAGTGATAAGCAGGCTGTTCAGGGTCTTTGGTCAACCTGAAGGCTGTTTCAGAAGTGTGGATCATGGAACAAGGGCACTCCTGCAGGGGTGTCAAAGGTTTTGGTAGGAAGTGTTCAACACTGAATTCTGCATCTGGTGGCATTTTTCAATGTAGTTGATAGTCCTGCAGGGTTGGTGCATTTTAAACCAATTGATGGGAGCCTACCAGACATATTCTTTGAAGAAGAAGATTGATGCAATTTGTGAAAGCAACTCTAAAGACTCTATCTTCATATCATCATTAATAGTTAATAAAAAGTCATTGGTATCCTCATTCAAGCTGCAACCCAGTCTTCCCCCTAGTCTGACTGCCATATCCTTGTTAGTCTTCAAGGGGTCTTGGGGCTTTGATTTACCTCATGCCTGTGTTGACAGGCACCTCAAAAGCATTTGTAGCAGCTGTCTAGTGGGGCCAAGTGCAGCTGCTGCAGTTAATTGCATTGACATTTGTCTTTCACTGGTGTATATAGTGTTGGTGTGTTGTTGATCCGAGCAGCCTCCCATCTACAGGGCTTGTTCTTCAGACATCATCAGTATCCTCCTATTGAGGCAAGTGGGCTCACTGACTTTTTTGAAGATAGAGTGGTGTGTTGACTAAAATGTGAAGTCTATTGGCATCATCTGTGTCCTTCCCTCATTTCTTTGTCTTGAAGTGGATATATTGTTGGCACTTTGCCATCACACTAAATGGCCAACACACTCCTTTCTCCAAAAATGACATCAAATTGGGTAGATTTTTGGAATGTATTCACTTCAGATGGGGAAGTTTGTGAGCTTGATCCATCACATTTGCCACATTTTACTTCAAGTATTTTAGATGGCATATATTGTATGTCTCTTCCATTCATTTAAGTACAAAATGACTTTGGGCTTGATCTCAATCAACAAGTTTAGAGATATGTATTTCCAATTTGGACAACTTTTACACGAAGGACTTAATGTTATTTCTGGATTGGATATCTAGTTCAAGAGCTTGAATCTAACATGTTGGGATCAAATGTAGGATGAAAATAAATGCTTGTACACAAAAAGTCTGCCAGATAACCACAAACAAAAGTAGAATGTGCACATGTATTAGATTGATAGTCCAACATTTTCCACCTTTTTGAGCGGACAAAAGATGTAGCACACGAGGAAGATATAAGTTAGTGAGTATTAGAGCATTGATTTGTTCCATTGTGTTGAAACCCACCATTGAATTGAACTTAGAGCACCTTGTGTCCTAATTTGTCCATTAGGGCAAGTCCTCTGTTTGTTGGCATTCATGTAGTTTTCAAAATCTATCTGTGACAATGAATTGAAAGGTAGATACACGATCAATCTATCAACATGGATTGCATATACTGTGTCAGCTCACTTGCTTGACAATTGTCATACATCTGTTGGTTTCCAGTCTAGAGTAGGTGTTGTTTTACTGAGGAGATTGCTCGTGAACAGTGAATACAGAGTGAGCATTCTGGACAGCAGCTGACTGGTTCCAATAGTTGTCGTCAACATAAGTACACACTATTATGTAATGGTTGTGCTGTCCAAATATGGAGGATGAATACTTCTGTCTCACTGTAAGACAACACTGGTGAGTTTCATCTTACACCTTTGAACTGTGTTGTATATGGACTTATCCACCTCTAAGTGGAATTCAAAACATGAAGAGTCTATAGTGTGTTCCAGGGAACAGAAATAGAGGGCCTGAAAGGTTTTTCCTAATTGGGACGCACTTGATGCCACTGTGCTACTTTATTCAAGATATTGATGCAAATTTTCTCGCTGTTCTAGGGTGCACAAGCTTGCAGTCCTACCAATGGCTTGCAAAAAAACTCAAGAAGAAGGGATGTTGAGAAAGGTGAATTTGCATTACCAGGCTGCTGGCTGTCTTTGCTAGGATGACAATCAAGGTATAGCGTTGCTTCTAAATCATTAATATACCGATCTTTCTATTGGTTATCTGACAATCGGGATCCTAGTACAGTTGATCAATGATGTTGCAGGGAACATATGGTTTGCACTCTGTCTTAAAGCATTATAGCAGCATAACATGAAATTGAATGGATGCAGTTCATTTCTGTCCTTTCATTTCAATCATTTGTTTGTGTTTGCCTAAACCTAAAATTGTGTCTGACTTCATTATAGATCGCAATGGTAGATTATATGATAAGTTTTGTGACTGGTGTTGTTTAGGCATATTGTCTTGGATCCACTAGCCAATTCAAGGTACCCTTCAAGGATACATATAGAAGTGTACAGCAGTTGTAATAATTGTGATGAGTTGGTGGATTTGGCTCCACTGACATCAAGGTCCTCCAGTTGTAGGTGACAAAGTCATATGTTTCATGTAACACAGGCACCATCCACAAAAATAAAGTCAAGTGGCTCACAGTTCAGAACATCAAGACCAAGGTTGTAGTGCCAACTGCAACACCTCAACAGTAAAAGGCAATGACATGATGCTGGTTCATCCCCAATGCATTTGGTGACATCTCCAACTAATGGATGTGCCAATGCTGGTTGACAACTTGCCGATGTCTCCCAACATCATATCATTTACAACCAACAAGTGCTGTTGACAAAATGTTGTCACCACTCCACCACCACACACAATATGGTTAGTCCTGGAACTTTAAACCTTTGCAACATTACTTTAAAATGTGACCATTGCCTGATGTTGGCATTACTTGGTACACTACCCAATCCTTGTCCACACCATGCTACTAACATTGTCCGATTCCATTTACAAGTTATTGGTGCCATGTCCAAGACATGTGCAAGACCAGGCCGTAAGATGCCCATTTTGACACCTTGCTGATGCCCTCGTGACATTACCCATGAAAGCATGTGGATGTGCTTGATAGTTTGTAGGGTTACAGCTTACATAAATGTACCTAACCCATTTTGTCTTAGTTTTAGTATTGCAGAGAAGGACAGGTCTCTCTCCAATCTTTTTGAATGGCCAGCACCATGAGACAAAGTTCAGGATCTTGAAAGGGTTTCAGAGGTTTGAGTGGAACAAAGGGTAAGTTTTTGGCAGAGGGAAGCTGGTGGATTTTGACTTGCACAGGATTCTTACTCTGCAGGGGTTTGCTTTGCTGACAGCTTTCCATTTTCTACATAGGTGAAATAGTTTGGGATTTAGCACCAGAAGATCCTCATGAATCCTTCTAGATTTGAGGTTCTTCTTTTGGATCTTGGTCAATTTTGGAAACAATTTGCAGAAGACTAGGAGAGATTCCCATACCTCATGCCACCTAGCAAGAGTATAATTTGGAAATGTCCAGCACGAAGATATCCTCCTGGAACTTACTGCAAGGGGATTGCTGGTATTGTGCCCTAATCTGCTTTGGCAGATAGAAAACTTAGATTTTCCATGAAGACTACCAAGACTAAAAACATTGGACGAATTTTTGGACAACATAGAACTAACATCCTATTATTTCATATAGCTTGAGAGAGTTTTTATTTAAGTTTTCTTTTGGTGCATTTTAGTTCAAGGGATGGTTTATACAGGAAGTATGTCCTGCCAATTGTGGGAGCCGTATCTAATGCTGATTTTTGGAAGTCTAGCACCTAGTGTCAATAGTTTGACATTGAGTGTACTAGGTTGATCACATGTCCCAATTTGGATGAGGTTGATGGGTGTTGCACTTTCTAGGTGTTCTTTTGTCACCATAGAGTACACTTTTGCTGATATTAACCTTGGGACTGTCCTGTTTGTGCAAGGTGGCTTTTCTAGGTTCAGAGAACAATCAAAAAGATCTCAACCCAATTTCCATCTCCTCAATGCAAGCAAGGTTTGGCATGCAAATGGACACAAGTTGGATTGTTTGCTACATATTGAAGATTCATGGGGCGCACAGGGACATTTGTCAAGATGTCCCCAAGTACATCAAGTCCTTGGTAAGAAGTTCCATTGAGTGAAACTGCAAGTTTATGATCACTCCAATTGAGTACTTTTTGAAATTTTCACACCAGCCTGGTCCTGGTATTGAGTCCTTTCTACAACTTTGATACCAGTCTAGTCCTCTGTCGAATACCCATTTTTTGGCTGGTATCGAGCAGTTATATTACTTGGCATTGAAACTGGTATAAACAGGTACAAGGCTGGTATTACCTCAGCTCCCTCACTAGGTTGGTACTGGTATAAGACTGGTAGTATTGCCTCAGGATGTACCAACTACCAACCTGGTAGGTTCTTTGATATCAGTGCTGATACTACTATAGTTGATACTGAGCATGAGCATATAATATACTAAACCAACAATGGTAGTGAAATTTACTGGTAGTATGATCTCTAGAGCTAGAATTCCATGCCATTTCCCAATCGCATACCTACAATGGGTCCAACTTGATCTGAGATCATGATCAAGAAACCAGACTTACAAATTAGTCTAACAGTTCTCCAAATCTTGGGGTAGCTGAGCATGAACATGGTTTTTTGTACAAAGGCAGGCAGGCAGGCAGGCAGGCTCTAGTAAGTAAAGTAGACTGCCAGAGGGTTTTTATCTACCAGTTTACAAAACTGACCTAAACTTGTTGAGATTTAAGTACCACTGTTATAATATTTTGCCAAGACTGCGTCTGTGAAATCGTCTTCACAATGGAGCCAGCTAAACCAGTGCAGTTTAGTATTGTACACAAAGCACCTACCTACCTATATGTGCCGGCATCCCACTTGAGGTCACCACAGGCTTGGTTCAATTGGTCTGCACATCTCCCCCAGCACACAAATTTTAGTTTACAATTGCAACACATACATGATTCCTTGGTTGATCAATCAATCCTGTCAAACTTTGATCAATTTGATCGATCAATCAATCATCTTTCAATTTGATCAATTTGGTCAGTTGATCAAGCTTGTCAAACTGACAAGATTGATCAAATTTGGTTGCTCGCTCAATCATGTCAAACTTTGATCAAATTTGGTTGCTCGCTCAATCATGTCAAACTTTGATCAAATTTGGTTGCTCGCTCAATCATGTCAAAACTTTGATCAAATTTGGTTGATCGCTCAATCATGTCAAACTTTGATCAAATTTGGTTGCTCACTCAATCATGTCAAAACTTTGATCAAATTTGGTTGATCGCTCAATCATGTCAAACTTTGATCAAATTTGGTTGATCGCTCAATCATGTCAAAACTTTGATCAAATTTGGTTGATCGCTCAATCATGTCAAACTTTGATCAAATTTGGTTGATCGCTCAATCATGTCGAACTTTGATCAAATTTGGTTGATCGCTCAATCATGTCAAACTTTGATCAAATTTGGTTGATCGCTCAATCATGTCAAACTTTGATCAAATTTGGTTGATTGCTCAACCATGCCAAAGTATTGTGCAAGGACAACTTACAAGAGTAAGTACACTTATACTCTTACCTAGTGGATTTATCCCACATGCTGCATCATGTGATCTCCTTGGCAAGCATTCAATACCAAACATCTCGCACTTATAGATGTAGTACTTGTAGAGAATATTACATGTTTTGTGTCTTCCAACCCTTCCATAAGCATGAAGATCCATCCTTCCTGTATCTGTATTACAAGTAATGCAGTGGGGAAGATTGATGCAGCTTGCTTGCTGGTCCAACAGTTCAAGTTCAATCTTGCAGAACAAATTGAAAAGATTTCCAACTTGACTCCAGTGCCACAAGGGTTTCATCTGCACAAGAAAATGGTCTGATTCAAATAGTTTTTTTTACTTCCAAATTCAAAACCTAATAGATTATCTTTTAGAGGTGACCTCCTGCGAGTGTTGCAGGTGAAAGATGAGTACCTTCTGATTAAGAGTATCTTCTGATTCATTGAAGTACCTAGGGATGTACATGCTAGATGATTAGATCATCAATTCAATGCTGCAAATTAAGTGTCAAGCTTACAATTATTAAGCTGCAAATACACAATTCCAGTTGCAACCCATCCAGAAATTTGTCTGACCTAATTAGTTCTCAAACCTAACTTTATCAGAAATAGACACATCCCAGGATGTGGATTCATGTGCTATTTTTGATTGACCCAATCATGCATTCACCTTCTACTGAATTTTGCATTCACTCTTTCAACTGAAGTTCAGGAGACGGGTTTCAGGGAGAATCTGGATTATCAACAGTAGATAGCATTCTTTCTTGAAGAAGAATTGGGTCTCCAGGCCGGTTACCAAAGAATTGCAAGCATGGTTTCTTCAAGTTCTGAAGCTAATTTCTACTGAATTCTACTGATTCTCAGGATGTAATGGATTTCAGGGAGAGAATATCTGGATTGTCAACAGGAGAGAGAATTTTTCCTGTTCAAGAGGAATTGGATCTCCAGCTGGGCTACCAAGAATAATTGCATCATGGTTTCTTGACATGATTTCTTCTGCACTAATTTTGAGTTAGTCAATTTGTTTCTTGTTTGCAAAGATTCAAGGAGACTGCAAGTGAGCTCTCAAGCTTCTTCATTTTGAGCTTCTTCAGAGTTTGAGTGCCTAGAGTTAAAGATTGCAACTGGGAAAGAATCACGGCCCAGGTGTCAAGAGGGCCTGAGTGGGAATGGTGTTTGCACTACACAGTGCACATGTGATAGATACATACCTTTGTTTGTCTTTTGTATTGCCGCTTGATCTTAGATCTACAATGTCACTTGGCTTCAATGACTGTGCAACTCCTCCTTGGACATGAAGAACACCATGATTGCTCTGTGGTGCTAGAGATTGGACTGAGCCAGAATTATGGCTCATCTCAGCTTTGGAACCGACCGCATTTGTGCTCATCGCTGGTTTCTTGGGTAAGAGTTGGCAGCAGCTCCCTGCTGCTGCTGCTGCTGCTGCACCGCCTGAAGCAGCACCTCCTGTTGAACTACTCTTGTGTTTGAAGCGTCCAACTGAAGGTTGGGTCGACATTCCTTGTTGACTTGGACTTGACATGATGGTGCAGAAGATCTGGATTCTGATCCCTCCCGTGAGTGAGTGGGTAGGTATTCATAGACTTCTGTGCATGCAATGGATCGTAGCAATTGCCTTGATGGTTGCATCAGCTTGAGCCTTGGAAGCTTGATATTCCATGCCAAGCAAATCTCCTGACAACGGCACTAAGATTTGCATCACACCTGTAGCAGCAGCAGTGATCACAGTTATACAGATGGACGTTGAGGATTTCACAAGAATCGCAATACCACCACAATCAATTGCAACTGTGACCGACTTACCCATGTAATTTCATCAGCACTTGTGCTGCAAATTAGTTCAAGCTGAGATCTGCAGTACCCATGATCAACTACGGCCATGATGATCATGCGGCAGACTGTTTCTACTCGATCCGTGAACCAGCCTGCAACGCAAGTCCAGCGAGAGGGGGCCAGGAGATTCAAGCTGCTCGACACTACAGTAACCGCTTGCAATTGGCCCTTGAGCTCTTCCAGCCAACAGCTATTGGCCGCCCGAAGAAGACGACGACGAGGACGATGACAACCACAACGCTACAGTACAAACGATAGCAGACAAAACCCAGTCTGGCTTTTTGCCTGCCACGGAATCTAAGCACAGTAGCAATTGCGTATCTAGAGCTCCTGATCTAGCCACAGACTCGACGACTGTTGTAAAAGAATCCAAATTTCTAGTCCCGTACCCGCCGCTTGCTGCAGTGAGCTTGCTTCTTCTCGCATGATCATGGCACCTGCGGAAAACTTAGGTCGTAGGCGTACTCCATGAGAGCTCAGCTCCCTCTCTCTGGAGTCCTGGATCCCAACCAGCAGATCATATGATCTAGTCTCGTCACGAGAAGCTGCGCTCTTCACGTCGACGTCTAGACTCACGCACCGCGCTCATGGGAGGCCACAATTCCGCGAGATCCCCAACCAGCTTAAGGTCTCTCTACCCGACCTTGATCTTCCAACACTAGATCATCTGCACTAGCTAGAACAACATAGATCATACTCCAAAACCCCATAGGTACCCCAGCTGCTATACTCCAAGAGCAACTCGAGATGAGCTCCATACCTGAAACATTATAAAGCCGGGCGGCTCTCGACGATATTCTCCCTCAAGAGCTGTTGACGCAAGAGTTTGAGCGAAATTTCTGGTGGAAATAGTCCCCGATCTTGCTCGAGACCACAAAACAAAAAGGTTTGCAGATATGAGAAGGAAGTAGAGGCGCTAAAACCTGCTGCACTAGGATTAATGGAGCTCTCGAGAAACAACCAGACGTCGCTGCTAATTTCAATTCTACAACAGAACAATCACACAGTAGAAGTTTCTACTTATCCAGGTACTAAAGAAGGAGCAGAAGCAGCAGCATCATCATCATCTAACCATTGAGTGATCATCGAGCTCGAGCACGCGCACGCGATTTTGCGAAAGCCGGAAGCAGAAGGCGCGGATGGATTCCTGAGGAAAGAAGCGTCTGCTGCGCGGGAGCTCGCGAGGGCGGCAGCTGCGGCACCCCTCGTGCAGTGTGAATGCGTTCGCGTGCACGCGGGTGCGGGATGGCCTCTCAACCGCCCGCGCGCGGCCGGTTGGGCCAATCGGCCGAGTCAATACTTACGTGGAGCTTTTGCATTGGTGTAGAGAATTGGCACATCCAATCAATACGAAGGAAGACAGAGTTGGACAACTCTGCTAGTTTAGATAATATTCTCCTTTTTATTTTCTTTTATTTTCTTTTTTCTCTTTTATTTTCTTTTTCCAGGATGGGGGGACCAATAGAATTGTAGGATTTGGGGCCTTTTCTCAACTCAATTAAAATAATTTGGCAGGTTTCTAGATTTACTTAATTTATGAAAATTGATTTCCTGAGCTGGGGGGTTTTTTCTTCAGCGAAATTTCGCCAAAATGCAATAAAAATTTTAAAAATACAAATCGTTGCGAATTTTTTTATGGGCTGTGACAAATTGTTTTTACTCTCTTACCTGACCTGTAGCCAAATCTGGCTAAATCCTCCTATGGATGATTGCCAATGTCATTACACCACAAAAGTTAATTAATTAATTAATTAATATTTTAATATTAAAAAAACCCCCGCTACTCCTGAGTAAGTGATCTTGAGTTCTAGTTGAAAATGAGTGTAATTAAATTCCGGGTTTTTATCCTCACATTCTAGGTGGAATGAATGTAATTAAGTTCCGGATTTTGATACTCAAATTCTAGGTGGAAAAACAAAGTTTTGGGTTTCTATTCTCACATTCCAATTGGGTTCCATGTGAGTAGATTCTAGCATATTTAAATCATGCTAAATGAGACAATGAAATTTGGTGTTTTTATTTCAATTTTAGCTAGCCTACATAGGTGGATTTTTAAGGTGATTTAAATGTTAGGTTCATATTCTAAGGGTAAAATTTTAAGATGCTTTATTTCAAGGTTCATGTTGTGGATGGAATTTAATATGCCATTAAAAAATATTTCTAAAGTTATTGTGACCATGTTTCATCATGGTCATTTTTTCCAATCAAAATTTTGCCAATCATTTTGTGAATTTCTTGTCCACATATGTACTAATAATAATATAAAAAGGCATTCAACACAAACTTCAATATAGTACCTTTAAACCCTAAAACACCAAAGGGAATAAAAAGGTGTCCCCTTTCCAATGTAAGCCCTTTTGAAAGCATTGAGAGTATACATTGAGTTAACATCACATGCTACATATTTTGCCAATTTTGTTTCAAATTATGGTTTTAAAAAATAATTAGAAACAAATTTTGCAAACTCTTAATGTTGTAAATGATTGAGAAAAGGTCCTATTTTATTTTTTAAGTGGCATAATTCTTCCAAAGAGTTTTATCATTGTTGGCACAAGAGTCATCATGATAACCATCAATTACCCTTTTTAACATGGCACAATCAAATATTAGCATGCTAAAATTATGCGCAAATTGAAAAATATGACTAAGTTTTGTAAACCTTTAAAATTTTACAAAATTGATGAATTAAATGTTCAAAAATATATAATTTTTAAAGCATTGACGTTATTATGTCTACATGGATTTGTATCAATATGTTAGTACATCCACATTGAAAAGAGATTTACAATAAGGACAATGATAACATTGTATTTTGGCAAGGAATGAAAAAAACCTTTAAATGAAGCCAAAATGTGCATATTTGAAATTCTTGAAATATTAAGTCATTACATGTAGCAATTACATGCATTCTCGACTTAACACATGTGCATCTATCAAACAATAGATGTCAAATGGTGATGTGACAATGTTAAGGTCGTTCAAGTTAGTAAGACATCACCATGTCATGTATCATCTTTGGCTACATGTGAAGAGTTTCACATAGCTAGTGTAAATTGGGACCACTTTGCAAGTGGAATTGCGGGGATAACCATTAAGTGTGGTCCCCACTTTCAAAGGGAGGTAGTACCTCCAAGATAAGCACAAAAAGAGGCTCTCAAATCTCAAGCATGCTTTGCTTGAACTAGAGTTCAAGGGGGTCTTGGTGTCCACAAGCTTATGAAAAAGCCATTAGAATGGTTGGCACTTGGAACATGGAGGCTTTTAAACTCTCTTTTTGTTGTGGGGAATATATAGGGGTACCCTAATCAACAATTATCTATTACAAAATTTCCAAAATTTGGTGCATTGTGAATGTGTCATGTTAAATATTATACATACCACTTGGGATTTGTGTTTGGACTTTGGAGGATCCTCTCTTTCTTATTATGGGGGATACAAGGAATCCAACCTTAGACACACCTTGATGCGCACGGAATTGCTCTACAAGGAAATTCATCTCTTTGGAGTTTTTCCCAACATGAATCCATGCATACCTATGATCCTTCTCTAACCATTTCTTTCCATTTGAAAGTAGGCACTAGAAACCCATAGTGGCACTAGAAACCTAAATATTTTTATGATTTTTTCAGCCTGTAGTACTTTACACCATTTTATTGTCCTTGAAGCCTTTATCAGATCACCCATTCAATGAGTGATGCAGACCAAGGGTTCCCACACATGTCCATGTATGTAGACATGATTGAGTGGGATGAAGGCGAACTTTGTAGTAGGGAACACACCCTCCTAAGGTGCATTCCTTGGCATAAATGACTTTTAGTTGGCCATTTTTTTTCATCTTTTAAAGGAATCACCTTCCATCAACAAGGTGCATCATGCGGCTTTCGCCCCCTAATCTCTCAATGTTTAGGGTTATGATAACATTCACCTTGTGGTTTCCAATGGGTAAGGTCCATGCAAACCGCACCCAAAGGGCCCAGCCCTACCCTACACATAATGCTCATTTGAATTTATTTTTATTTATTTATCCTCATGTTTATCCTCTTCAGACCCATCAAGAGCATGCATGTGTGGAATTTTTGGGGGTCCAAACCTTGTAAAACAACCTCTTGTCTCCAACATAATAATATCCGTGGTGTCCGTCTGTCCGGCGGTGTTGGTTGGTGTTGGTCCTCCTTTCCATCCATCCGTCCCGTCATCCGTCCATCCAAGTTCCTCATCCCGTGTCTTGATGCATTTATTCCTGATTGGCTGGAGCCCCCCCTCCCCACATCCGTCCATCCATCCAAGTTCTTCATCCCGGAAGAAGAAGATGATGGAAGAGTCTACTCCTATAAAGAAATTGGTGTCAGTGTCTTGAAGCAGTTATTCCTGATTGGCTGGAGCCCCCCCCTCCCCACATCCATTGAGGGCCCCAGCCAAGGTGAGCGGATGGTGGGATGGTCAACATAGAGGAACCAGGGAAAACTGAAAAATATCCTCCATTAAATCCCCCGCCCCCCAAATTTAAAAGGAAAAAATGCAAGGCACATTCAGTGTGTGCTTGGGCCTTCCCATGGGCTGCATGAAATTTCTCCTCCCAAAAACGTTCATCACCATTTTTGGCCTGACCTTTATCCCTCACAAGTCCAACTTTTTTTTATTGAATTTGATTGGCCCCGGCATAAAATAATTGAAACTATGAAGGCTCACAAAAATTGAAGATTCTATGGATAGATGGAGTGCCTCCCCCTTTGGCCCATCGAAGGGGAGGACTTTGAGCAAAACATATGGGATTAAAGCAAGGTGCGATTGGGAATACCCATGGGGAACACATTGGGAACGTGGGGAACATTTTGGGAACCCATTAAAAACTTAAAGGGAACACCGTGGGAATACAATAGGAAACAGGGAAAACTGAAAAAAAAATCTTCCATCCCCTAGCTTAAAAGAAATAAGTCAACTTCAGAGTGCCCAAAGGTCACGGGTACCCATCTTGCCCGGGAGAGGCATGCTCCCGGTTTAAAGAAAATAAATACGATTTAAAGAAAGGGGGGGACTTGAGAGTGTCCAAAGGTCACGGGTACCCACTAGTTTGGAATCAAAAACCTCATTCCAAACCTCGGTCGTGCTACTACGGGCTTTGAATTCAGGGAAAAAGAAAGAGCATCTATCCCGTGTTAATGGAATCCACCGTGGGCTAATGAATATTCCCTAAGGCAAGGACATGAGGAAAGTATGACCTTTTGGTATGCCGTAGGTCCTGGGCTTTTCACATTGGGCTCGGACTTTTTAGGGATCCAAAACAAGCCTGGGTAGGCCTCTTGAACTTGGGCCCAATGCCTTTTACATTGAATCACTAAAATACAACATAAAAAATTATCCATGGACCTAGGGCTAGATATGCATACTCGATTGGACCTCGGGGCAATTGGTCAGCTTCATGTGTTTCAAGAACCATATTTAAACGCAAGTAAATCTTAATTCACCCAATTTTTTTTATTGGCTTTAAAAATCATATAAACATTAAAAAATTTCAAGATGTATTGGAGATAGTAAATTCCTATTGGACAAACATGAATGTGCTAAGCCTTTAGCATGAGCTTGACATTTTTGCTATTCCATAGATGTGTTTATATTCACCGGTGTTTAGTGTTCTAGGTAACTATCATATAACCTAGACAAATCGTGATATTTGCCCAACATTGATTTTTTCTAGTGTTGAGTGGGTATCAAATTTTGGTTCAAAACCAAAAAATTTGTAGTTATTTTGTCCCATAATTCCCGTAACACTACTCATAAACTAAAATTCAACACAAATCTCAAGAGTATCTAACATAATAGAGGTTGCTAAGTTGCTACCTACCAATTTGGTATTTCTCACTACTGATCTACCCATTTTGGGAGGTCAATAAGAACACCCATGTTATGAGGCGTAGCTGCCCTGCTTATGGCCAGTAAATAAGACCCATGTTAATAACCTTTCTCAAATGCTCGAGACTATGACTCCAATCCAAATGGCACATTTTGACATCATCAATTGAGACGGGTGTTTTCATGAAGAACTGCATGCCATGCTCACTAGGATGGCAACATCAACTGCTGCCATCACCAGCCAATCCATTTTATGTATTGGTAAAATTGTAGCCAAATTTCTAATCAATTCAATCGTTTCTCTGAAATTGAAAGTTGTTTCTCACACCTAACAAGGGTGTTAAACATTCACCCAAATTCGTCCCCTAATTCTGACACTGTACAATTGAATGGCTAGATCCATGGACCTTAATTACTCCTAGTTACACCCCAAACGAAACACCCCACCACACCCCCTTTCTTCTTGGAGCAAGGGAGTGTGAATGATAATATCATTCAAGAAATGTTTGCATTCTACAGTCAAATCCCTTCCTTCCATGGATGCTAATGAGGGTGAGATTCGATAATGATCATGGTACTATTACAATTGAATAGCAATCATTCACAAGTTAGTTACCATCTTGTAGACGCGCTAATGTGATTTTACCCGTGTTATTGCTGTCAAGTTGGTCAAATTGAAGACAGATATCATGGATTTGCTCATCGTGAACATTACCCATTTCTTTCAGTTTGTAGACAACATACTCTGCCTTGCTGCCAACCCCCCCACAAGCCATGGCAATCACAGAGCACATTAGACCATTACCTCGACAATCATTTCCTTGTTAATTCCCATCATTAAAAAAACTGCAGAACCTTGATTCAGTACTCCCAGTGAAGTCTCCATATTGTAGCGCTAAAGGTTCTGAGTGCCTGATTCAGATGGAAAGGAGGATTGCCAAGTGCAAAGCTCAGCAAACCTCTAGCACCACAAGCCTCTGAGACCATGAACCCTAAAACACATCAAGACCCTACTGTTCTGAGCACCCAATTCAGCTCGAAACGAGGATTACCAAGTGCAAAGTTCAGCAACCCTCTAGCACCACAAGCCTCTGAGACCATGAACCCAAAAACACATCAAGATCCTACTGTTCTGAGCACCCAATTCAGCTCGAAACAAGGATTACCAAGTGCAAAGCTCAGCAGCCCTCTAGCACCACAAGCCTCTGAGCGACCATAAGCCCTAAAACACAAGATCCTAATGTTCCAAGTGCACAATTCAGCTGGAAAGGATGATTACCAAGTGCAAAGCTCAGTAGCCCACAAGAACCCTACACATACCATTTTTCGTATTGCCTTCTGCTAGAGAAATACCAATTTTTATACAATTGGAATGGGGATGAAGCTGAAGGTTCAACTGGTTATGAAAATTATAGAAGCCCCAGTAGCCCACCCAGATGCATAAAGTTTGAACAGAACAGAATTCATCAAGAGTGCGTGTGGAAAGAAAGGGGTATTTAGTTACCTGATGCAGCCATCATGATCAAGATCTGCCTTGATCAAATCACCCACAGAGAATTGGCGACGAAGAACCCATTTAGCGATTGCACGATGGCGTTTTTCCACTCGAGCTTCAGTCAAATACAGAAAGCAACGAGCGACCGCCAATGTGCTGAACAGCAACCAAACAGCAGCAAATAGACGACCTGTGAAGCTCTTGAAAGTATGATCTCCATACCCAACAGTGGTGATAGACATGGTGGTGCAATAGAGAGCATCAATCCACGACAATTTCTCCATCTGCATCATCACAATCGTTCCAACGATGATGCACAAGACTGGAACCCCTGCAGCAAGTGCCACTTTCATGCGGATACGCATTCGGTTGCCATGATTCGGATTCATGAAGTATCTCCTTGCCACCTGATAGTGGCTTCCTTCCACCGCACTCAGCAGCAGATGCTCCTGCTTGTCGAGCACATAGTTCACCATGCCGCTCAGCAATGCGTCAATGAACCCAAACCCTATGAGCACAAACCCGCATGCAAAGAGCTTGGCAGATGTTGTGGTTGGCGTGATGTCTCCATATCCAATGGTGCACATGGTCACGATGCAGAAATACAAAGCATCCACATATGAGACGGTTTCCAAACCTGAGAATTCTTTCCTCTTCCAAGTGTAGATCAATACTCCCACTGCCAAGTAGACCATCAACCCTAACCCTGCTTGCATCACGATGGACCCACTCTTCGACAAGTGCGGTCGCTTCACCACATCGCCGTTCTTGTTGTTGTCATCCGCATTCTTGGCTGTTGCTGCTAACGTTGCTGGAGCTGACATTGCCGGAGCTGTGTTGCAGCGATGCAAGCATTTCTTCTTCTTCGTCACCACCTTCACCCTGTGCATTGCTGCTGGCATGCTCTTTGTTGGGGTGAGTGCTGAGATCTTCGCACTCTTCGGCGTGGAAGGAAACGCTCTTGTTGATGATGGATACTGGAGAGATGATGGCAGTTTGTCGATTTCGGCATCGTCCCAGCCACTCCTCCCCGGTACATGGATTCTTAGGTCCAAATCGTCATTGGAGGGCGTTGTTCTTGTTCCGTTTGTTTCTTGGGTCGCAGTAGTGTTGTCGTCGTCCTCTTCATCAGCGACGACGAAGCTTGGTACTGATTGGGAATGCTTCATAATGCCAGAAGTCTTGTCCAAGATGTTTGAGAAAGCAGAAGGAGAACTCTCGTGTTCTTCGGGAGTGTGTGAGTGATCTGCTTGCAACGACCCAAGTGCAAATCTCGGTGTACCACCTCGGATATTGAACTGCTGATCTGTTGGTGTGCTTGAAAGCCAAGTTCCATAATTCAGAGATGCAAAACCGCCAAAATTTGTTGAAGAATTCTGTAGCAAAGAATCCGTCTCCTCATGTTGCTGTTGTTGCTGTTGTTGTTGTTGTTCCTGTTTTTGTTGGGAATGGATTAGGTCATGATCTTCATCATCATCATCATGCTCACAGCAAGTAGACTTTCTGTCTTGCTCTAAGAATTCAAGCCCATCTTCCTCATCCGGCCACAAGAAACCCAAGTGCCACGAGTTCTGGATATTCTCCTTCACCCTGTTGTGCAAACTTTCCCAAGAGCTCCAAGAAGAGGATCTGCTGCTGCTGGCACCGTTCTTTCTTCCACCAGAAGAATCTACCCCCGAGTCAAAATTCCTCTTATCCGGGTTGTGGGAGGGAAACGACCTACTCTTCTTCTTGGCGTACTCATGATTCTTCTCAAGGTCAGGCTCTTCTTGTTGTGTCCACAGACGATTTCTCTCAATTGTACTGCTGCTGCTGCTCCTGTCAATGCCTTCATAGTGTGTGAACAAGGGGGGAGCCGAGTCTGCTGATGGAATCCGATTGTAAGAGCGCCTTTCTGAGAATGCCACTCTTCTGGGTGCCGTAGTACTCGGAGAAAAACCCATCTTCTCCTCCATCTCAGAAAGAAAAATTAGAACCACTCCGGGAAAAAATCTCTAAGATCGCAACAATTTTTTCTCTGGAAACATTTTTTCCCGCAGATACCAAGTGCAAGGATACTTGGGAAGCAAGTGCAAAATTCGGATGTGACACCAGAGCTCAAAAGCTTGAGAAAAAGAGCTCCGGCAACCAAAAATCACAAATTAAAAGCGGAAAAAGAAAGTTGTGGGTTCCTCCGAGAAATGTCTTCTCATTGCATGGTGTGCGAATCGGGAGCTGGAGCAAAAGATTCCGTCGCAAACTTTTGTGCCGAAGAAACGGAGACGATCTTCGAAGGCAAGAATGCGCACTGCTCGACAACGCATGCTATGCTGCGGACTTGCCCGGGCGGGCGGGCAAGTGGTAGGGGCAGCGGTTTTTTTCCTGGCGAAATCTCGCCAAAAAGCGAAATCCAAAATTAAATTTTTTAAAAAGAACTGATTTTGGAGGTTTTTAGTCGCCAGAAGTGAGGAGGAAAAATAAAAGATTAAATTCGCCAGATTCATATAATGGCTTTCCATTTAATACCCAAAAATATTGAAGGATGATTAAATATTTTCACTTTATTTCTGATTTATAGCTAGATTTGGCTAAAATTTCCTAGAGCTAATCGCCACGTTTCCTACATCTTCCAATGGATGATCGCCACTTTGGCTACAAACAAAAATTCCCCAAAAACAAACACTGGGACGGGGAGATAGAAAAACGTGTCGCCGGGTCCCCTTTGTTATTGCGCCGGGCGACCCGGTGGTCCAATGTTTATCGCCAAAATCTTCGAGTTTAGCCTACCTTGGGCCCAACGTAAGTCTCTAATGAAAGACTGGTTTGGCGAAACTCCATAAGTCTTGGTTCTTGGCGAAACCCGAAGCGTAAAGGGTAGTGTTAGGTGGGCTCAGGCGGCGGCACGGCGGTGGACAGTAACCACGTCACCAGGAACCCCGGGTCACGAGTACGTAACTGATCAGATCTCACGGCTGAGATGAGACCAGAACAGCCTCTAACGGCCTAGATGCACCGACAAGAATAGAAGCGGCACTCGAAAAACAGAAGTAGTTACAAAGTAAAATATACTAGTAAAACTTACTAGATACCGTAAAAGGCGGTGATCCTAGGAAGGAAGGCCTAAAACTAGGCATCAATCTTAGGCTACCTAGGCTATACCACCGCTGAGAATGTAGCAATCTAGGTACATACCTACCTGTTTACAGTACCTACTTCTACTTTCTGGTAAAAAGTAACTTGTGGCAGGTGAGACGGGACGTATTATAACCAAGGGTAAAATGGGCAATCGTACGTAGTAAGTAGTTCCCCCTATCTTTTCTTGCTGACTATATATAGCCAAAATGTTATTTTCAAAACTCTGAAAAGTGCTAAAACCAAGTGCTTTTTGAGATTTTAAATAGCCATAATTCGAATAAAATTCAAGAAAAATCGACAGATTTCTATACATGGTTCAAGTAAGGTAGCCAAAAATATAGAAGTATGGTTTGTTTTTTTTTAAATCATATTTAGGTAGAAATCAAATTTGGCTAAATCTTTCTTAGGATTATCTTCACTTTGGCTATAAGATAAAATTGCCAAAAAAAACACTGCCTTACCTACACCCTTAAAAATAGAGATAAGGTATCCTAATTTGAAGTAAAAGACAATAATTTGTGAATCCAAACTTGTTCCGATCTGTGATTGGAGGAAGAGGCTATTGACCAATCAAAAGAGCCCAAAGTGGAGTCCAAAGTCAAGGAAGCGTGTTCCGGAGAACCATTTTTAGTAGCCACTTTGATTGACCCATCACTATTTTTTCCTTAATTTTTGTCTTTCTTTTGGAATAAATGGAAGAAATCCATTGCAAAACAAAAACCAAACTAACACATTAAATTATCAAATTCTTTTCTTTCTTTTCATCCAAGTCTGGGCCTAGTTCAAGTTGAAAGAAATTTATTAAAATTTCAGCACAAATAATGGATAATTTAGGGTTAAACTTTTAAATTTATTAAAATTTGGACACAAATAATGCATAATTTTTTTTTAAAAGTTCAAAAATACGAAAAGCAATTTAATTTATGCCAAAATGGTAAAGGTACTACAATATATGTAAGATAATGGCTGGGTAATGCCATACTGCCATGGCATTGGCCAATGTAATAACTGAAGTCTGCACATGTTCAGCAAGAAACTTTCTTTTTTTTTTGTATTTTGCAACCGTATCCATGGGAGGACTCGGCATTTAACCCATGAGGTTATTACATGTCCCAAGGCTTTATCCAAATGTGGGGCCTAAAGACGAGAGATGAGGATGTTCCAAAATTTCGATAAAGCCCCAAGACCAGGGTTTTAATGAAATAAGGATTGTAAGGGGAGTGGATTGTGTTTTTTGAGGGCATGGCAACAAGGGCGGTGGTAGCCTGAGACGGTCCCCAATGTGACTTGTCCCCAATGTGGCATTGCCATTTACATTGAAAAAGTATTTTAAGGCAAAAGAAGAATTATGAAAACTCAAAGACCTATTTCACCATGCAAAAATATAATTTTCAAAAATAATCCTCTAAAAGAAACCAAAATGATGAAACCCTGCCAAAACTTCGTAAGAAAAAAGCACCCAAGAAAGGGAGAGAAAAAGGAAACAAAGGGCAAGGACCAAAGTCCCAAGCAAGCAAACAGCCTGCCACAGGGAGGTATTGGAACCATTAAGTACCTAAACCTACACCAGTCGCATGAAGCATATCAACTAAAGAAAGGGGGAGGAGGTCCTTCAAGCTATTACACCACTATAACTAATCTCAAGTTTCAACACAAGCCAAAAATATCACCTTTCAAAAATCCTCATATCAAAGTAGACCTATTATTACCTAAGGGCCAAAATCCCTTAAGCTACTATAGTATGTAATGAATCTAAGCACAATAGAGTAAACTGGTCGATGACTAAACATTTAGTGTCTTAGTCATCGAGCTCTTGTTCAATATTTTTTTTTGTATGTGGGGTCTGAAGATGAAATGTACATCATTAGATTGCACACACAAACTCAAGTGATAAAGAGAAATTACATCAGACACATGGCAGCCCATGGGGAGTTCGATTGTCATGTATCAACAAACACATGGCAGCCCTTGGGAAGTTCGTTTGCCACACCAATCAGCAAACACATGGCAGCCCATGGGGAGTTCGTTTGCCACCTATCAACAAGCAGTAATACTCTGACTACCAAACACTACTTACCTCCATCGCCACCAAGATGAATGAAGAATGCACTAGTCAAAATCCTCAAAATTATCATTTAGTTTTAAACAAAGGGTGCATGCATATTTAATTTTGTTTAGGGATTCTAAATCTAAGGTGATTGGGTGAATGCACTTCCGTTCACCAACAAATTCTCCAACACTTCTCAAAAATTGTGGGTGTCATTCCTCGATATCGTATTAATGGGCAAAAATTTCTGAACCTCCACCCTCCTCACCATTAATATAGTATTTACAGTAGCCATTATCCTTTGTAGAAAGTTGATGAAATTAGTGGGTAATAGTTGTAGTCATTGTACACGATCCAAGTGAAAGATTGTCACTACTTATTGTTGGATGAAAAATATACCTAACTTGTTTTTTGGGTCTTCTCATTGATGTATCATGAACGTGTGTTTTCGATTATTTCTAAAGGCCTAAAGGAGCAAGCTTCAAAGAAATAATCAATGAAGGAGATGGCAAAACAATATTCTAATAATGACATCTTTGGGGTGTAATCACACTAACATGTACCGCTGCAAATGTAATTAGTGCTTAATTTTTCACATTTAAAAACAGTAATTTAATATGATGTTGAAAATATAAGATTTTTTTATATAGTAAGGTTCATAATATATCATTGGAACATGTGAACTAATTTGAAAAATATCTAATGAATAAAAAGTCTACAAACATTCATTAAGCATTATAACATGTGTTATTTAGCACTAAAAAGACTTATAAATAAAATTCAAAACTTTTAAAAATTACATATATTTTGAAATCTTTTACATAAACCTTCACATAATAACATAAAGAAAAAAATAATTAATTTTGAGGAATTTTTTGAAGATTTTTTTTAAGTAGTCCCCTAAATAGGTAGGTGTAGCTCATGTTACCCCATTTGCACCCTTTGGTTTTTGTGAATAAATTTTTGACATGAAAATACTTTTGTTGGTTGTTAGTTTATTGGAATGTTCATATTCTTGTTGTGAAATAAGTGTTGGTTGTGTCTGATTTTTTGTGTAGACTATGCATACATGTCAACCTTTTTTTTCAAAAATAGTTTGGAACAACATTATTGCACAGACATCTTAATTTTCTTTTGTACATGTCTCTCATGGAAAAGAAACTTGAGTTGTGTCATGACCTTCCAAAGCTAGTCCTTCTTGTTTTTTATCATCAAACCAAGAGATAGATGTTTAGGTTTTCAATAGAAAGTAGGAGGAAGCTAACTGGAAACTTTAATGTTGATTTGCATGCCATTAGACAAACAAAGCCATTTGTTTTGAAAGCTCATGAATCTTTGGTTGTGGAACATAATGTGCATATAGAACAAGATGAACTTCTTCTTGAAAGAAGGTGCCAAACAACCATGGTCAATAGTATGTGCATCCACATTCTTGTTGATGGTAACAAATATAGTCCTCTTCTCCAACAGTTTTGAATTTTTGTTTGTTATTAGATGAAAGAGTTCCTGAATCCTAAACTCAAGATATATCTCCTTCTTGGCTTGGATGTAAAAGTAGTGGTAGCTCTAACAAACCTACAAAATTGTGTAAGTCCCATATTCTTCCTTGATGGCATGTTAAGATACAAATCTATGAGCGATTTGTATAAGCACATTAACCTTATGAACATGTTGGTTTTTGGTCTAAATTTCAAAACATGCAATTGACATTTTGTCTTGTTGGACCTTTGGGTGGCATCATTTCATTTCTCTAAAATCCAATCCATTTTTTATGTTTTGCTTAAACATATTGGCAAAGTGTTTGTGTGTCTAACGTTATAGTTCACATCTCCTTGCCTTTGTCCATTTGCAAGGTACACCATAAAGGTTTAATTGATGTAATTTGTCACCATCTCAAGTTGTAGAATATTTTGTAAAACTAACTATTACATTGAACTACTTCCTTCTAGGATCATCATGTATGATGTTATTTCCCCCTAGGTTCTTTTTTATAAGTTTAAGATTTAGGGTTTACATATTGTTAAACTTCAAATAATCATTGTTTTTTCTCCAAGTCTGATCCTACAACGGTTCCAAAGAAATTGCCAAAGGAAAAGAAATCTTTACACAATCAAAGCATTTTTAATTTAATGCTTGAGGTTGTGTTATTGTTTTCCCATGACCAAACATATCATACACATAATGACATTCATTTTTTTTCAAATTCCAACCACTCTTGCCCCCCAAATTTTCACATTTAAATCAATATTCCATGTGAATAACTTAAAATAACTGAACATTTTTTTTAATCCCAAACGTTTGGTCATAAAACCATCTTAAAATGATAATAACTTCATTCATGGCCATTCACAAATGTCAAGTTGACCTCTTAGGGTGTTATGTTCGGTGGGGAGCATGTTTACCTTATCCTTGCCTTGGTAAGCAAGGCAAAAACACACATAATTTGAATCTATTGTTGTAAAGACCAATGTTAGTAGATTTTTGGATTTTAACAAATTCAAGTTAAGTTGTAGGCTTTCCAAATTCCAAGTTTTCTTGGAACTAACATTGGAACTTCACTAGAGAACTAGTTGAATTAAATCTGAACCAAGGACATTCTCGTTTTTAACATATTAAGATTATTTAATTATCAAAATATAATTTTATTGAAAAGAAGTATGAACTTGGTCGTACATGTTCAACAAGTTATTGCATTCGATTGGTTCAAAATAATTAATATTACATAATTTTTATTTTGGAATGTGTGCAAAGTTGCACTAGTGTGTGCATCAATAAGGTTTTTCTTTTGGTTTAATTGTGTGTAATTGAGGTGGAATTGAACCTTGTTTTAAATAATTTAATTTTAATTTTTTTTTTTGTGAAAATGATCATAATCAAAAAAATCTAATCCAAAATATTAATCTCTATATTTGAAGTTTCATTATAATTTATTTTTTAAAGTTTAGAATTGAGACCAAAAGTAGGTATAACTTGAAACAAAACCAAACTTGTATGAATATTAGCTTAATAAGGACCAATGTTGTGTGATTTTTTGTTTTTAAAAAGAACCTCCCATTCCAATTTTGGAAATTTTCATTGGATTGGTTTTAGTTTCAATTTTAGTATTTTTTAAAAATGAAATTGAGTTTCGATTTTGATTTTTCCAATGTAAAGGTGGTTTCAATTTCAAAAAAATTTAGTATATATATATATATTTATTCCCAATTCTAAGGTAGGTTTGGGTAAGTTTCCAATTAAGTTCCAAAATCCAAAGTATCACCAAAATGAGTGCGAAAAAATCAATTTGTAGTTTCAAAGACAAACAAATTATACAAAGCTTTGACATAATCAAATTGAAACAAACTAAAAATTAGTTCACTTGTTTAGAATTAGAAGTTTTAACTACAAGATATTTTTAATTTTTTTTAATGGATCATAATCCTTTTTTTTCCTTATGCCAATCGGTTTCAAATGTTCATGTTTCATACATTTTGTATATGACAACCTTGAAATGTATCTTCTTGTAATTCATCACCTTTGAATTCAACCCAAATTCACCTTCCCAAAAACATCCCCAAAGTTTCTCCCAAAACACCCCCCAAATCTACCCCACCCAAGATGAGCCCCAAATATGCTTTCAAAACACCTTCCCAAATCTACCACACCCAAAATCAACCTCAAATTTGTCCCCAATACATCCCCAAAATTTTCCACACCCAAAATCATCCCCAAACTAGCCTCAAATTCAAAGTGGCAAAACATTTTTAAATACAATAAACTTGAAACCTAATAAATTTTTAGGTCACACCATATCCAATTCCTAGGTTTAGGGCCATAAAGCAACAACCTAAAGCATGTTATCATTATTTTGGACCTCCAAAAGCCCAAGTGGTGTAATTACTTTTTCATTTTCATCCATTAGTTTTTCTTCCATATCCATGAATTTTTCCATGGATGAAAAACACCGACTTGCACATGATTAGAGCAATTTGTGTATGTGTTTATAAACATTTCAAAATTGCCCATACCCAACCAAGAGTGCTATAGGTTTGTGCGAATACCTACAATATTGAAAACTTTGTATGCTTCAATTTGAGAGCCATTAATGCCCAAAACTTGTTGAGCTATAAATCCAACATAAGAAAAATTCATTTCATGGGTTTTTCACGGTGTCATTGGATTTGTATTCCTTTTCAATAACTTTCGTAATCATCTAATGGGTTAATTGTATTTCACCATTGATACTATCATGTATTCATTAATTTCCATCACATCATACAAACTCATAAATTGGGAATTTGACAATATAAAATTAAAAGCTTTTCCACTTGGGTTAGTTGTCTTCAAAACCTTGCATATGAAAACAAGGAGTGGGAACATTACACTAGAAATGTCATTCTATGACTAGTCCTTATTGATTATACTACTGGTTTATGTCATTTTTAGTTGATTCAGACTTGTCAAGCATGCGATTTTTAGTTGTTTATCCACTTGTAATCATATAGGATTAGTTATAAAATGACATTTTTGGTGTAATGGAACAATACATGTTTGTCATAATCATTTGCAATATGAAGAGCTTACTCTTTTACCAACATATTAAATGATTAGCCCTAACGCCTTGTAATGAATGTCTAACATCAAAGGCAACATATGTGAATTTGAAAGAAAAGAAAGAACGAAAGGAAAGGTTCTAAAACATGTACCATTTATTTTCAAATGAATTATTTAAGGATTTGAAGCTCGCCATCAAAAACTTAAATGTCATTAAAATTAAATGTTAATCAACCCATTCACATTTGGCACAACTTGTGAGATCCTTTTGGTGAAAATCATCCTTGGTGTAAAACATGACAATATTAAAAATAAATTAAAATGTTTGATGGGGTAGGGTTTAGGATGGATGATTCATTTCAAGATGCCTTCAAAATGCAAAAATCTCATTTGTCGTGCAATAAATTATAATGCCCTTCTTAAGACTTACAACAATGGCATTAGGACAACAAAATACACATTTCAAATGTTTAGGTTGGTTTGAGCAATTGTTGTGCAAACATCCATGGCCAAATGGGTGCAACATCCATGTGTTGGTGTTGTGCTTGTTGGTGCTTAAACCATATACCCTAAACAAACCTAGAAAAATAAATCAAAAGAACACAATAACCAACATGATCACAAGAAGAACATCAAAACGGTGATGGCAGTGCCCAACAACAATAAAATGAACACGACAACACAACAAACAACATCAATAACACAAGAAAAACATCAAGACAATGATGGAGGTGTTCAACAACAATGAAACAAATATGACATCATGACAACCAACATAGAAAACACAAGAAAAACATCAACATGACAATGACAATGACAATGACCAACAATCACAATGGCACAATGATCAACAACAAAAACATGAGAAAAACATTAGATGGTGATGCGTAACAACAATAGGACAAGAAGAACAACATGACAACCATCATCAAAAATATGAAAAGAACATCAAAACAATGATGATGGTGCCCAACAATAATGAAACAAGCATGACATCATGACAATTGACATTAAGAACATAAGAAGAACATCAAAACGGTGATGGTGATGCCCATTAGCAATGAGACAAACACAAGTGCATGATGACCAACATCAACAACACAATAAAGGCATCAACAAGGCAACGACAATGTTTAACAACAACAAGATAAACATGATGGTTCAATGACCAGCATTGAGAACACAAAAAAAAATCAAGAACACAATAGTAGTGTTTAACAATAACAAGATGAACACAACACGATGACCAACAACAAGATCACTAGAAAAACATCAAAGATCAAAACATCAATGATGACATACTTATAAGCATAATGACCAACAAAAGATCAATGACAAATCTTTAACATGATGGCAATGGTGGTGGTCAATAGCAACAAGATAAGCACAACAACAAAACAACTAGCAACAAGATTTTAAAAAACATCAAAAAAACAATGGGGTGGCCAATAACAATGAGACTCGAACACAACAACCAAGAAGAAGATCATGAAAAGAACATCCATAGGAAGGCAATGGTGAAAAGATAGAAGACCATTGCAAAGTCAAAAGACCACAAGACATAAAAACCCCTAAACCTTAAACTAAAATTAAAACTAGGTTGTTTTAAATAACTTGATTCAATTCTAGTTATTGGGGCATTGTGGCCATTTAGGATTTAGGTTCAATTCTTCTAGAACAAAGGAAACTAAAATTGGGGTGCCAATTCCCACTCAGTTTCTTTTACCCCCCATAGCTAATCCCAATTTTGGTTCCTATTTAAATCTCGAACTAGGACCTAGTTCTGGTTAGGTTATAAGTAATCAAAACTCGAATTGGACCTAAGTTACTTGCAACCTAAAGTAATACCATACTTATATTTAGTTTTATACCAATTTCAATATTAAATATATGCCTAATTCCAATTGAAAAGCAATTTTGGACCCAAAACCAATACCATGTTGGTTGACATGAAAGTTTCAAAAAGGACCCAATAAGGTAGATAAGCCAATGAACAAACATTTAAAAATTCAAACGAGGTCAAATCTTCACACATTGTTTCTCTGATTTTGAAAATCAAACAACATTTTAACCTTTCACCTAACACTTTCAATGTCACAAAAATCTCTCAATTCAATTTGGAATGGGCAAGATATGGGGTGTTTAGTGTAAGGGAGTTTAATGTTCAATGATGGGTGACTTAAAAGAGGTTAATTAACATTTCAAGCTTAAGATTTTTGATCATTGCATCTTTGCATTTGGAATAGAAAGAATTTTTTCAAAGCCCTAGTTGGTGCACCCATCAAGTTTTTAAATGTTCAAAATGGATTAAAAATGAGGAAAATATGGCGTCTAGAGTTTTTTTCAAAAAAAATGAAGCAAACTACCACTCATCTTCTTCCTACATTTTTTGTATTGCTCCTTACTTTTGGTGCTCAAAGAATATTTGTAGCCTTCTAGTTTGCGCCGCCAATGACACCAAAATCACTCAATTTCGGTGAAGAATTAGGAGAATGTTGAAAAGTGTTCATTGATAGGTACATGTTTGGTGATGGGTGGTTCCACCTACCAGGACCATGAAGGAACCACCAATACTAGGCTAGTAAAAAAAAGGTACCCAATAGTAGGAGTAAGCATGTTCAAAATTTAAATACCAAACCAACACTCAAATTTATCAATAATGGGTAGGTACCACCTTTGGAAGGTGAAAATCCTCAAGTTGGGTTCTAATAAATAAGAACCAAACCAAAAATGCACTTTAGTGATTTCACCCTAGTTAAAGTTATTTCATTAATATCAATATGTAAACATAATGTTTCATTAGTAATTGACATAATTCACTATTATAATTTACTAGTGTTGGTAACCCGTGGCTATGCCACTCCAGCCACCCCCAAGAAAAAGAGGGAGGACCCAAAAAAACGAAAAAAAAAAAAAAAAAACACCTCCCTTCACTCCCACCCCTTCCCCGCTTGTCCCCCCCAACCCCTGCTGCACCCCCCTCTCTCCCCCCCCACCCCTGCTGCCCCGCCCCCCTCTCCCCCCCCCCCTTTGGATGCAAACCTTCAGCAATTTTATATAAAAAACCTTTCATGCCTCACACTTGGGAACTGTTGTTTGAGAGCTCCCACCCCCAAATTAGGGGAGGCAGTTGGAAACTGTTGTTTGAGTCTTCCAGAGCCATTCTGAGTTGCAATTCTAGATTCTGGAATGTCGTGTGACACACACATGGACAGATAGACAGACACACAGTTTGTATTTATATATAAGATTGTGATAAATAGGTTTTTTTTGTGTTGTTGTTTAAATATTTTATGGTATACCTTATATTATTTTTGGCTACTTTAGTTATTCTAACTTATACCCTAACTTATTATAACTTATTATAGGTTATTATAGATTATTATACCTTAAATTATTATATTTTATTCTACCTTAAGGCATGATAGTTAATTTATTATAGGCTTTTTATTTTAATATTTTAAATTAAATTATTCAACTAACCTTAGGCTATACTTTAGGTTATTCAAGGTCATTTTAATTTATGTTGTTATTTTATCCTAAATATGACAATTTAAAATAATGAAAAATAAAATTTAATCTTTTAAAATAAAATAACCTAAAATAATCAATAATAACCTATAATAAAATAACTACCAATAGCCTATGTTAATATAGCCTAAAATATCCAATAATAACTTATAATAAAATAACCATTAATAGTCATTAATATAATACCCATCAATAGAAGGACAATTAATATCTAATAATAAAATAACCACCAATAATCACCAATAATCACCAATAATCACCAATAATCACCAATAAAATAACCAATAGTGGCCACCAAACTAATAACCAATAATAATCACTAAACCAATAACCAACAATATAATAACCAACAATAGTCACCAAACTAATAACCAACAATAAAATAACCAACAATAGCCACCAAAAAAAATAACCACAAATAATTTATAACATATAATAACTAATAATAACATAAGGTGAAATAAACTTCAATAACCAAAAGTAACCAACAATAACTTCACATAACTGAAAATAACCTAAGATGAAATAACTTATAATAGCCAATTTTTTTTTATAATAACCACAAATAACCTAAGATAAAATAACATATAGCCAAAAATAACATAAAATAATGAAAAATAACCTAAGGTGAAAGAACTAAAAATAATAAAAAAACTGAAAACAACCATTAATAATGTAAGGTGAAATGATTTAGAACAATGAAATGTAGCCTTAAAATAGTTGAAAGTATCCTAACATAGGTAGTATTATTATATTACCAAAAACCTTATACATTTATTAAACATTTTCTTTTTCAAAAAAATGATCATTGAAATGCTATTGTAGTGATATTAAAAAAAATGTTTAAATAATTTTACACTTTCAAAATGAAATAAATGTAATTATGTACACTATTGAAAAAAAAATTAATTCAGTTTTAATCATTTCATTTGGACAAAATCTTAATAAAATATGAATTTTCAATGTTTATGTTTTTATGATGTTTAAAATGGAATATTTGATAAATAAAATGTAATATAATATGTCATCACAACAAGTGTGGTGGCTTGATGGTAGGGGTGTTTGCTTCCATCCTAAATGTCAAAGGTTCAAATCTCACAAATGACATGTTTGTGGTTGACCAAATATGTTTTATGTAACTTTTTAAAGTAAATGTTTACTTAGGTCGATTACATGGCCTATGTATTTAAATTAGGTTTTTAACTTAAAATAATAATGACATGTGTTAATAATTCATAAGTTAAAAATCATGAAATTATTAATAATATTAAATATTACATTAAATATTAAATAAATTAAAGTTAATTGATTTCCATGCTATTTAGTTAATTAAATAACAAGTGAAATGGCTTAGTAAATTTGTATTTCATTTGAAAATAACCTTGTTTCATTAAGTATTACTGGACCAATTCATTGTCTGTATCAACTAGTCCTTGTTCATTAAGGGGTTGAGCAGTTTCACCATGGTAAAAATGTATAAATTCATTCAAAATCTACTGAAACCCAAAATGAACTAAGACACATTTTGGTGTAATGTTGGTATTTTTAAATTGACAATGCACTAAAATGTATTGTTTAAAAAAAATTCCATAATAAAAGCCATGCTTTGCCAAATCTCTAACTTAAAAATAAGTCTTAACGCATTTTATTTGTCTAGTTTGAAACCTATTTATAATATATTTTCCTTACACTATTTTTTTTGAAACTTTGGACCCCTACCTTGAAATAAAGGATGATAGAGCAAAGAGGAGGTGAAAGTGGGGCCCAACTGGGCGGAACAATGTTAGTGTACATTTGGGTATTACGATTTGAGTCAAATAAGGCGGATATTAATACAGTCCAGTGTTGGGTAATTATCAAAAACTAGAACAGACCCTTGACAGTTATGGGGGTGGTTTTTTAGGTTTCATAATCATGATTCTATAAAAATCAAATAACATAATCAAGTAGGTTATACAACCAAGTGTTTCAATTTTTTTGAAAAAGAAAAAGAAAAAACAAGCTTAAGAATTGTCAGTTCCTAATTTTTTCATGAAAATTGAAGATTATTTAAGGTTTTTGAAATAACTGGGATGGGTTGTTCTTCGATTCTGACTTTTATCAAAGAACAACCCAAGCCGACAATTCTTTGATTTTGTATCATTAAAACTACCACATGGTATACAATTTTAGGTTACAATAAAGAATTGGTCCAAATAAAATCAATTTTAGTTTAGAATTAATTTTTCTTATAATGGAATAAAACACGTTGAAAATCTTCTTGAAGACTTGTCATTTTTTCTTTTGCTCCTACCTCTTCTTGTTATTGAGGAATGGCAATGTATGTGGCATTTTTCATTGTAGATTTATTTGTGAACATATGATTTCATGAAAATGCTATTTGTTAGAGCATAACAAATTATATGGATTTCCTTCTAGCTAGAATGTTTTTTGAACAATGAAATTGTCATTAGAATAACATGCAATTGTTATGTTTAAAGTTTAAATCTTGTCAAAGCTTCCTCCCTTGGAATTCATAAGCTCCTTGGCATTCCTAGGCTTTAATATAACAATTGCAACATGAAGGTAATTATGTGAAGAGAAGGTGATGCCATTGCAAAGTTTCACTTGATAAAGAAGTTTTAAGAATTGCAAATGTGATTCTTGAAAAAATGAAAAAGTTGGAAAACGTTAAAAAAATTTGGGATGAAATGTTTACCAATTTGTTTTAGGATGAGGCAACATTGAGAGAAGATGTGCAAGATTTGGAAAACAAGTGAGATTCTAAATACAAATATATAGATGATAACAATGCCTTGATTTAGGGCATCATTTGTGTTTTTGAAATGTTCATTATCCAAATTCTTACATTAGGTCCTTATAATTGTTTTTTTTCCTTGATTTATGGCTTCATTTGTGACTTTGAAATGTTCACTATCCAAATTCTTACATTAGGTCCTTATAATTGTTTTGTTTTCCTTGATTTATGGCATCATTTGTGTTTTTGAAATGTTCACTATCCAAATTCTTACATTAGGTCTTTATAATTGATTTTCCCCCCTTGATTTATGGCATCATTTGTGACTTTGAAATGTTCATTATCGAAATTCTCACATTAAGTCCTTATAATTGTTTTTTTTTCCTTGATTTATGGCATCATTTGTGTTTTTGAAATGTTCACTATCCAAATTCTTTCATTAGGTCCTTATAGTTTTTTTTTCCCCCTATCATCTCACATTTTCCTGTGCAACTTAAGTGGATATTTGATCTTTAATGTTTTGTTAGATTGATGAACTTTTTTTGAATGTCATTCTTTCAAATTATTGCAATTTTAAAAAAGTTGTTGACTTTTTTTCCTAGATGTGTTATGAGGTTGCAAATAATGGTGTTTTCTTTTCCAAAATGGAAGGCTTTCTAGGATTTATGTGTTTCTTTAAACATCTTTTAAAAAGTTCTTATTTATTGATGATTTGTGCAAGTAAGTGGGTGTAAATAAACAATGCATTGAGCTTTGCGAAAACAAATGAATAGAAACTTGATGAAAATCACATGATTAAACTTTAATTCAACCTTCACACAACATTTCTAGGTCTAGGGGTCTTTATTGAACTTCTAAATTTCTTCCAATTGTTGTGTGCAAGGCAAGCTTGTTACCTTTCCATTTGTTCCAAATTACCATTATTTATATGCAAACAAATGAGGTATTCCAATGTGGAATGCATATGATTTTGGAGAAGAACATATCAAGGCAATTGGGTTGTTGAATTGATGGGGTGCAAGCATGTTAAAGTAAGCCAATTTATGAACCTTGTTCTTTGAGTGAAATAACCATAAAATATATCTTAATATATAAAACTATAAAATATTTTTTAATGTAATAATCAATATGAAGATGTTCTTTGAATTTATATAATAATATTAGGTTTTATTTTTTCAATGTGCATTTAAGTATATTTAATGCAAATAAATACAAATAGGTGTCTTAAATTGATTTCAAATAGATGAAAATAGTTTAAGACTTTATATTTTTGCACTAATACAAAAGTGGGGTATAGTTCATTAGCCTAAATCATTATGGGACCTTAAAAGTAAAATAAGTTCATTACATTTTAGTGATTTCACCCTAGTTAAAATTATTTCACTAATATCACTATGTAAACGTCATCTTTCATTAATAGTTGACATAATTCACTACTATAATTTATTGTGGTAAATTGGTTTATTTTTATGTTGTTTAAATACTTTATGACACTTATGATATACCCTATATTATTTAAAACTATTTTAGTTATTCTAACTTATACCCTAACTTATTATAAGTTATTATAGGTTATTATAAATTATTATACATTATTCTACCTTAAGGCATCATAGCTAGTTTATTATATGCCTTTTATTTTAAATTATTTTAAATTAAATTATTCAACTAACCTTAGGATATACCTTAGGTTATTTTATTTTAGGTTAATATATGTTATTTCAAATTATACTTTAGGTTATTCAAGGTCATTCTAATTTATGTTGTTATTTTATCCTAAATATAATAATTTAAAATAAAATTTAATCTCTTAACATAAAATAACCTAAATTAATCAATAATAGCCTACAATAAAATAACTTTCAATAGCCTATGTTAATATACCCTAGAATATCCAACAATAATTTATAATAAAATAACCATTAATAGTTAGCAATATAATACCCATCAATAGAAGAACAATTAATATTCACTAATAAACTAACCACCAATAACCACCAATAAAATAACCAACGGTACCCACCAAACGAATAACCAACAATAAAATAACCAACAATAACCACTAATAGAATAACCACAAATAATTTATAACATATAATAACTAATAATAACATAAGGTGAAATAAACTTCAATAGCCAAAAATAACTTATAATAACCACAAGTAACTTAAAATAAAATAACATAGAATAATAAAAAATAATTTACAATAGTAAAAAATAATTTGAGGTGAAATAACCTAAAATAACCTAGGGTGAAATAACTAAAAATAATAAAAAATTGAAAATAATCATAAATAATCATAAGTAATGTAAGGTGAAATAACTTAGAACAATGAAACGTAACATTAAAATAGTTGAAAGTAGCTTAACATAGGTAGTAGTATTATATTACCAAAAAATTTATCCATTTATTAAACATTATCTTTTTCAAAAGAATGATCATTGAAATGTTATTGAATAGTGATATTAAAAAAATGTTTAAATAATTTTCCACTTTCGAAAAGAAATAAATGTACTTATGTACATTATTGAAAAAAAATTTAAATTCAATTTTAATCATTTCATTTGGACAAAATCTTAATAAGATATGAATTTTCAATGTTTATGTTTTTATAATGTTTAAAATGAAATATTTGATAAATAGAATGCAATATAACTTGTTATCACAACAAGTCTAGTGGCTTGATGGTAGGGGTATTTGCCTCCATCATAAGTGTCAAAGGTTTAAACCTCACAAATGACATGTTTGTGGTCAATAATGATAAGTTGATTAAATATTTTTTAATGTTAATTCCTTAAAGTAGGTGCTTATTTAGGTTGATTACATGGCCTATGTACCTAGACTAGGTTTTAAACCTAACATAATAGTGACATGTGTCAATAATTCATAAGCTACAGTGTTTCATTCCATCATGGCTTAAAATTTTGATCAAAGTGCCATTAATGAAACCTAATACACCTTGGCAACTTTTACAAATGTGTGCCCAAGGTATCCCTTTTTTCATTTATGGGTCATCTCATTCACAAATGCATGGTCAATGCATGATGTATTGAACAATGCCACATAATGCATATTTCGACTAGCTCCATATGAAAGCATACATAAAAACATTTTTGTGCTTCATGTGAAAAATGAAGTTGAAGAGAGGTTGTTCAGGTGTCAACTTTGATGACATGTTTAATACAATTGGAATTTCACCTATAATGATGTAAGACAAAAATAGACTTGAAAACTTTAGCCTTAACCCAAAACTATACCTAAAAAGATTAAATTTAAACTTTAAACTCTAAAACCTTCAACCTTCAACCTTAACCTTAAAATCTAAACTTGAAAAACCTAAACCAAAAACCCTATTTCTAAGCCCCAAAAATTAGACTTAAACCTTAAAATTCAAACTTGAAAACCTTAACCTTAACCCGTAAACCATAAACCTTACCTTTAAACTTTAAAAATGAGACCTAAAACAACATCTTTAATAATGTTTTCATCACTAACCTTACTCCATAGTTGTGTTTTCAAATTTTAACTCTAATATGGTAAGGTTAATGATGAAAGGATTATTAGCCCAAACATTAACCCTAAAAATTAAACCCTAAAAATCAAGTCCTACACCTTAAAATTTAGACCCTAAAAGGCCCAAACCCAAAACTCAAAATTTCAAGTTTTAAACCTTAAACCTTAATTTAAACTGCAAACCCAAGAAATTTAAATGTAAAAAAATTGCAAAAAATCCCAAACATAAATCTTAAAAATTAAACCCTAAAACTTAAAAAACTTTAATCTTAATACTTAACCTTTGAAAGTTCAACACCCAAACCCTAAAAATTCAACCTTAAAATAACCAATAATCAAAGAGCCATAGGCAATGGCCAACAACTATAATTGATAGCTAATAACCAATGGCACTAGCTAGTAGCCAATAGCCAATGGCCATAAAAAATAGTCATAGCCACAAACAAGAACCCTAACCATAGCCAATCACCAATATCCATAACCATAGTAGCCCTAGTGTAAAAATCCATAACAAAAAACCAAAAGCCAATGGCTAGTAACCATAGCCACAAGAAATAGCCATAACCAATAGCCAATAGTCATAACCAATAGGCCCCTAGCACCTTAAATGCATAGCCCCCAACCTACCGAGCCCATCTACTTAGCAGCCATAGCATAGGCTACAAATGGGCAGCCCGTGGGTGGAAAAAAATAAGTTGATGTGCCCTCTCTGGGGATCCCATCCTGGGTTTTCCTGATTTGGACCCCTACCTTGAAATAAAGGATGATAGAGCAAAGAGGAGATGAAAGTGGGGCCCAACTGGGCGGCACTTTATGGATAATGTTAGTATGTACATTTGGGTATTACGATTTGAGTCAAATAAGGCGGATATTAATACAGTCCAGTGTTGGGTAGTTATCAGAAACTGGAACAGACCCCTGACAGTTATGGGGGTGGTTTTGTAGGTTTCATAATCATGATTCTATAAAAATCCAAATAACATAATCAAGTAGGCTATACAACCAAGTGTTTCAATTTTTTTGAAAAAGAAAAAGAAAAACCGACCCTAAGAATTGTCAGTTCGTAGTTTTCTCATGAAAACTGAAGATTATTTAAGGTTTCTGAAATAACTGGGATGGGTTGTTCTTTGATTTTGTAATAGTTAATAAACCAAAACTAGAGGTTGCTTAAAAATTCAAATACCCACATAACATTGGTATGCTCTCCAGTTGAGAAAGATTTGTTGAATTGGCAGCCACCCAGCCAGGTTTTTATTTGAAATTATTTGATTACATTATAGTTGTCTGTAAAGTCAGGCAATTAGGGGGTGAGAACAGCCGGTTTCGGCATAATAGGACTTCAAACGCGTAACTGGGGATGAAAATTTTACAAAAGGAAATTAATTGGGACCCAAACTAGCTTTTCCACCAATTTTGGTGGTAAACTGAGTTTCACCTTATGTTTCCATTTTCCTGAGCGCCTCCACTGCTCTTAACTTGTACAACTACTATAATAACTCTCGAACCTTGTGCATTAAATGCTGAGTTTCAGCATTTCATACCCAGATTTAATAAAATTTCCTTACTTTGCGGATACCACTGAAAGAGGGGATAGGGGGCGAAAGCAGAGGAGATAGGGGGGTAAAACAGAGGGTGACTTTATGGATAACTCTATTACTTTTTTTTTAATTTCCTGAGTGTGTAAATTAGACACAGTATTTCATCCACAAACGGTACAAAATCATCCTCCACAGACTCTTGCTGTGAACGTAACCGTTGTGAGCAATAGCAACCAAAATGCTAGAACAGAAAGTGTTTAAAAACACAGTAAATAAGTAAGTAAGTAAGGGAGTAAGTAAGAAGTTATTAGCAATTAAAACGCGTCACTGTGGCTGCGCTTATATCATGCATTTATTTTGTCAGTACCTTTTGCAGACAATTTTTTTTTTTTTTTTACTTAACTGCAAAGAGAGACGTTGTAGAAGAAGACCATACATTGTTGTCAGTGGTCACTCACAACCAACTGGTGATTCAGGAAATGTCACAGAGAGGCGCAGAGACAGAGAGAGACAGAGATCTCAGTTGTGTCTGGATCTTCTCAGTGCTCCGTGATCTACTCAAGAGTTGACAAACAGAGATCCAACTTCAGTCTGGATCTTCTTCCCTCACAGATGCAATGATGTTCCTCTTGCACTAAACTTGTAATTCTCAAGTGAGCCAGCTATATATATGTAATGGGCCTTTCAGCCTGCAAGCATTTTTGCTAATTGGGAATGCTTGCCATAGAGGTTCTTCTTGTGTAGTAGAGAAACAGCCTTGGTCACACGTATTATTAGTAGTACTGGAATCGGGCCTGCTTCAACTCTGAGGCCGTTACTGGTTCTCAGAAATCATAGAACCAGTTTTGACCCTTAACCCAAATTCTGATCAAATCAAAGAAACCTGTCAAAAGGACCTTTTGTAAACCAGCGGGTCTTCTTTGTTGGTGCTTTGATTGAAAATTGGCAGTTCTCTTAAGATTCTCATAAACTCTGAATGGGAGGTACTTTAGATTCTCAAATGTGTCTACTACGGGAATTGGAGTGGTATTGCGAGTTTGAAAATTAACAGAAAAACTGCACCTGGAGACTTCTTGCTCTCTGAATTTTTTTAGAAACAGAAACCAGAGAAACCATTAACAAAATCAAAGAAGAACCTCACGACACTAAATACAACTGGTTCTACCAGGTCTTGTTCAAGACTGTAATGACTAATCCCATTAGTGTGACATGCTTGAAATTCACACTAAAGATTTAGATATTAGATGAAGAGTCACACACTGCTTATAGCATTTATGAGAAATTGGAGACGCCTGTGAGCATGAAAAGAATGGTAGAGTTAGGCAAAAAGACTACCTAGATGTGTAGCTCCATGCATCATCATCACCTGCATAGGAAAATTCATCCATTGGTCCATATTTGAACTCTCCACAAATGGGAACCCCCATAGACCATCAAAATGGCTCTAAAATGGTGAAAATATTACCCCCAATAGATTTAAAAGAAAATCTGTTAATGTGTGAATTTGTAAGGGATTTTACCTCAAATTTTGAAAAGTATAAAATCATGTTGTAGGTTTATGTTTGAAGTGGGGGAGATGGGTCTACATTCTAAGGTATAGGGTTTAGGAGTGGCAGGATTCTACAAGTAGGTGTAGGATCCTTCCTACTGTTAACGGGTAGGCATAAGATCTCTTTTCTTTTCAAGCAGAGGATATTCATGGAAATAAGGTGCCCTCCAAATGCACTAAATGTTTTTCTCCGAGTGCTTTGGTACTCCTTGTGAAGGCCACTGCCGTCAGCTCACCCCACGGTCTAAGCTTGAGCAAGGGGAATCTGCCCCTCATTTTGATGACCTCGAAGTATGTGACGGCTCAAAATCCTAGGCACAAGTACTTTACAACAGGTCCACTTGGGCTTGTTCCAGAGGATGATTAGGGCTCAAAATCATAAACAGAGAGGAAGTAAGAAAGATTCATTCATTCACATTCATCCACTTTCATCCATTGGGACGGGGTAGAGACTAGACACCATGCCCCCAACAGTCTTGTTTCTGAGCGCATTTTTGCTTTTGCTGAAATTGTTGTCGTTGTTGTAGTTCTGGTCACACTGTTTTTGTTGCTTGCGATTGCTTGTGGGGTGTACAAGGAGGCGGAAGAAGAATCTGGAAGAAAAGTAGAAGGAAAGCAAAATCTAGAATAGAAGCAGCAAGCTGATTCAAGTTTTCCATATACAACGGTTCAAAACACATTTCTGGAAGGAAAGGAAAGGAAAGGACAAGAATTCCTTCCTTGGGAGCTACAGAAAGGAATTCTTCTTCTCACATCCATGCATGCATTTCTTTGGAGTTTTGTTCGAGTTATCTGAGCTGTTGATGTACTCGCAAGCCGAAGGGAAAAGAACACATCTGTTTTTGAAGAGTTGTTGTTGTTGTGCAGGTTCTTTACTATTGTGCAACTTGTAGCATCGCCATCATCATCATCATGTTCTTTTTCTTTGGAAGTTTTGAACTAAACCTCGTGTTGTGATGCGATGTTGTTGTTGTTGGAGGTTCTTTCCAGATTTCTTGGCTGATACTAAAATTCCTCTGTCGCCATCAGCAGCAGCATTTGGAGCAAATTTTTTTTGAGAGAGCTTTCGAGGATTGTACACTCATAGTCTTGTCGCCGGTCTCTGCAGTCTTCAACGGAACTGCTCTTCCGTCGTCCTTGGCATACATACAAACAATCAATGCAGAGCGTCTTTGACGGTTTTGTGCTGCGCATCTGATAGTCTCTCTTGAAGCTCTACACAGGTGTTCTTCCTGACTTTTGTTTTTTGCTCACAAGAAAACAAGTTTCCTGACGTTGTTGTTGTTGTTGTTGCTGGGAGAACGATCCTGTTGTTAGGACAGGAAGGATTGATTCTGTACCTTGCGAATCATCATCATGATGGAAGAGCAACCTTCTTTCATGAGACGACGATGCGGCCGTGCGGTGGCGCTCAGTGAGGTGGTTTCGTTGATGCACCTGTTCCTTCTTCTCGTATGCCTTTTTGTGTGTTGTTGTCATGTACAAGCCCAGCAGCAGCAGCAGCTTCTTTTGCACACTCAGGATTTCGAAGTTCTGGCATCAGTGAAGAACTCCATGGCCGATTTGCCTGGCGGTTGTTTCTTCTCCACTTGGGAGTTTGCAGCCGACATTGATCCTTGCGAGTCTTTCAATGGAGTGGAATGCATCACAGCACCGGATGGATCCAAGAGAGTAAGCTCTCTCTTCCTGGGACCACAATCAGCCGGAAGTCCAGGGCTTTCAGGAACCCTGACACCTGCCTTGGGAAGATTGATGTATCTGACACAACTGAGCATTTCTGCTGGCTCTATACAAGGCGAGCTTCCTTCGTCTTTTGGTAACCTGCACAATCTGCAGATTTTGTCTTGTGATCAGAACCGAGTCTCAGGTCGCATCCCAGGAAGCTTTTCAAATCTGCGGAACCTTGAGATTCTTCAGCTGAGCCAGAATGCATTGGATGGATCAATTCCATGGGCAATTGGAGAGCTTCCTTCTCTCAAAATTCTGGTTCTCTCTGGTAACAAGCTCTCGGGATCAATTCCGAGCTTCTCAAGCTTATCTCTCATGCATCTGGATCTCAGGAACAATGAGCTATCAGGCAGGATTCCAAACCTTCCGTCTTCATTGCAGTACTTATCTCTCACCAGGAATGCACTCTCCGGAGGGTTGGGAAGCTTGGTAATGTTGCATGGATTGAACTACTTGGATTGCAGCTTCAATCAATTCACAGGCAGCATCCCAAGTGTTCTCTTCTTACTGCCACTGTCATACTTGATGCTCAACCGCAACTCCTTGTCAGGGCAAGTCACTGTCACATCACCAATCA
>OY987278.1:21637322-21878410 GCA_963920785.1 Sphagnum contortum
ACTGTACCTACAGCACAACTTCCTTAATGATTGGGGAGCGCTTGGAAATTCGTCTCTTCCTCCTAGTGTGGCAGTGTGTCTGCAGTACAACTGTTTGACACCACCCCTGCAATCTCTTTGCCCAAAGAATGTTTCAGGCGCAGCTGCACGACCAGGGTATCAATGCCTCAAAGTATCAGGTACTCCAGGATGAGACGAAACTTGAGCGATCTTGAAACATCACCACTGCCACCATCTCTGTTGATATATAGGAGAAAAACTAGGGTTAGGAAAAACTGAATAGTGTAGTAGTAATACCTAGCTTAGTATTCTTCATGCACACCATTCTTTGCCCCTTGGCCCTCCACTCTCATACAAAAAAAATTCTAGGATGGGTTACACATTATTACACATTTTAGGTTAAGATAATTTCTCTCTGTTTCTGAAACAAAATTTATAACAAGAGATTTGAGTTGTGGATTTTCATTGTAGATCAACTTGAAAGCTTCCAGTTTTGGACTGTTAGGTAGGGAGGCAATTCTCTTTTAGCAATGGTTACATGGGTTTGTGTAGAGATTTAAAGCTGTGTAGATCATCAAGCTACAACTGATGTTAATGTCTTCCGAGAGATATGAAGGAATGTTCAGGAATTGAAAGACCATTACAAATCTGATGTGCACCTTGTCTCCTTGAAGTGGATGATGATGTCATCTTATGCATGCTGAGCCTTGAATAAACTTGATGGTGGTATACTTTGCTTCTTCTGGAATGTTTTCTCTGCATATGAGGAACTTGAGTTGTGAACACACATGCAACCTCCAGAGTGAGAAAAGGTTAGCTTTCATCAGCTAATTTTACAGTTATTGTCCTCTGGGTTGCTTTGGACTTTGGACCTCCCTCAAGGACTCGAGGCTTTGTAAGTGTGCAGAGGTGCCTTCGGTCTCTTGAAAGGTTTGGAAACAGAAAATTTGGTTGTGTTCTTATGTTTGGCTCACTTCCACAAGTGTTTTTTCCTGGTTTCTGTAGTTGTTGGGTTTTGATGATTTTATCTTTGAATTTTATTTTCTGACAAGGACTTGCTAGTCCTTTTGTGCAAGTGTTTAGAGATGGTGATTATTTGTCTCGAGAGCATCAGAAACAGTGAATTCTCTCATCTGAATTCAGTTCTTGTGATTGGATTGTCCACACAACAAGGATGACGACGTTCCAAAGCATTGTTTCAAAACAAAACAAAGCTTACACTTGGTGGTGAGCTTTCCACTTGGTGATGGTGTACACCAGATCCCTAGCTGCTGCTTCAGAGCCACTTGGACACAGCCACCTAGAACAAAATGTCCAATATTGCAATGAAGAAAACCTCAAACGGTTCTAGAAATCACAAGTGTGGGGACACAAATCATGGTTTACTTCTTCCCTGGTTGTGCACGATTATATTTCTCAAAGGATCCATCCAAAAAAATGGCTATTAATGCAACTACTTACCTCAAAGCTAGTATAGAGAGGTTGTTAGGTTAGTGATCATTGATATGGAACAACACAAGATTGTTGGCAGTTACACTCTCAAAGAAACTCACACAGATGCTCCAAACATCCCTATATATTCCTCTGATAATCAATCAAAGATACAGCATGCATGCTCCTTGGAGCTTGTGATACATGGTAATATGTTTTGGATCTTCCTAGTTCTAAAGAATTTTCCATCTAATGGTGAATAAACCAACAGTAGCTGTTGGAGAACCTGGCTGTCTATATCAACCTCCTTATATCTCAAAGCAAGATCAACTCTAGCTGGAATCATGAGTTCGCTGTTCTGAGAGAAGTCCATTGCGATGCCAGTAACTTTAGGTCAGTAAGAGAGAGACCTGTTCGAATTTGCTCGGTATACAATACATCAAGTAGCTGGTGAAACTACAAAGAACATGATCATTTTTTTTTGCAAAGGAGCTCTATTATATTCCATGGCTGCTGAAAAGAATCCACTTATTATCGAAGCAAAGTTTGCACCAGCCAAGCAGAAGATTCTGACCCATCTCCTCAACTCCCCATACATCTTCCCGCTAGGACTCGCATGACTTGCAAGCAACAAAAAGCCCTCAGCGCTGCTCCTCCACACCACGCACTTCTCCTCAAGTTCCTGGAAAAAAGAAATTCAAACACCGGGTGCATCCTGAACGCAGATCAGCGAATACCATTCTGGTGGACTGCGAATTATGATCGGACAAAGGACCACTGTACGCTGATTCTAGTCTCGGGCAACCAAATTCAGCAAAACTCTGCTGGTCGTTCCCGCTGATCTCGGGTTCAGCGAAAGCGATTTCTTCTCTCAGCTGTGACATCGGCTCTCGTTTCTCTCCCTAAGAGATCCACAACACAATGTGTACATGTATATATCTCGGCCTGGAGGCAGGCCAGGTTTGTGAGCTCCGCATTCTGCCAATAGGTTTAAGAGTTGCTGTTTGTGTCAAATCCTGTTCTACCTAGCTACCTCCACATCTACCCATTTCGTTCATTCGTCGTACATCTCGTGTCTTGAAGCTTTACAATAGTATTCAGCTGCTGGTTTTATCAGGATATGGAGTTGGGATTGCCTGATGGAGCAGGAGTTTCAGCACCAGAAGAAGGTGCAGAGGCTTCCAAGCCCATGTTTGATGTTTCCGTGGAAGAGGTGTTTGAAGCGTACAAGGGACGACGAGAGGGGTTGCTAGATGCTTTGACATGCGATATCGATGAGCTTATTCGGCAGTTAAAGTCGCGGAGAAACGAAGATCTGTACCTGATCGGGTTTCCTGATGGCGGCTGGGCGCTGAGAAGACCCGCGTATGAACTCCCAGTGCTTCGTCCTGAACCCACAATCGGAATCAACCGTGTGATGATCAGAAGCTGCAAGAGTTGTAAGCGGGTGAAGAACGGCGAGCACCACGACGCGGAGCCGGCGGACGAGTCCTTATGGCTGCAGCTCATGGCCGTGCACAGCGACGCTTGGCTCGTCTCCTCCGCGTTTTACGACGGCTCCAATCTCAGCAAGCTCGAAAGGAGTCGACTGTTCGACCTCATCAACGAACTCGAACCATTGCAAGTTCTTGTTTCGAGGAGGAGATCCAGTAGGAAAAACAAAGGAAAGACCACCAGATTCAACAGCTAAAGAAGCTTCGTAAGTTTTTTTTTTCTGCTTTTGTACTGCAGAAAGAATAGCACATTGCATGCAGACTGCAGACATGTGTCATAGATTTCACACTTGCTGTAGAGACCTTTTCTGCAAATTATCACTCAGCACTTATGGGGCTGAGTCATGCACATTGTCCAACAATTCATCACTACAATAAAAACAATGCTGCAGGACATGCTGCAATTGTGCAATCCGCAACGACTGCAAATATTCTCGTGATTTTTTTTTAAAAAAATCTTCTTTGCTAATCACGATACATTCTTGCATATCAAATCTTGTTGTGAAATTCTTCTCTGCTTCCTAGCTTATTATTATTTTTGTTGCACAAAATTTTCGTGAACTCGGAGCTTCTCTTCCTTCCTTCGTCGCTGCTGAGCCGAAGGCGACGTCGCTCTTGCGGATCGCCAGCCCGACGAAGACGAAGAAGAGCTGAGCTAATTAGGGGAGGGTAATCATGATTAGGCTGTAATTAGAGAAGGGGTAATGAAGATGATGATTAGTGGGTATCTGTGATTAGGCATCTTTTAATTGGGATGTACCTACCTAATGAGCCACAAAAGTGGGTAGTGGCTTTCTTTGTAAGAATAAGGATTTTAAAAAAATAACCTCAAAAGTGGATTGGGGAAGGGATTCTAAAAATTGGTGATTTTTTTTTTGGGGATGAATTTTGTTGGTTCTTCTATCAATTTTTTAAAAAAATTTAAAGGATAACTTGTGTGTTTTTCTAGTGGAAATTCAACTATTTTTGCTAATGTATTTGGAAGATTTTGTCATGTTTTCAGTGTCACAAAACTGGATGACCATACCTTATTCATACCCCTAATTTTGAGAAATGATGGGTATTCGAACCTCTTGGATATATATATAGTATGTCTGCCAAAACCTTTATACACTTATGTAATTAGATGGCTCTAATAAGGTTTTATTTAGGTCTAATTATATTTTAAATAATAATTTATTCACATGTTGACATTAGTGGAGAACATGATGCCTTGAATCCCATTGTTTTTTTGTTGTCTTCTACTTTGGTGGGTGAATTGTTAGATCATAAGTCCATTTGAAAAAAACCTGGCTTGAAATGTGTTTAGGTCGGTGGTGCAGGCCCTTATTTTGGTAAAGCTCTTTGTCTAGGGCCATTTCATGCGTAAAGGCCCATTTCCATGGGTATCATGAGAGAAACTATTTTTGTTTCAAGACCTACACATGGCCTTTTCTTTTGATGCTATCATCTTGACACAGTTATGACAAGCTGATATATTTGTTTTAAAATTAGTTTAGGTTTTGCACACGAGAAGGGTCTATATGTAGAAATTCTGGTTTTTTTTCCTTTGTTTTCCTCCCCCTTCTTTTTTTTCCTTGAAATAAAGTCCATTAGGTTCATATCATCTATTGATTGACCCTTTTGAGGATTTGAAAAGGCAAATGTCCTGAGGTTGAGATGTTGAGTGCAAATAGCTGATGATCATGGAATGGTCTAAAGATAGACTTCTCCTTTGCATGAAGAAGTGCAATTCATTTTTCTATCACGAACATGAAATGGGAAAGGGACAAGGATAAAGATAGTAAAAAGAAAAATGTCTTCCGTAGTTGAGATGGCTACTATCACTTGAAAACTCAACAGATACAACCTTTTCTTAAACATCATCTGTTCACAAGGATGGCAACTTGAACTTTTCTTAGTCCTCTAGACTGATCAAAGAGGAGGATTGCTCTGGCAAACATCTTCCCCTTTTACAAGCACAATTCCAAATCTTGCCTTAGGTGACAGCAAGCACTAATAAGCATATAACAAATTAAATGTGGCATTAGGCTTCACACAATTGCTGGACAATGCCCAACAGGAAAACAAAATTTGACTTTTTTTTAAATTATTTTGAAGAATGATTAATTTTGTAAGTTTTTTTAACAATGTTTTCAAAGGAAAAAAAAATGTGGTTGAATGATTAAAATCCCCCCTTTCAAGCTAAAGGTCTAAGGTTCAGTCCTATTTTTAATTCTCTTTTTTCTTCAAGATGATATGAATGGAAAAAAAAACACCTCAACAACTTTTTCAAGCTAGTTGCTTTTGAAAAGCAACTTCTCTAACAAGAAAGGGGCTTAAGGGCCATTTTAGACAAGGTTCCAGGGACCAAAAAACCAGGGACTAATTTGAAACAAATTGAACCTTGAATTGGATCCCTCTTCACATTAAAAAAGTGCTTTTTCCTTAAGGTAAAATGAGGTGTCTAAATGAGATAATATGAGATTTGGTGTCCAATTTGAAGGACTAATATAAAAAATGTGTGAATGACATATGAGCGAATTAGGTTTTTTTTTTTCCCCATTTCTTTCATGATTTTTTTTAATGTCTCTTTTTATTTTATTTTGAAAATGCATTCCTTCTGGCAACTAGCATGTGAAGATCCGAATCATGTAAACTCTAAAATTAATAAAATAAAATAAAATGGGAGAGCTGGTGTGCTCTCAACAATGTCCTCAATCTATAGCATGTTTTCCACTTTCACAGAACAATGAAGAAAGAAAACCAAAAAATAAGCAACCTTGAATCCAAGCTTAGACTTTGATTTTTCAAACCATGAGCTCTATTTTAAGCTCCTTTATTTGGTCTGGACCAAGTGGTTTTCCCTCCAAAATGATGTCATGTAAACTAAATCACGATTTGATTTGTGTTGATCTTCAATCCTTATCTAAAGGCCTTGGGAGCAATTCAAAACTCTTGACCAATAAGAATGCTCGATTTTATTGGACCCTGCTACTCAGACCCTTGTTTTAAATGGCCCTAAATGATAACCCCAACCAAGTTGCCTTAGGAAAGAAAGGGGATTGGAGTACTCAACCAAGCTGCCTAAAGGAGAAAAGGACTTGGAAGTCCCAGATTAATTGCCCCTGGGTACCAACTTCCTCAAGGAAATAGGGATTAAGTGGTTGCCTGAGGAAAAAAAGAGGACTTGCAATATTCAACCAAGTTGCCCCAAGGAGATTGGGACCATGGTATCTCAAGCATGTATTGCTTGGGAACTTGAGCCTAAAACATGGTTCATGAAGCAACTTGGGTGGGTTCCCCAGGCAAACAACCCCAATCATGCATTCCTCTGCCCAAAACATAATTCCTTGGGCAACTTAGGCCCCCTTTGCACTAGGCGTCAGGGCTGGAAAAACTTGGGGCCAACTTTGAGCATGTTTGGCTTGTTGTTTGGCCTTACGTTACTAATAAATGCTAGAACATTGACATCAGAATATTAACAAGGGGTGTGTCATACTTTGGCCTTGCCATTTACATTGAAAAGTAACATAAGGCAAAAGAAGAATTATGGAAACTCAAATATTTCACCATGCAAAAACATAATCTTCAAAGAATCCTCTGAAAGAAACCAAAAACCTTCAATATATAATAACTCTATAACCAATCTCAAGTTTCAACACAAGCCAAAATATCATCTTTCAAAAATCCTCATATAAAAATAAACCTATTATTACCTAGGGGCCAAAATCCCATAAGCTACTATCTCCAACATAATAATATTCGTGGTGTCTGTCTGTCCGACGCCGCCGGCGGTCCTCCTTTCCATCCATCCGTCCCGTCATCCGTCCCATCCTCCGTCCATCCAAGTTCCTCATCCCGGAAGAAGAAGATGATGGAAGAGTCTACTACTATAAAAAAATTGGTAGGAAAAAATGCAAGGCACATTCAGTGTGTGCTTGGGCCTTCCCATTGGCTGCATGAGATTTCTCCTCCCAAAAACGTTTATCACCAAGGGGGTTGGGGGGGCCAGGGAAGGTTTTTTTTTTTTTTTTTTTTTTTTTTTCTCGCCCTAAACTGGCCAGGACTTATTATGGTTTTCAGGACATGGTTTTCGGACTTGGGATCTCAACTTTGGGGCCTAGGAAATTTTAGGATATGGTTTTCAGGACATGATTTTCAAGACTTGGGACCTGGATTTCACACAGGGGCTTCAGAGTGGCCTTCGGCCATGGGCACCCACTATATATAATTACAACATGTGTGTGCGTCCGTGCGTGCGTCCGACGGGACAGTTCCGCGTTTTAATGGACCGGCGGAACCGGCCCGGACGGTCGGATTCCGAAAAGGGTAATGGGTATAACTCAGCAGGGGTGGGGGGGGGCCAGGGAGGTGTTTTTTTTTTTTTTTTTTTCCCGCCCTAAACTGCCCAGGACTTATTATGGTTTTCAGGACATGGTTTTCGGGACTTGGGATCTCAACTTTGGGGCCTGGATTTTCACACTCGCGGTTTCCAAGACCGAAACCTGAAAACTTTTAGGACGTGATTTTCAGGATGTGGGATCTTAATTTTGGGACCTGGATTTCACACAGGGACTTCACAGTGGCCTTCGGCCACGGGCACCCACTAGTCTTATATATTAAAGCTAAGATGGTGTCTGTCCGTCCGTCTGTCTGTCCGTGTGGACAAAAATTGGGCAGTGCCTGGAAGATTCTTCCAGTCACTGCCCGTTCATATATTAATTCAGACAAGGGGGGGGGGCAGCAGGGGGGGCCCCATCGGATTCCGAAAACGGGAACCAGTAGGGGGGGGTGGGGACGGGCGGGGAAGGGGTGGGGGGGGGGGCCAGGGAGGGTTTTTTTTTTTTTTTTTCCCGCCCTAAACTGCCCAGGACTTATTATGGTTTTCAGGACATGGTTTTCGGGACTTGGGGCCTGGGAAATTTTAGGATATGGTTTTCAGGACATGGTTTTCAAGACTTGGGACCTGGATTTCACACAGGGGCTTCAGAGTGGCCTTCGGCCACGGGCACCCACTAGTACTCTATAATGAATCTAAACACAATATCCTTGCCTTGGTAGGCAAGGCCAATAAATGCTGGGACATTGGCCCCAAGGGTTGCAAGTTGGCTTCCCAAAGTTGATGGTATCCTTTTTTTTTCAGCCTTGGGGCCAGTACAAGGTCATAAAGTTCAGCATTTATTAGTAACTCGGGGCAGATAGAAAAACATTTCTGTATTCAGCCTTTACTCCTAAGTGTAAAGTGGGCCTTAGTTTGGGGCTGTGAAATCCCTTCCTCCTCAAAGAAACTTGTTCTCTGGGGCAACTTGGTTGCGACTACCAAATCCCTTCTCTCCAAAGCAACTTGGTTGAGTATTCCAAATCCCCTTCTCTCTCATGGGCAACTTGGTTAGAGCTAGGTTTAGCCCTTTTCTCCACAAGGAAGCTGCCCAAGGATTACTTTTTTTTTTCATTCACCTTGTTCATAGAAAAGGATTGACACTTGGGTTGAAAGGGGAGATTATAAGCATTGCATCACTTTTTTTTTCCTTTGAAAACATTATGCAAGAAAGATATTTAAAATGGTAATCATTGTTTAGGTACAATAATTTTTTTGAAATGTAAAAATTTCCTACTAAGCATTGTCCTACAATTGTGTTGAATCTAATGCCACATTTAATTCATTTCGCTTGTTTAGTGCTTGCCCTACCTCCTCACATCATATATAAATTCAATTACTCCAAAACACAATCATCCTCAATAAACATAAACTTGAATCTTAGACTCCTTTAATTGCTAATTCACATGATTATTGTTGGACCCCCCAAAACTTTTCCCATCTTTTATTTCCTCATTATCCAATTATTTCACTCACAATTGCCCTATAATAGATTAAATTTCATTGGAATGATTAGCATAAAGCCCACCCACCCTCATTAGGAGCAGTAGCCTCTTGGGGAAGAGACTCTTATTTACGAATGCCATCTAATTCATTTATCTTTTTTTTCTCTCTCTAACCAAAACAAAAATCATTTAAAAAAAGGCAGCTAAGTCTTTTTTTAATATAAAAACCAAGAAAATCATAACAAAAAAAAACTCTTTAACCTAACCACTATGGGCCTATTGCGTATGAGCTCAATCTAGCTTTGCTATCTAATTGTCTCTTTACCTCATTGAATTTTTTTGTCCAAGATTTCTGAGTGCCTAAACGTTGAAGCCAAGGGTTGGGTTTGTAATCCTATTTATTGGTGAGTAAGATTAGACCAAATTAAATTTAAAATTGGCCACTAAAAAATTCCACTGACAATATCTGTTATTTCATTTGAATACGTTAAAATTATTTCAAGAGATTAAAATTTTTTTTTCTTTGAGATTAAGCTAGTTTTCAATAAAAGTTTCTCTCTTAAATACATAATTCAAGGATTTAATCCCCACTTGCTTAGCTGATTTAATGTTTATTCATCCTAATTGTTTCCCAAATTTCAATGAATTAAAAATAGGGGTGACTGATTAAATCTCCCCTTGGATGATAATTGGGCAATATTTTGTACAATTTGAATTTTATATATATCTGAAAATAACAAAGTTTTCAAATGTAAACCCCCTTTTTTTTTAATAATCATTTCATTGTCACTGGTAATTTGTAGTAGCATGGAACCCAAGTAATTAAAACTAAAATTAAATATGCTACCTATTAAATATTTTAAAATTAAACCAATTAAATCAAGATACTTCATAGTGTTTTGATTTTTGTTCAGACAAATTTCTGCAATGTGGCTACTGAAAAGAGATCCAATGTGACTTTTACAAAGGATTTTTGCCAAAACAAAAACAAAACAAAGTCACCAAATTTCAAGGAAGTGTTTTTTGAAATCACCATATATTTAGACAATAGGTTATGGCATGTTGTCAAAATACCCTAGTATCTTGGCCAATTTGACATTAATTATATTATTTTCGAAATGTTGAAATTTTCAAAAATTATTTCTTCCAAATCAAAAACTATTGTGAAGGATAATAATGAATATCTAAGAATATTTCATTTGTTGAAATGATTTTTTCAAAATTAATTAATTAGTCAATGGACATGTCTTGAAATGCCCAAGGTACTACGGTATATCAGGATACTTTCCTCTCTGACCCATAGCCAAATTTGGCTAATTTCTCTTGTGAATAATTACCAATGTGGCTACATCACAAAATAGAAAAAAGAAAAAAAAGAACAGTGGTACCAACTACGTAGCTACCAAAATTCTTAAAATTTTGCTCTGTGACCTATAGCCAAATTTGGGTAATTTCTTTTGTGGATGATTGCCAATGTGGCTACACCAAAAATTGGAAAACAAAACAAAACAAATCCCTTGTACCTACTAGATACCTACCTACCTACATACCTACCTACCTACCTACCTACCTGTTACTTGATGAATGATCAACTCCCTGGTTTTGCAGACCAATTGTTGATGTCCATTGAGGTCTGCAAACATAGGTCCTCAAATCCAGGTGCCGATAAAGAAAAGTACAATAGGAGGATGGGGATGTCAGTGTTTTTTCAAGACCTGTATTTGAAGCCTCGATTTGAGACCTGAATGATTGCCAGTGTGGTTACATCTCAAAATTGAACCCAAAAAAAGGCCCTACTTACCTACCTACCTACCTACCTACCTGTCTGTCTGCCTTACGAGATTCTCAATCACATGGTTTCCCCAGACCAGTTGATAGGTACCTATCGATCCAGGTCTGCAAATGCAGGTCCTCAAATCCACGTGCTGATAAAGAAAAGTACAAGAGGAGGACGGGTATGTCAGTGTTTGTTTTAAGACCCGTATTGAGACCTCGATCACGATAAGCTTCTTTCTCTCCGACCGAGCGACCTCTGGAGGCCGATCCCATTCGCGAAGAGCTGGTTTGTGTGTGTTTTGCAAGATCTTCTGCTGCCAGATTGATCATTTGAGGAGCTTCTCGCGAGGATTTTGTGGCTCCGCGAAGGTTATTCACTACTGCTCCCTTCTCTGCTTTAGAAGACAATGAAAAAACCGAAAAAAACGATATCGATTTGGCTCTGTTTCATAACTTCTAAGCTTAGTTTTCTCACGTGCTTCATTGTATTTTATTTGTCCTTTGTGTTCACCGTTTTGTAAGTCCTTTGCTGGAAGTCTTTCTTTGGCTTAAAGATGAAGAAGAAGTTTAAACCTTGTTGTTCTGGCTTCCTTATTCATCGTGAGAATGGAGATTTCTTGATCCTCATCACTAGAGATATTTTCTGTGATTTTCAGTTTACACAGAGAGAGCTGGGAAGTCCTTAGTCTCTATGGTCTGCAGCAGAGCTTCGCATTTGTGCATTGGTCTGACTTCTTGAACCCTGGCGGAACGGAATGGAGCTTTTCAGGGTTTCTGGTTGTGTTCCGAAGCTGATCTTTCAGTCAGATAATACGCGGTTAGGTGTGAAAGATAGAGCTCTGTGTTTTGTTTCCCCCGTGCTCGTTGCATTATGTTTGCCGCCGCAGAGATATATAGTCTCCTGCTCCATTTTTCTGCAGCAGAGCTTCGCATTTAGGTGTGCATTGGTCGGAATTGAGCTTGGGGGAATAGAGCTTTTCGGGGTTTCGTTCTGACGTTGATCAGTAGCACTGTCCAGTTTTACATGTACGTGAGCAGCAGCAGTGTTTGGATCCTAGAGGAAAAGCAGCTGGAGGAAAGCTTGTCAGCCTGGCTTGCTGTGATATTTCTTGTATCAGGAATGAAGCAAGAACTAACTTGTTTGTTCATCTCTTGCTTTTGTGTTCATCACTGTTTTGAGGGAGTGAAGATGCATGGATCAAGCTTGCCTGAATTGTTCCTTCTGATTGTTCTTCTGTCAGAATGGAATGCAGCTTTTGTATCTCTATCTATGTCAATGCTTGCTTTCGATGATGTCTTGTCATTTGTCTCACTGTTTGTTTGTAAAGGTTGTTCAGATCCAAACTCCCAAGCAACAGATCAGCTGTGTGGGCAAGATGTCAGCATATGCAGGCAAGTATGCTGAAGAGCTTGTTGCTACAGCAAAGTACATCTCAACTCCTGGGAAGGGCATTCTAGCAGCCGATGAAAGCACAGGAACTATTGGGAAACGCCTGGCCAGCATCAAGGTCGAGAATGTTGAATCCAACAGACAGGCTCTCAGAGAGCTGCTGTTTACAGCTCCCAATGTGTCCCAATACCTGAGTGGAGTGATTCTGTTTGAGGAAACTCTGTACCAGAAGACATTGGAAGGGAAACCCTTTGTTGAAGTCCTCAAAGAAGGAGGAGTGGTCCCGGGCATCAAGGTTGACAAAGGCACAGTCGATCTGGCTGGAACCAATGGGGAGACCACCACCCAGGGTCATGATGGTCTTGCTCAGCGGTGCCAGCAGTTCTATCAGGCTGGTGCACGGTTTGCCAAGTGGAGAGCTGTGTTGAAGATTGGTGTCATTGAGCCCTCAGAGCTTGCTATTCAGCAGAATGCACAGGGTCTGGCTCGCTATGCCATTATCAGCCAAGAGAATGGGTAAGATTTTGACTGTGCCCTCACTTCTGATTGCTTTCTCCTGCCTTCTGTGGATTCATGTTATTGATCCTCAGGTCACCTCAGGCTTTTCTCTGAAGTGTCACAGTTGTCTCAGAAACCCTAGGTGCTTTATGCTACTGAAAAGGCTTTCCCTTTCGTCTCAGAAAACCCTAGGTGCTCTATGGTTCTGAGAAGTCTTTCTTTTTTGTCATCTTTTGCAGGCTAGTGCCAATTGTTGAGCCTGAGATTCTTGTGGATGGTAGTCACTCCATTGAGAAGTGTGCCGATGTCACTGAAAGGGTATTGGCTGCATGCTACAAGGCACTGAATGATCAGAAAGTTCTTTTGGAGGGAACCCTATTGAAACCCAACATGGTCACTCCAGGGTCTGATGCACCCAAGGTGTCTGCTGAAGAAATTGCCAAGTTCACTGTGCGGGCTCTTCAGAGGACTGTTCCCCCAGCAGTTCCTGGCATTGTCTTTCTTTCTGGAGGCCAAAGTGAGGAAGAAGCAACTCTAAATCTGAATGCAATGAATGCCCTGAACACTGTGAAGCCATGGACACTTTCGTTCTCCTTTGGCCGTGCATTGCAAGCAACCGTACTTAAGACATGGACAGGAAAGAAAGAGAATGTAGAGGCTGCACAGAAGGCTTTATATGTCCGCGCCAAAGCCAACTCAGAGGCTACTTTGGGCAAGTATGGTGGCAGTGCAGGGGCATCAGGTGTTGGAACTGAAAGTCTTCACGTGAAGGACTACAAGTACTAGACAAGTGCAGAACCCAGTACTTGCATCCATAGAGAAAACTTTTTGCTCCAAGAGACGCTCTGTGTCTGTGCCCTTCATCTGGTACAATGTTCTTTCTTCCTTATCACAGTAGTGCAACATTCAAACAGAATTTCATGTGCGAGCTTTGAGACAATAAACACTTCTTTTCAATATCCTTGACCATGAACCTGGATGCAAGTATTAAACATAGAATGAGTGAAAGTTTTGCCATTCTCTGGATACAAGCATTAATACAATGAGTGAGTTTGCTTTTCTTTCATGGAAATCTTCATAGAATGAGCAAAAGTCTTGCCATTCTTTGGTTGTACCGCAGATCATGTATCTCTCAAATATCTTTTCTTCTGTTCTAGTCATCACCCAGTTTCACAAACTCTGCTGGTTCTGTTGCTCCTCATGAGTTTTGAAATTTGTTTCTCATTTCCTGTGTTTCTGTCTCCTTCAAACCCAATAGAACTTTTGAGAGAGAAGAGAGAGTCTATTCTTGGGGAAATTTGCCTGTAAAAAAAGTTTGCAAGGATCTCCAAGACATTTCACTATTGAGAAGACATACTCTACTGGTTGCTAACCCCCACCCCCTCCCCTGCCCACCTCTGATGTGCTAGAGGGTTGCATTCTGCCTCCTAGTGATAGACTACACCATCGTCCGCAAAGGAAGCAGAATGTGCTGTAGAGGTGCATTCCTCGGTATAAAGCAACTTCTCCAGCAAATGCCCATTCAAAATCATACCCCCCCCCCCCCTCCCCCCCCAATTTTGCTGTTGTGCTGCTCAGCAGAATCAGCCTTTTTCTTTCCAAGCGCAGAATTGGCACTCAACGCTAAGTGAACTATTCTGCAAATATGAATTACCCCGACAATGGCAAGTAACCCTAACCCTAAACTCTAAACAAAATTAACCAATTTAAACACTGAACTCTCTATATTCTCTTTTGTTCATCTACTGTTTATCTTTTGTGACTGTGGTTCGTGGTAGACTGACTCTTAAAGTAGAAACAGGTCTAGCGATCGAACCCGATTAGTTGAAAGGGCTATGATGAAAGCCTGGCACAGTTTGAAAGGCAGACCTGCCCTTCGCTTCTCTGACTCCAGATGAGAAATGTGCCTGCTGAGCCCCCCCCCCCTTTAGAGCATTTAATGATTTTGTTGTCCATTCATTCCCTTGTCCAAGTATTGTTTCGTGCAACAATGATCCCTCCTGTGTGTGGGTCTTTTGCTAGTTGCTACGTTGCTTTGTTGTCGTTCTTACTTATTTCTTTTGTGTGTCTTAAAAAGTTGACGAAGTGAATAATGCAGAATCTGGTCTCTTTTTTAAGGGTTTGCTTTTTCTACTCTTTTTCTGTGGGTTGAATCATCTTCTCTGCTCGCAGACAAAAGATGAGTGCGTTCTTGGAATTTTCTTGTCCAATATATTGAACAAAATGCATTTTCTCTTGGCATTTTTTTTTGTTTCTTTTTTGGTTTGAAATATGTGGGTTGTTGGCGTTTTATGCATTGCATTCAGATATGAACAATGAGGATTCTCGGTGTTTTGTCCATGGATTAATGCAAGCGGCTGTTGGGGGGGAATGCTCCCTTGGTTTTGTTTGTTCATTGTAGTAAGTGTTCGTTGGTTCTTTTGGTCTATGGCGTTGAAATGCGTGTTGTCTGTTACCGTCTTGTGATTGTGATTTGCGTTGATCAACTAAAATCTGGAGAGTAGCAGGTTACCAGAATTCAGATTGTTGGACTGAAGTTTTGAGAAAATTGTCCAAGGATCAAAGTTTCTCTAATGGCTTCTGAGAACCTTCACAAGGAGCTAGAGTTGGACAAAACAAGGGTTGATATTTGCAAGCAGCTACAGACGGACCAAATGAGGATTGATGTTTGCAAGCAAATTATTTGGTCCTTTTGTTCTGCTACAGAGGGATGAAATCAGGTTCATTTGAAGAAAGAGTTTCCTGACACCCATTACAGCAATGTCCAAGTTAGAGCTGCAATATACATGTTTTCCATGTTCTCCATTTTCCAAAATTGCTCGCTGCTTCAAGAGGCCCATCTATCAAATCAACATCCAAGAGGGTATAACTACCAGAAGGAGACTCAGATTTTGAATCCATGTGAATGGACTTGGGCTCAATATGAAACAAACAAGTGCAAAAGGTTCTCCATGTTCCAATAAACAAAACAACTGACCTTGAATTCTTGAATTGCATCCACCATAGCTGTATGCAGGGTTCTTGAATTACAATTGAAATCATGAAGGGTAAAATCTTGTGTTCGCAGGACAGATAAATCAGGTGAGCACCCAAGTACCTGAATCTTCTCATCTGAAAATTGCAACTGTCATCCACAATCAGTCAGAGGTGCCTGCAGTTCCACTATGGAATTCTCACAAGTACCATCACCTCCAAGCTAACTATGATAACTGGGCATTCAGTTATGGTGAGTATATGAGGAACTATCCAAAATCTCAGCTCTCACAAATCAGTTAACAAAGGTCTGTGAATGCATTGAACGAAACGGCTTTTCACAGTAGTTGACGAGAAATGTTGCAACAAAATTCAGGCATATCATCCCACCAACCATTAAGTAAAGAAAGCTGCCACCAATTCAATGGTTCTTTATACTAAAGGCTCTTAGAACCAGCAATAGAAAGTTACTTTGGTAGTTCATGTCAAGACATGGTGCAGGCATATGGGCTGGTGGTCCGGGTAGAACCACAAGAAAGAAAACACACAATGCACTCATGGGTCCCATCCAAATACCCAATCACAGCCCTACCTATAGGAATGAGAGTGACTCTTGTCATCTAAAAATGAAAAGAAAAAAGAAGAGATGCTTCTAACTGCTGAATATGCAACTGGTAAGAACTGCCCAAGTAAGGGTCAAGCAAACTGTCAAAAAATATGAGACATCTACAGTGATTATGAAAATGTAACTGCACATATGGTACATGGGTACAACTCTATAAGAATTTTATAGATCAATTCAAATCTTGCCTTCTGGAAATAACAGCTCTTTTCATGTCCTGGAGGGCATCAGCCATACATTGACACAGGGTACCTGGGTCTGGAATGAGGTCTCTGGCTGTCATGGCAACCAAGCATGCCTTTCCAACATAGCTCTGAAAGAGTATGGATAGTGACTGCAGCCACATGAACACATATCATCAGTACTATCTATCATATAGAAAATGCCATGCCCTTGCAGGCATGGTAACATTGTTCAGTTTCAGAAACCCCCTCCACAAAGCAAAAGGTTTCAAAGTGGATGGATAGTGTGAAGCTATACTCACAGATGGCTGTCCAGCTGCAGTAGGGTAGATAAGGACAATGGGGTTCCCACCAAACATGACAGGCTCCATGGGTCCTGGCACATTTGAGACAGCCATTGTGGTCTGTAATGTTGTATGCTCTGTAAGCCTCGCTACTTGCTGCAAACAGGTACTTCAAAGGCGTCAACACCATTATCTTCCTAACCATTAGTGAGAACATTTGTCTGTAGAATAGTATTACCAAACTGACCTCAAAACCACACATCTCATATGAACAGAAATTTGCTAGAACTCCATATAACACAAACAACTAAGTCATCCACAGAGACAAGATTACTTTTACACGCTGAAGCGATTACAGCATAGAAACCCATTGAACCCCATAGAGAGAAACAGAAAGTATTGATAGATGGAGGCTGTACAGATGGCCCAGTCATTGCCATCAGGAGTGCCCCACTCCAGTAAGTGAATGCGCCTTCAAGAGATGCCTTCATCCGGTCACTGGTTCTCTTGGCTGCTCGTACATGATCAAGTGGATCACTAAAATGCTGGACAGAAATTGGAAAGATCAAGTATCCCAGGCGGTTTCCCCACTGTTTCTGAGATCCACCCTCCATCATTGTTGCAAGCTCCTGTTGCAAGCCCCAAAACAGAAGTGAGAAGAATGCAACCTTTTGTTTCAATAAACTACAAGCACAATTCAAAAAGCATTTCTCCAGGAGCTACTACCTCCTGCCTGATGCCCTACCTGAAGGCCTGGTGTCATCCTGGTGTTCTGTAACGCTGTTGCACGTATTCGTAGGTGGTTTAGATTCAATGTGGTTTTCCTGTGACTGGAAACCCCATTTTGCATTGTTGGTTGGATTTGGGTTACACCATCAGTCTTTGTGTTCTTCCCTCTGGATTCTGGTTCATCTGCAAAAGTTGCTCATACAAATTTCTCCAGTTAGCTATCTACCATACTAACTTACTCAACAGACCTGAGGGACAGTGATCAATTCTGTTTCGCATGGTCTCATGACAACAAGTATGTATCAGATCTGTTGTGCTCAGTCTCATGAGAACAAGTATAGGCTTGCATGTTGTGCTATAACTCACAAATTTATGCGATGGAACAACAGTGAGAAAATTACCATCAGCATTAGCAACATCTTTGTGGTGACCCTCCAGGTACTGATGGAGGCCTGCCCCAATGATGCCCATGAGGACATCATTTATTGTCTGCAATAAAATGATGCAGAGCTCATCAATACCAAAATCACCATCCATGACATATACACTCTTGTTGCAGTCTTTCTTTCTGAAATAAAAGGATACATTTACCAGGACATCAGGCATGAAACAATAAATTGGAACTTACCCCATTAACAGCATCCTTCACTAAGCGCATATCATCAATGTCTATCACAGTATACATAAGACTCTTTGGGGCCCTTTCCACACCTTGATGACCCTTGATCCTTGTGTCACTATCTTTTATCCACAAAATTGTTGCAAAATAATAGGAAAGGCCAATCACGGTATTTCGCACGAGAATGAGAGTCTTCCACAATGAGCTCAGTAGTGAAAAAGGTGGATCAGCCTTTGGGTTCTTCCGCTTGGCTGGAACTGAGGGCAGCATGTTAGGTTGATTGACACGCCGTGTACATGCCAGTAAGAGAGACATGAGAGAAGTCCCATCACCTAAAGAATGATGCACACGAACAATCATGTGTGCAGCTGCATCTCCTGATGTCCCATTCAATATATGGCAAGCCCATAGGGGGCGGGAGAAGCTCATGGGTGGTGCACTTGCAAGATCTGCAACATAGGCTTCAACAAAATGCGGAGCTGCCAAGTCTTCCTCCAAGAAACCAGATGGCTCAAAAACGTGAGCATCAATGTCTACCTCTGTGGCCACCCAGACATCTATACCTTTTGCATTTTTCGTCTGCACCATCACAACCATCCCACTTGTTTCACAACAGGTGGACATATCCTCAAGAACACCTATAAGCTTGTAAACCCTAAAATCTAATGAGTAACGATTTGCAGAAAACAGGCAAAAAGGATAGCTCCCTGCAACTACTACTAGAGACATATCTATGAGATTGCAGAGAAAACTCCAGAATGACACTTTGAAGGTAACCCATGTGTCAGTACCAGCAAATCCAAAACTAACATGAAATGCACAAGTTTGGTCATCAGATCCTCATGAGTGGGATCACACACAAAGCATGAGACCATCACCTTCAATATGAATAGCAGTGACTAGCTGCCATGATTCCCCCTCTGAGTTCTTCACCTGCTATGGGTTAGAATATTAAGAAGGCAATCTGGAGATACTACTCCGGAACCACAATCTCATGCAAAACATTTATGCAAAAAGTTTCTGGATCCTGAGTTTCGGTTGCAGTAGTTCTTCTGGATGCAATGTGAAATCATGACTGAGACACAGTGATGTTGGTTAGTACTGAAGAGAATGAAATTCAACAAAAAAGAAGAGGAAATCAGAGAAGACACACAAGCATAATTTCTGTTGCAGTTCTTCCAGATGCAATGTGAAAGACCCAGAAACTACCCATGTTGGAAAGCAATCAAGAGACGATGGAAGAATGTCATACTCAATCAATTGAGTCAAAGCAATGGGATCCACTCCTGGAAAACAAACAAACAACAACAACAACAACAACAACAAAAGGGATTGAAGAATGCTGCTAACCATGACACTGTGGAAACGTTTGTGTTTCACCAGTGTTTCTTTCAGTGCCTGCTTAAACTCAGGCAAATTGATGAGATTCTTGAATCCAAGGATGCACATGATGTAGCAGCTCATGTTAGGTTCACAGAATAGTCGACCGCATGGTGTTACAGGCTCCTCTTCTGGTGGTTCTTCTGCTGCTTCTTCGGTTGCACTGAAGAAGTTAGTGGAAGAAACTGCAGTGGCGGCATCTGGTTTTGTTGTTGCAATTCGTCGCAGCCTCAACAACGAGCTAACCTCGTCCGCTGCTGACTCCATCTTCTTGTTCACCTTCAATGGACCTTCATTGTCCCCCATCTCACTATCTTCTTCTTCTTGCTCTTCCTTTCCTTGAAGCAAAAAGCTATCTATGCTGATTATTCACCGAATGCAGGATCGAAAGCTCATGATCCTCCGGCTCTTCTTCATGCGTCAGATCAAACCTGCTTGATCGATCTGAACAAGCAAGCAAGAACCTGTCCGCAGTCAATCCCTCCTCACAAAATCGCTGCTTCAAAGAGAGAGAGAGAAACGATTCCAGGCAGAATTTTCCTCCCGACTTTCAACGTGTTCTCACGCTTGTCGTGATCTTCTAGCTCTTCTTTCCTCCCCTCAAACTCTCTCTCTCTCTCGGAAGTTCTCTTTCTCCATCACCTCTGCAAGCATCCGATTGCCAAATTGCGGTTCAAAAGACAGACACGGACACAGACACAGAGAAACATAACAAGGCATTCTTCAACTCACGATCTTCTATCTTCTCACACTATCTCCACATCCTGATTACTGCATTTTCCTCTTCTTGTTCTTGTCGTTGTTGTTCTCCTTCTTCTACTTCTTCTTCTTCTTCTTGCTCTCGCTCTTCTTTACCAGAAAATCAAAGCCACTCGATTCACAAGACACAGAAACCACAGGACACACACAGGTTTCCCTCTCCACCTCCTCCTGCTCCTACAACTTCTACTTCAAAAGACACCTAACATTTGACGCATAGATAACAGCCTTCGCTTCCACTCCCAGAAAACTTCATAGCATAGCAAAAACAGAGCCACGCTATTATTCCTATTGCTTCCTCTTCTCCATACCAGAAACAAAACAAGGGACCAAAAAGAACACAAAACCTTGTTGGTGTTGTTCCTGTTCTTCTTGTCGTTCAGCTTTTTCTTGTCAGGTTCTTTCCTCCTCTTCTTCTTCTTCACTCGCTCACAAGACACTTCACGAATCGCACAATTACTGGTACTGGCGACATTGCAGGCCTGGTTTTTATTTTTTTGGTTTACTGTTGTTCGTCCTGAGCACGATGAGTGGCTGCTGCAACAGTGGTAGTAGTTATAGAGAGCAGCAGCACGGACGCAAGTATCTTACTTCACGCACGCACAACACTACTGCTGCTGCTGCTGCTGCAACAGATTTATTGCAACTGTTCCATTACGAAACCAGACGAAGAAGAAGCTGCGACAGCGGCAACCACACAGCAAATGCAACAGCAACTGGCAAGTGCGCTGAATCGATGAATGCATGAACGAACGAACGATTCCATTTGGCCAACTGGCTATTTCCTTCCTATTGCTTCACTCCAACATGGCACCTCGTTTTGGATCCCATGAAGCGTTTTTTTCCCCTGGCGAAATTTCGCCAAAAAACAGAAAATTTAAAAATTAAAAATTAAAAACACATTTAAAAAATTATTGTGCTATATGTAGGGGAAGGGAAGGGTCTAAACTTAGACCCTTCTCCTTACCTAAAAACTTGTTTCCATTGTGCCTTAGGGCAAGTGTAGGGCACAACTTTGCTCAATCTTGAGCACTACTGCCTGTAAGGAAGCATTTAGCCTCCCAAACCAATCCATGAAATTTTCTTTAGTATTTGCAGAGTACCATATAACCATTGGAGGAGGAATATTATGCCTACTCATTAAGAGTGAGAGAGAGGGAAATTAGGGGAAATATAGGTATAAGACTCCTCTAACTTTTAAGGAATAGGTGTAAGAACCTTCCTTTTCTTTTGTCTCATGATTTATACATGTTTAAGGCCATATACCTTTTGCCTCATGCTTTATGAATGATAGAGAGCCCAGGCCTGAGAGACATTTCCAAAATGTGGAGCTGGACTCAACTATCACCTCATACTAGGCCCCCTTATTTTTGAGAATGCTATCACCCTAGGCCTTTACCCTACACCATAAGGCCCCTATTTGTGAGACCTTACACTTATGAGGCTCCTTGACAACTGGAGTTTCCTATGTTTTATTAGTTTAAAAGGTTTTTTTACCAAGGGTAAGGCTTGCATGGAAGGCATTATGGTTATAATTTGCTCCTTACACTCCGGGTCAGCCCTCAATGGGGGTCCCTAACTCTGAACCTAAAGCATTAACTATACAAATTCATAAAACATGGAGAAAAAGGCTTCATTATGAGAAGGTTTGCTTGTGCTTTAGGGTGGGTAAGACTCGTGGACAATAGACAATAGGTGTAAGGTTTTTCTTGCTCTCAAATGGTAGGTGTAAGGTTTCTCTTGCTCTCAAATGGTAGGTGTAAGGTCTCTCGTGTTCCTAAGGATAACATACATCTGAATCCCCTAACAACATGTGCGTGTTTAGGCTTGTGATAAGGTTCACCTTGTGCTTTCCCATAGACAGAGGTCAACAACATAAACAAGGCATCTTTAGAAGATGAAAAAGGGTGTGGGATTTCCATTCCCATCCCCACTTCAAAAAAACAATGACTGGGGTTTTATGAAATTAGAAATTTTCACTCCTTTTTCCCCCCATTTCTGGGGCTTGAAGGATGCAAAATAGGTAGTCACATAGTCACTCATCCATGGCGTTCCAATTTGGTGCTTACTCTAAGTATGCTATAATTTCTTTTATCCTTTTGTTGTGTTGTGGGGGTCTTTTTGGGTTTCTTTTTGGAATGTGCACCTAATCTTGGGGGGGGGGGGGGGGGGGGAGCTTGGGAAAGAACCTTGAGTTTGAAGGCCAAAATCCAACTCCCAACCCCCTCCCAAAGTTCCAAGTTCCAATCCCCCTTTGGACCCTTCCTTGCTTCAAAATTCCAAGGTGTCCAAGAACATAAGGAAGTTTAGGAAAACACTTGAAACCAAGGGTCCACCTATGTCCCAGATGTCCTGAAACAAAATCCACTCGGAGAAACTCCTTAATGTACTTGGAAGTCACCTCATATCCACAAATATCTCACTTAGAAAAGTGGAGGGATATTCCCATAGTACCTAGCTTAGGCAGGCACTAATTAATTATTTCCCAATTTCCAAAAAATCCTGGAAAATACCTGGCCTGCAAATGCTGAAATCTAAAAGAAACTCTCAAGCACACTAGCTTCATTATTATAATTTTTAATTATTATTTAACTGCCACATGTCAAGGGCTCTAGGCATCTTGTTGTCCAACTAGGCTAGGTACTATGGTACTTAAGCCTACTCATTAAGAGTGGGAGGGAGGGATCTTAGATCTTAGTCCCTTGCACTCTTATTGTACTTTGGAATTGGGCGGCTAAGTCATGATCAGGTTGGTGGTGGTAACAAGTTTCACCTTCCAAGTGAAATAACTGCGCTAAAAGTGGAAACTGGAGGTATGAAATCAGTTGAAACAGATGTAAAAACTGGTGTTGGCTTGTTGATACTTTTTTGGCCTTTCCTACCAAGGCAAGGATATCATGTTTAGATTCATTATAGAGTATATAGTACCTTAAGGGATTTTGGCCCTTAGGTAATAGTAGGTCTATTTTCATATGAGGATTTTTGAAAGATGCAGTTGCATATTGACAAGACTTTGAGAAGGCATGTTTAAAACATATGCCTTGAAATCTTTTCATTTCACCTAAAGTTTCACAATTGACTATTGATTTCAAAGCAATTGTTATGTTCTTCAAATTTAACTTTGCATCTTTCACATAAGTAGAGATTTTTTTATTAATTTTTATTATTCTAAAAGATTTTGTGAATTTCTTGCCAATGTTTGACCTAATGTTTTGCTTGTTTCAAAGAAGCCAATTGTAATTCTTTTCACAGGGCTCAATGTTCTCTTAAAAAATTCACAACCAATGCAAAAATGTCATGTTTTTCTTTGGATATCCAAAGATCAAAACTTGTAATAACAACAACACAATTGTTAGAACTATAAAGACATATGTTTGTTTTGTCTTCTCAATTAGGTCTAATAACATGTCTTGACTAAACGTTTTCCTAGGGGAAAAAAATGAAAACATAATTGCATTACCAAACACTTCAACTAAACATTCTCAACAGATTAAATGTGTAGATGGTTTTTAACAAAAAGACACCAAGTTTTCCAAAAAAAAAATTTGGTGCACATTATCCTTTTTTAAAAGATCTATGACCCCCAAAAAGTTAAAGAGAGCACTCCCATTATAACAAGCATTCTCTTTGCAAGTTGTATTTCCAATATTAGATTTTTCATGTTGTTGCTCATTTGTTTGCATCAATTGTTTTTGCAATTAATCCATGGTCTACATCCACATGTTTCTTCGATGTAATTATACCATCACTCTTGAAATAAAACATTATGCCTTTCTCAATCTTGTCCTTTGGTTAAAATTTGCAAAAGACATAGACTATCATAATTAACTGCAAAACACATCAATGGTGGGACATTAACATTCACTTTAGACCGATCATTAACATAGTAAAATACCCAACATGAAATTTCTACCGTGAAGTTTCCAACTAGTTTTTTGCTTGTGCCATTTTTTCATGATTAAATACAATGTCTCATCATCTTCTAATTGTGAACTTGGTAATGTCTCAAATATCGAAAATATCTTTTCTTTTCAATTCCCTCCATGATGCAAACTCACTTTCATACATGATAATTGTGAAATCTTCCTCCACATGGATTAGTTCCATATTTTCAATATATGTTTACATACCGAGGTTGAAAAAGCCAAACAATTTTATTTTTTCTAGTTTTGATAATTATGATTATTTAGTTCCAATAAACCACACACTATAAACAATGGAAGCAATTGCATGCATTTACAAGTTCATTGTTCATTCTTCTCAAAATAGTGCATAATGTAAGAAAAGTATGCCAATGAATATATGCAAGTGCAAATGAAAGTTGAATGTTGGGCTTGTTTACAAAGATGGGCTTAAGGAGTGCAAGTCAAAATTATTTTTTCACTTCAAATCAAAATGCAATTTACAATAAATGATCTTGCACAAACAAATATAATAGAAATTCAATGAACTTTGATTTACCCTAAACCCAAAGTAATGTAAAACAATAATTAACCCAAAGCAACACAAAGCAACCACAAGTATCATAAAGCAATAATTAACAATCACAAGGCAATGACAAAAAAATAGCAAAAAGACTAGGTGAACAATTGCCAAGCAATGATAAGGAACGCAAAAGAGAAGGTGGCAATGTTCAACAAAAACAAAAACAAGACAACAAAAAACACAAGAAAATAAGTGAAAAAAAATAAGAAACATTGTGGGCCTAATAAGGATCTTATTGTTTCACTTCAAAAAAAGGTGTCATTGTACGCCAAGTGATTTCATTGGATTTTGATGAATTCATTAGTTGTAGTGAACATGGACCAATGAATAAGCTGTGAATTCGCTAGTCCAATGAACAAGGACTAGTGAACTGCACCACATTTTGTCGTATTGTTTTTATATAAATAATATTTCTTCCTATTATGTAATGTGACAATAAAACCCCTAAAATTAAATTTAATGAACATTAATTAACCTACTACATAAATAAATACTAGACCCAAGGGGTTATATTATAACCTAATTAATGTCCAATTTTGGAATAAACCTCAAAAAAAAAATTAAAAATTATTGAATTTTTTTTAAAAATAATACCATGTTGGGCAGGTATCAATCCAATTGATACTTGTTTGTTCTTTTGGAAATAACCTAGCTGGAAATGAGCTTGAGTCTAAATTTTTATTGAATATTTGGGCAACATAAGCAAGAACCATGCCTCTTTTACACATAATGATCTACATATGTGTAAGGGGGAGAATGCAAGGTATGGTGGTTCACTTTTGGTGTCACGATGGTGTTTTTTAATGGGTAACCCTTGTTCAAAGGAATATGGTGAGTAGTATTTTTTAAATATATTAATTGAAGTTGAATGTAAATTAACAACTTTATTATGAAGATATTTGTGTAATTTTTTATTGATAAAAAGTTCATACGCTAGTAGTAATGGACTTTTCAAGTTCAAAATTATGGACTAGTTGATTGACTAGAATGATAGAAAATTGAAAGGTCGATCTTAAATTTTATTCAAAAAGTATCTATATTGACTTAGCATATGAGTTATAATGAAAAAATACACTTTTATGTGAAAATTTTCCTTAAGAATCATAGCCAAATTCTACCTATGAACTTTTGAATGCTCTAAATTAAATCATATTTTTATAAGTCCATACGACCACATTGACCAATCATATGTATAATACGATCATGTTTATATGGTCATATATAGGTTTTATACAAGTTGAGTACAAATCGTACAAATTGTACATATACAATATATAAATAATTAAAAATTAAATTCAATGAATAATTATTTTGTAAAATCAATATTTGAAAATATATTTAAATATTAACTTATAACATATTATAATACAAATATAAATAATTATATTATATACGTGTATATATATAAATAATATTATAATCATAGGTGTAGTCACAATAGTGGTTATGACTATGATCATTTTAACAACTAATGGCATTTTACAACTAGTTTTATAGTCATAAATGTAACATTTTGGTGTTGTGTTGGGTCTCTTCTAATTTCTTCTCTAATTCTGAGATTTTATATCAATTCTCCAAAATCTTCTTATGTATAGCCTTGAATGTTTCTTCTATCTTGTGTTAATTAATATCCTTTTCTTCTAGTTGGCACAAGTTGAACATGTATTTTTTCTTTAAAGTTGTTAACTTCAACTGATCCTCCTAATGAGTTTACTCTAGAAATTGGACATGCATTAATTATGTCTTGAATATGTTTTTCCAAGTCCTTTTGAATTTCTTCAATTCCCATTTGAGGACTTTAGTTTGCCTATAGTTGCTAAATGAATTTCTCTTGTTGTTCACCCTCCTTATAAATTCTTCATATTGCTACCCATAATTCTTAAGCAAAATAATCCAACTCCTTTTCTTGGTTTGTATCTTCAATTGCATCCATCCCATATAGTGTGGCACTACTTTTGTCAAAATGTCTTCGTCACCAATTAATTTTGGCGTTTCAACTTGTTATGTGTTTCTTTCTTCAATTTCTCGTGTCTTTTTTATTACTATGGGTTGAGTGGTTATTGGTGTTAATATTACTACCATTGAGACTCATTATGACTTTGTTCCCTTCCTCAAACCTCTTTTTATCCTTTCTAGTTTTACTAAACTCAATTTGCTCTTGTGCTCTTTCTGTTTATATGTCAAGCTCCATAGTGTTTTACATCTCCTCAGTGACAAAATACTTTTGGTTAGCCATTTTTTCTCTCACTATGGCCACAATGTTCTGGTCCTCCGTCCTTAATACGACTTATTTTGAACCTTGCCCCTCTTTGCCATCACCTATTACAATATCTTCACATGTCTTTAGTATTGGTAATGGGTCAACTTGTTCTATTGCAGTATTGTGGGCATCCCCTTATTGTAGTAGTAATAATCCAAGGTGTTCCCTTGCCATGATGATGAATGTTGGTTCCTTCTTCTTCTTCGTGTTGATTAACATGACAACACATACATCAATGATAGTTCATGATTTTCTTCTTGGCACAAGCTTGTCCTTCTTCCTTGGCCCACTTCTCTACAAAGAATTTTCCAATGATGGTTAAAACATGATTTATTAAATTGTTTCTTAATTTACACGCTTTTCATTGAAGAATAATAATTTCATTTTGTAGCTTTTGCATAAAGCATGTTCCCCAGTTGACAATACCTTCTTCAATTTCCTGGATAATGGCAACAAGTGAACTAGGTGCATATTTGGTACCCTATTTAAGGTTTAGCACTTTCATTAAAGTTATTAACCTCATGACCTTCAAAGGTACATCTATTTTGGCTACCAATCCACAGCATTGGATGTAGTGATCTATTTCTTCCCTTGTGAACTACTTTGTAATGGAAACATTGGAACGTTCCTTCCTTCCTACAATTGTTTTGATATAAAGAAGTTTGAAAACCTTTGCAACAACTTCAACTCGCAGTTTGATTTGCCTTCCCCACATCGTTATTTCATCAATGACTTGGTAATTACATATTATCTCTGTGACTATGGGGAATCGACTTCAATCTAGTCAAACTTTCGAAGTTGGGTGAGGTTTGTTTTTCTACCCAATTCGCTTCTTGTTTTTCCACAAACCAAATCATGTGGTGCATGCACTCGACAAAATTAATTGTTTCAAGATCTTATAGAATGATATTCCTCTCAACTTCCTTTACACAACGCCATTTTGGAATGGCATTAGCATTGTTGCCTTCCAAATTATGGTTCATCTCGACAATTTGTTCCTTATATAGATTGAACTATCGATTCTAAAATACTATCACAAAATGTTAATAAGGAGGTTGTAGAGACTCTCGATATAACGATGAAAAAAAAGTCTAGATTCAATTGCAATGCTTGAGACTGCAAACATTGTTGTTTTGTTATGGAATATTGGTGCACCTTAATGGACTTTTGATTTGCCTCCAAAAATTATTACACTTGTAACTATCTTTCTTCAAGCTCATAATTGCACTACATATTGTCGCAACCCTGACCTTGGGTTCGGGACCAAGGCAAGAGGGGTTGCAGGGTTGCGGGCCAAGAGGAAGCCCGGGAGTCACATCACATACTCCCGGGAGTGTAGGAAAGTGTGAGGGATTGAACCCTCACACTCCCAAAGCAACTCTCACTTTGGGAGATGGAGTCCCAGTGGACTCTAAAATCTTCAGAGAGTGATTTCAGGGGTCAAAATTAATGGCTTGTGACATTTTTTATATCATGGAAAGCTCTTGGAACATAGATGTTTAAAATGGGCTCGCATCACTCATTTGGACATCTGAAACACAAGTTATGGCCAAAAGAAGGATCGGGAATCGACCCGATTTACTTGTCTGTAGAGGTCTTGCGACATACCCTTGGAAAGCTCTCGACAAGAGCTACAACTTTGCTTCAGACCGCATCTCGATCAGAGGTTTTCTCACAAAGTTATGGGGCTCCAAAATCGCGAGAATCCCAACTTGGGTGATTTTGGGACTCCCACTTGGGAGTCCTGAAACAAAAAGCCATTTGGATGTGGGCTCTATGGCCAGCCACAAAGTATACTATAAGGGGGAAGGTGGTGGCTTCCCCAAAGTCCGGGTCATGGTGAGTCTAGTGTGTCCGTGTTGCCCGTGACTCGTCCTAGCACTAAAGGTGTTCCAATTATGCACTAACCACCTTGTGTTGGTTTTGTGCAGGCCCGTGTGAGTGAGTGAAGCTTGTCAACTCTTCCTAGTCCCATCCCGGAGCTCCAGCACGCCCCTTTACCCCTCAAAGTGCTATGAGCGAAGGAACGTGCCTCGACTCCTCCCTCTTCCGTTGTTTTTTACTTGGACTCACATTTGAGTCCCTCAAGGAGTTGGGAGTGCGTCACATGCGCTCGTATTGTTGGAAGACTCTAAATGCTTCTTTCAATATGATTGACTTTTTTTGTTGAAACTTGTTTCTTCGATCCTTCATAATAATGCTCAAAGTAAAAAAAGTTGTAAAGTATTTTAAGTTTGAGCTTTCAACACTACTTTCATCCCCATCTACACATTTGTCTTGTTCTTTTTTGGATTCTTTCTCAATGTTCTCACAACAAGATTTTTTATTTTCTACTGTTATAGAGCACAATGTGTGTTATCTTCTTGCATAATTTTTTGCAAAAACCTTCCCTGTAGTTCCTTCTCGACAACACTTGCTCTATTACAAGTTTTTTCATCCAATCTCTATGTCACATTCTTCTTGTGCCCTAAAGTTCCACTCATCTAGATGTTCATTGTCTTGTCTTGCAAAGTTTTTACACAATGAATACATGTTAATGTTGTTTTCTAGGGTTTAATAAGTGTAATAATGGTCAAAAGGGTTGTTGCTCATCCATGGGCATTGTGAATAGGTCGTTGGGTCTTCTCTATTTGCTGTCCCATGGTAAGTTTATTTAATTTAAAACTCCTAGTCATATTTTTATTAGCAACAATTGTTGGAACAAATTTGGGCGGGTACAGTTGGCCTAGTGTTCTTAACACTTTCATGTACTTATGTTTTCTTGAACTATGGTTACGTTTTCTTGGTTTTATTTCCTTAAACCTTGGCTTGCCACTTGGCAACCATTCAATCTCATCAGTGTCGTCATTTTTGTTCCATAGCTTAGGTCCAAGCTCGTTTGGTTTGGTTTTACGATTGGTCTAAGGTAAATTGGTAGGTTAGTATTTTCATTCATTTTTTTGTACTAACTTAACTCTTCTTCTAATGTTCACAACGATTGTCATTATGATGGTAGGTGTTTCACCATGATGACATTTCTTTAGTTTATTAATATTTACCTTCTCCACGTCACTGTTGTTCAAAGTACTTGACTCCACCATGTTGTTATTAAATATTTTTTGCATTTTATATGGACATTCTCATGGTAACTTAAACTTATTACCCTTAATCTTTGTTGCGTTTGGTAGCCAAAGTTTCAATCCTCCTTCAAAACTTCTTAATTTGTTTTTGTCATCTCATTGATATTTCTTCAATAATTGAATGTGATTTATATTTTCTTTGATTTGCCAATGTTCTTCATCACATTGAACCAAATCATCCATCCTTACCCAAATTGCAGCTTCAATATCATCATTCGATACATTTTGAATCTGTTGAATAAGGATTACCTAATAGGTTGGGCATATGGCATGAATTCAATTTTATGTTCATAGATTTCAATTTTATGTTCATGAATTCTTTGACTTGAAATTGAAATGTAATTGGTAAGATCACACTAATTAATACATCTCGAGGTTCTTTTTGACTTCCTAGATTTAATTTTGCAAGTTATTTTTTAACAGTTATAGTCTAGTAAGTAATCTTTTTGACTTTGATGGTTGTATATGCTATCTCATCAAAAATTAATACTTCACTTGGTTGGTGTTCATAAAAAAAACACTAGATACTCATTCTTCTCTTCTAGTTGCAACATTCCACAATGGATCTTAGGTAAGAAGTATAATTCTTTGGCATTACTCATGTAGGCCATAATTCTATAGTTGTTTTGTGGGTGTGATCACAATCAAATGAGCGAACAATGATGAAGGATTTAAAAATTGTCGTCCTTTTTGTGGTCATTTTCACTTTTTCATGAAAGGACTTTTGGGATGAAATCTTTTGCAATATGTTATAATAAATCACATTTTTTGTATTAAATTTTGATGAATAAATATATATTTTAAAAAATGTACAAATTCTACCAAATTTTGCTTTTCGTTTTGAAAAATTATCTTGATTTCAAATTGTATAAAAATATGTTAAATATGTTAATTATTTATTTTCTTGTTTCATAAATTTTTTTAAAAAAAAGTCATGTACATTACACCCCATTTACATGTGGTAAAAGATTCTTGAAATTTTAAATTTTTAATCAATAGATTTTTGATTTTTTAATTGTGAATGTTTTTTGAGTGTGGGTAATCAATTAACATCATCTCAATTTCCTCATCAAAATTCCTTTATAAAGAAAATATTTAACTTAGTATCTTACGAAATTGATTTTTTTTACATAAATGTTGTTCAAATTCAAAGGTCTTTTATTAAAACCAAAACCGAAAATATTTTTTTTTGAATTTTTATTTTGAATTCTTCAAGATTCATATTAGTCATTGGTCACAACATTCCATGATTAACATGATATTAAAATGACACCACACAAAAATATCTAACAAAATTATAATTTTGATAGAGTTTTGGCAGTCACCCAACATGCTTTTTAGTTCGTTGAATATGATCGCACCCATGTATAGTTCCTCCTCTTTTTGTCAGAAATCATTTTTCTCCAATCAAATTCATTATCCAATTTTTTGGGTCTTTGTGATTATTTAATGTTTACATGTTTGTGGATGAAAAAAACAAAAGTACATTATAATTAAGGTGCTTCAATTCCATTTTCCTTGTTTAATGTTGTCACTGAGATTTTATAAACATAGCCTTCCAAATTGATTTTCAAATTCCTAATCAAGCCCAACAACTCTACCTTCCTTTCGTTAACCATTCTTACTACAAATAGAACTAGTTGAAATTTCCTCAACCCAACTTTCTTCCTTAAACTCTTCAAAATAATATTTACACCACACCCTCCATCCAATAATACATCTTGGACTCCAAATTTCCCTATTTGAACTTAAACTACTAGCATTGCTTCATCAAAATCTTCAATTTTGATTATGGTTACTTTACGTACACTAGTCACTTGGGGTTCTTTCATCTTCAACAAATACTTATCCATTATCAATCTTAATTGTGGAAAAAATTTCAATAATTGTCCTAGTTAGAATTTCCAATTTTAAAGTCATCATCATTTTTGATAATTTTTTAATATTTTTTTGTTCACAATAGTTTTCAACTCCATCCTTCTCCAGTAGTGATTTCTTTTCCAACTTCTTTTGTGGAAAAAATATCGTATTATTCTTCAACCATATCGATATTTCTTTAGAGGTTTTCCTGACTATATCAATAATTTTTTGAGCTTTTCCACTTGTCTTGTGGATTTTTTAATGCCTTTCCTTTAGGTATTAGTACTTGGCATGACAATATCTTTAGTCATCTCGAATTACTTGCTCATATTGTTTTTCCATATGGATTTGTCATCTTTAGCGCTATCAACTAGACTTGGTGAATTGTTTTCATCCATCATGTTGATTTGGTTTTCTCGATCATGTCAACTTCACTTGTCAACTTATGTGTTTATGGCATGTTGACCTCACTTATCGACTTGTTCTTTTTTTATCATGTCCACTTCATTTGTTCACTTGTTCTTCTGTATCATGTTGACCACTTGTTGACTTTATGACATTCGTCATCTCAACACAGTTTGTTGGTTCACCCTCTGCCATGTTTGATTATGTCAACTTGGCATGGTTTCCTAGGTGTTCTCCTTCCTTAGTCATCTATGTTGACCAACTACCACTTGGTGTCAAATCATCTTGGAACACAAACCAATGGAGCATATTTGTTCAACCCATTTGGTTGCAACTTGGTGGGTTCCAAGTTATTATGTTTTTATAACTCCAATGATTTATCCTCAAATTTTTATATGGATTGTAGTTCTTTTACTACATCTTGGAGGACATTATTTTCTCATTCCATTTAGTTCATTGTCGTTTCATAGAATTTTTCATGGATTTATTCCTTAGGCATATGAACCTTCTGACCTCTTGTGGTCACAAAAAAACCAATATTGGTTGGTCCCAATTGACCATAACCACATTCAATCCAACTTTTGGTTTGGATTTTTTTTTTTTTTTTTTTTCCATAACTTTTTTTTAAATAAAATAATCCTTCTTTACATGTCCTTTTTTACAACAACAAAAACATCTTTTCTTTTCTTTTTGTTGAAATCCATTAATTTGGTTATAACCAATTGGTTATACTGATTGTTTTGATCGGCTATCCACACCAATTTTGTCCATTATATTGTTGATTACCAAATTGATTATGGTGTGGTGGTGTTTCATAATTTTGTTGTTGTTGTTTTTGAATGATTGGTACTTCAGCTTGCATTATGTGTATTTGTACAATTTCCTTTGATGGACATCTTCCATTTGCTATATTACTTGGGCAATGATTTATATTATGTTCATTGCTTTTATGTATTTGACAAAATTTATCTAAAAGTTTACACTCTTTTGTAAAGTGTCCTTCATTACAACAGTTTAGCAAAAACATTTTTTCTAATACACTACAACATAAAAGGGGCATATTGCGATCCAAATATCCTCGCAAACAACAAAGAAATCAAATTCCGAAAACCCGTAGTTCCGAACAAGAATTCCTTGCAAACTCTTAAGCCTTTGCGAAACTCTCACCTTCGCACCTGTACAATTGCAAGTTCTTCGCAACTTCCGAAACCAAACCAATTGCAAAACATTTCCGATTATAATGTCTTCTATACACAATTTGTGATTCACAATACATCGAAAATTATTAAAAACAAACCCAACATCGCAACGACTTAGCGAATTGACTAAAAAATCTATTGGTTTTCGATATAACGTCTAACCCAAACATTTTGCGATGGTCAACATGCCGCTACACATCAGCGATAAAACTAACATCGGAAACGTTTTGAAGCAAACTCATCAACGCTACAACTTAGCGAATCGACTCAAAACTCTATCGGTTTCCGATATACGATTTAATGCAAAGAGTTTGCAATTTGCAAAAGGCCACTAAAAGTTTGCGAAATGTAGGATTTCGCAAACATGTACTGGAATGATTTTAATCGTCAGAGTTTAGCGATGTCTGTGAGATGGTACATTTGGTCTTTTGGCTTTTGCAGTGTTGCGAAGAAATATGACTCACAAATAGTTTTGAGATCGGCTGTCTATCGCAAGAGCATGGCAAGGTTTATATTCATTTGGAGTTACTTTGGGCCAGAAAAAACAAAATCTATATCAAAATTTCAAAATTTATAGTGTAAAAAGGTTTGCAACCCTTGGGTATCTAATACACTAGTTGTCTATCTAGACTTCCTTCCCCTCTTGGATTTCTTCCTTGAATGTTTCCTCCTAGTGTTCTCTGGTGGAGGGGGAGGTTGCTCATCCTCCTCCCTCTTGTCATCGTCCCCCTGCCCCTCCTCCTCGTCCTCCCTATCCTCTTTATATTTGCCCCTTGTAGATTCTGCATTTCGACTAGCAATTGAACTGGGTCCATTGCTAGTGGTAGCACTGGGAGCAGTGTTAGCGCCTCTCTCCTCCTCATCACTGCTGCCCTGGGAGCTCTCATTCTCACCCTTAGATGCCTGCATTTCAACATGCAAAGCTTAGTCAACACCATAAATGAGAATTTTGTTTCAAATGAAAACAATCTCAACACAAACAGAAATTGAATCCCAACTAAACCCACTCACCAATAGTGCATCAACATGTTCAAAAAGATGCTCCTTGCCATGCTCCTGGCCCATTGTTATTTCTACAACTGTGATCTTCCTCTTGTACCTCTTCTATTGTCCCCATAATACAAACATAATTGGACCACGAATAATATGTTCAACAAAAACAATATGTCATGCACTTCAAGTACTTGACAATTATTCAAGTTGTTTTAAATCAAATTGTCATAATAATCATGTATTATTAAAACAAAAATATTGTTTCATACACTTCGGGTGCATGATTATTAATTTTGTTTAAAAAGGTACCTACCTAAATAAGCAATCATTATGCTCATCTGAAAAATAATAATGCTTAATGTCTCAATTATTATTTATGTTGAAACATTGACAAAATTATGATATACTATAAAATATTATCCATAATTAGATCATGAATAATATTTTAAACAAGAACAATATGTCAAGCATTTCAGGTACTTGATAATTATTCATGCTCAATCATTTTGAATTATCACAAAACTCATGTACACATTTTAAACAAGAATAACATGTCAAGCACTTCAGAGACTTGATAATTATTCATGCTCAATCATTTTGAATTATCACAAAACTCATGTACAACAAAAAACATGCAACAGAAAACCCATTCAATGGAAACTGGCAACAAAATGTTACTGGAAGATTCTTACTCTGTCAACCTATTTGCTTGTGTCTCTGTGTAATTCTGCTCAAAAGCCCTACCAATAGCCTCTTCATTAATCTCTTGAAACTTCCTCTTATACCCCCTCTGTTTATGCTCCTATGTCCTTCTACTTCCTTCTGAACACATCAATCAACCATTGATGAACCATCAATAACAAGAAAAAATGAATGCTTGAAACATAAGCTAACGTGAGTGTACACACCTTGAAACTTGCACCTTAGGCTCACAATAACTTGCAATACCCTGTAGAATACTCAAAGAACAATCAGACAATGGATATTAGAAGACTATCTTATAGGCATTGTCACTGAATACAATATGTGGCCAGAAACAAACTTACCAAAAAGCAGAAGCTAAAGGAAGGTGTCCATGTGCTTGCTAAGATGATTTCATGAAGGTTGCTGCAACACTGGCACTGGCCTGTTCAAACATGCAATCTGTGCTCTTAGGAACACCTCCATTGAAGCTCTACTACATCAACATTCTTCACAAGATTGAACATGTGAAAGAAACAGGCTAGGAAAAGCACAGTGCTAATGAGCATGTCTTCTCTAAGATAAGAGGAACTACTGGGTATCCTACTGAGTAATGGCCCCCTTCAAAAGTGGGCTCCACAAATACATATGTTTTCCCCAGTATTGTACAACCATAAAAAACCTCAATATGCTTTACAAGAAACAGAAAAACACCACATGCTCAGCTAGATGGCCCTCACAAGACTTGTTGGAGTGGATGCTGACACACATAACATTCAAATCAGAGAAAAGAACAACACACACATGTGACTGAAAGCAAGCACTGAGCAGCAGCCCCTTATCCCCTGCACTGTGTCAAGGACCATGATGTGCACATGTCTTACAGCTACCTGTCGAACATTGATATCAAGGATCAGGTCATGCTATCACCATGATGGATCTCATTACATGCACTGCAAATTCAGTAGAAAGTTTGAAGAGACTTTTGCTTACCATAGCCCCAACACAAAGCCCGTGCAATTGGCTAACATTGTAGTGTGTTAGCAGTAGTCATGCTTGCTTGTTGAGCTCCACTAGCTGCCTTGGCATGGGAATATCTGTAACAATCCCAATATATGACCCAATTTGTGCACCTGCGAGTATGAGGTTGTTCAGATCAAGAAATCCAATCTAGCATAACTGTGGGAACAGACCAAAATGAACAATACCAATCAGTGGACAGAGTGATCAATAATGAATTGACAATGTAAACTCAAAATATCCATTAGCCCTAAGACCCTGCATTAAATATATGACTAGATGAAGATTGCGAGAATGTTGTTGCCACACATGTACCTTCTTTGGAGCCACATGCTAATTCCTTGTGAATAGTTGTCCTTGTGAGTCAGCTAGTGGTGGGATCCCTTTCTCTTGCCTAAAACAAGGCTCTTTCCCCCCACAATCCATGGGGACACACCCTGAAGGAGAAAGTTGTGACACCAGGCTACTCTTTGTTGCCACAAAAAGGAAGTGTTCATTTTTCTCAGGCCCTACCAGGATCAATTTCCTTTGAAGCCCAATGATGGTCACACATTGCCTAATCACCACAGACAACACTGGACGCCAAGAAGCCACTGAACCCAAAAAGTATACATGCACACATTCTTTGCCAACAGCGGGCAGTAGAGCATTATGCTCACAATGAGGGATGTGAGGACACATGCGTAGCTCCACAATAAAACCCAACATACTCTGCCCTACTGATTCCTATTTAAAGACGGTTTTTTTGGTACCATTCCAAGCAAGACTTTTGGCAGATTTGGCAACTGGTGCACTTACAGGAGAAGCCTTTGAAGGAAGCACAAATGGAGGGCTGATGCAATGAAGCAAGCCCCATATCTCCACCTGTGAATTATGTCATTTCTTTAGTTGAGGGTTCTCACAGACAATCTTCCCAATATCTGCAACTGTAGGACTGAGAAAAAGTGAAGGAAAGGTTGGTAGCTGCACATAATGTCAAAGGAGACATTATGTCACATAAAGTTTACAGAGAGATGAAAATAGATATTACTTTGTGTTTCCGAAATACAAGACATGATGTGCACATACCCTTACATGTCCAAAACTTCTCAAGTGGTTTGAACAATATTGCAAATAGCAGCAAAGGACAGTGAAGTCCACAAAGTTTTATGAACCTGCAAAGAAACTGCAGAAGACCTTGCCAACAACTTCAGACTGTGAATCTCTAAGCATCCTCCAGCACTCAAACTGCTCTTATAGTCCTCACCACTACAGGAAGGTCCATGCATTATCTTGCCCTTTCCTAGATACTTTTGAAACACATTTGTGTTGCCACTGCTTGAGAACAATTGCTTGGATCCTTCTGTAGCTGCTGATTCCACAACACTACTGCACTTGACAATAGCATGTCTGCAAACTGCAGAACAAGTTGTCCTCGGTACAAACGTCCAACAAGTTATCTGTGTGGCATTGCACAATTCATTAGCACCAGAATTGCTTCAAGCCAATTGAAATCCAATGTCCTCTCGCATCCAAAATTCTGAATCTCGCATGTTGAGAATGTGCTTTGGGCACGACACAGAGCCCTCCATTGCGCATATTCTCAAAGGAATCCTAAAAGGCTGGTGAGAAAAGGCAGAGGATATTGACCTACACAAGCTGGCCGAGGAACTGCGGGTGAAGGCTGGCAACAGAACAACAAATGCTAATCTCACCATTAGTTAGGGCTAAACAATCGATTGTGCGGTGATCACGTTGTAGATCCGCAACACTACTTGTACTCGTACTTGTATTCCATAGCTGCAATCGACCAACAATCGACCATAGCTCCCTCGAAATCTGAAACAACTCCGAACCTAGTTTCTGCTTCTTCTTCTTCCTCGCAGAATTACAAAACTCAACAACAGGAAAAGCAGCAACAGTAGATCCTTCACTTGTACGCTTCGGGTGGCTCCCTGAATCAACAACACACATCTGTTCTGCGGCACCACTGGAAGAAGATGCTAGTGGCAATGAATCAATATTGTGGAGAAAGAAGGATGAGGAGGAGAAAGGGAGAGTAATGGAGAGGAGGTCATGCAAGGAGAGGCGATTCTCTTGCATTGAATTCTCTGTGAAATCAGAGTCGATAATGGCCGAAGCGATTGAACTAAGTGGTGCAAATCCAGAAGCTCGTCCACGAGAAAAACTCCAATCCGTAGTGCAATCACTCCTGCATCATGCAAAATGCAAACTGTCGCCCTCTCGCTCTCTCTCGCTCTAGTGGTGCAAATGTGGGCGAGAGAAAACACAGTAGCGGTTTCTACATTCGCATTCCGCGCTTGCCCATCCTTTTAGTATCCAATCTTCGAAAACCTCATTGACTTTAGGGTTTATAAAGGTTGGCGGCAACTGATTTTTTTTTTGTTTTTTCGTGGCGAGATTTCGCAATCTTTCGGCCTCAATTTTTCAATAACAAATATTCATTCGTAATTTTTTGTCTCTAAAAAAGCAAAAATCAACAATTTTTTTGGGAATTGAATTTTCAGAGAAAATAAGTTTTTGTTATATTTCAAGTTTATACCAAGGTTTTGTTTTTTTTCCTCTTTGGATTTTGTGATATAATCACATTGGCGACCATCCACAAGAAGGATTAATTTCAGTGATGAGTAATCGAAATTGGTATATGGGGATTTTTTCGGAATTCTTTGTATGGTCACCCATGGACCATTCCAAAGACAATTTCCTAAATAACTATCTTATCTTCAAGCTTAAATTTTTCTTTTATCTTTTAATAATGACTTCTTTTTTAAAAACTTTAACAACTATCTCCCACCTTTCCTAATAAATATTTCCATTTTATATTTATTTCACTCGTTCTTTCTCCTTGTCCACCAACATAGATATGAAAAAACAAATTAACAGAAGCAATTGATTGGATCAAAGAAGGTACTTGGCAACAACTTCACTTTGTTTTAATAAGCATTATAGGAGGATGCAGTAATTTTGAGTTGGAATTAGGAAAAGTTTTTCAAATTGTGGTTTCAAACATGTGAATATGCACAAACCAAGAAAAAATGGTAGTTTGTGCATTTTAGTAAAATTGGGTCATACACTTGCCAATGGATTCATTTAAAGTTCATGTGGTCCAAATTTAGCAAGATGTCCACCACCAGAAAGTTTTGTCAAAATTTGTGATGAGGTTTGCGATACATATTCATATGCAAAATGCGGGGCGCCGAATAACACAAGCTTGCGATGTCTTGTGACTCTTAAAGTTTGTAGTGATACTTTGTGTATTGTAAAATGTGTGATGTTTTGAGTATGATTAAATGTTGCAAAGTGTGGAATATCGCTAGGGTGAACGGAGACTGAGCAGGTCGCAAAGTTTTGTTTGTCGTATATGTCACAAAAGTGCTGCGGTGATTAAAGGTACATTATAAATTAGCGATGGGTGGTGCACCACAAGTTGCGATGCGTGTTGCATCGCAAATATGGCAGATTGTTTTTACTTCACAAACCTTTCAGGTTTTTTGTTTTTGCTTCGCAAACCCTTCAGGTTTTTCGTTTGGCCCTTCGCAAAAAGGCACAATATGTAGTAGTGATAGTGTCAAACTATATCTTAGTATCCTTCTTTTTGATTTTATGGTGATTTTCTTTGTTCGAATCATCTAATCTTTCATTGTCTGAATTAACTTGATGATCTTTTGTTATATTCTTCCACCTTACTAATAATTTTCCTTCCACAATTATCACGAATTCAATTACTTATACCAATTTTCTTCATGACATATTAATGATAGCCATTTGTATTTTGGTTCATAATCATTCTCTAAATACTTCACGTAGATAAATACCATTAGGTTGTTGTGGAATGACTACACATGGTTGTAGGAATTGATCATCTTCCATTGACTCATATTTCTTTTGTTTTGCATAACACAAAGCTATAGCAACTTGCCTTTCACTTGTGAATTTCATTAAATTGTGTAATGAATGCTCATTGTATTTGATTCCATGTTGTTGTTGGATGTGTAGTTTCATATTTAGCAAACTAGTTGGCAACTCTTCCTCTTAAAGAATTTAGAAAATATCGTATTTTATGATCATTTGTATCCTTACTTTTATTACAAATTTGAGTGTGTAATATTGGATCATCATTATCATGATATTTTGGTAACTGGATTTTCAAGACATTAATAGGTATGACATCCATGATGGGGGGTATGTTCATAGTTAGTATTCCAATAAATTTGTCAATGTTGTTTCAACATTTGGTCGAATATTTGTTCTAACAAAGTTAACGCATTAAGGGAATAACTTACAAATTCATTGTATTATTTCATTACTATTAGCTTCTATTACCGATTTGTCATTAATTTTGCACATTTGGTTGAATATTTTTTCTAACAAAATTAGCACTTTGAGTGAATAATTTGAACAAATTCCACTCCACTGTTTCATTGCTACTAGTTTCTTTTGGCACTTTGTCATTAATTTTTCGTTTGGATACTAATGACCATCCTTCTTCTGCCACCTAATTTAACGATCTAAACACATTGAAAGTCAAATTCGGTGTAGTCAACTTTGGTACATTAGTTGCAATTGATAGCTCTTCCTTTTCCATAGTCAGTGAACCAAATTGAGTAGACTATCTAGTTTTTTCACTAGGTGACGACAAAGTTTCTTCAATACTAGCTTGAACTACTGATACTTTAGGTTTTTCGGCTATAGGTTCGAATACTTGATAAATATTTGTTGGACTAAAAATAGTTCTTAATGCTTTCCATTGAATGGATTTATCTGCTTATTGAGTTAAAATGGTTATTTTTTTAGCTTCCTTTTGATTTTGTCTTCTCCTATCTCTCAATTTGTTTTGTTTTTTTCATTCTCAATCTTTATTTGTCATAGGCTCTAAAAATAGTTTTATGTTTTTTCTTTGTAACTGTTTCTTCTACTATTCTCAATGTGACTTTTTTTCACGTGGATTTGGTATTAGTAAACTTAACCAAAATTATTTTGACACTATTTTTTCAAAGTAATACTCTTCATTGCCTTTCAATCTCATCACATATTTAGAATTAGGGTGTTTAAGAGCCCATAATAAATCATTGAGCATCCACTTTTCTATTAAAACATTGATGTTTGGTCTTGTAAACTCTCTAGTATCAAAGAAACTAATATTGTGATAAGTTGTTATTTTCTTGGTTGGTATTAAAATAAGTAGACATACCATTACTGGGAGTCATCTCTTGTACTTAATTAGTTATGTTCAACATCAATTATCAATCTTCTATCTTGAATATGCCAAACTTTAGTACCCCCATGTAGTTTATTTAATATTAATTCTTGAATTTTTTTGGTAATTGTTTAAATCTTTCCACAAAATAGCTCCATTCACCACATTTTGGTTTATTTCTTGGTGTATGTAAATAGTTTACCAAAGTCCAACCATACTTATTCTGTTGTCTTAAGTTTGTTTTTATCTTTTCAACTATTATTTTTTTTAAAAACCATTCTTTCTATCTTTTGATGGCATCATCTGATCTATTATCGCTCATACCATCCTTCATACACATTTGTGATAATAACCTAAATATCACAAACTTAGCCATGTCTTACTCATATTGAATGAACAAATTTGGGTTTGCTGCCACCACCACTGCCTCGCAAAGAGATATTGGTTCAACAAAACATAAAAAAACTAAGTATGTTATGAAAAAAATAAATAAATATAATCAATCTATCAATTAATTGGAATGTTATACTTAATTTGTGAAAAAAGAATTATGCCTCTTTTTTGAAAATGGGTCGTGATCACGTTATTTATATGTTCAATTTCCTAATATGGCAGGTAACACGCTCTATTGCGCCTTTATATTAATAAATCTATGTTTCATTTTTATTACTACATCACTAAGTAAGACCTAATAACTTATTTATTTGTAGAGATACATTTATTTATTGTAAATTGGAAGATTATATATATATCTGTTTATGTTTTTGATTACTATTTCCGAATCTTATCACATCTTTTTCTAATATTATTACTATTATTAAATCTTTACTTCCCTAGTATAATATCAGTCGCACTAGTCATGATTTTTTATTGGTAAAACTATTAATAGACTTCCATATTTACGCTTCCTGCGAACTTTTGTATTTTAAGAGTTTTGTTGATATTTATAATAATTATCAATCCAAGATTCTTAATCACGAGAAGCCTATTTTGTTAGTAAATAGGAAAAAATGACTACCCAAAATAGCTAAATTAAAGATGCCATTAGGCCATGGATCTTAGGGTGGCAAATGCCTCTAAAATACTTGTTGATACTAAAAGAGGCGTGCTCAATAATATTGAAAATGGCATTTCCAGCAAAAGATCCAAGATATCATGCTTACTATAATAAAAATATTAATAGACTTGGTCGACTTGTTATAAAGGAAGCGAGTTATAATTGTAATTTTTAAAATATTTATATAGGTATGGACAGAAGATCATTATTACCCTTTTTTTTGTTGGAACTATTGTTGGTATTTTCATTATAATTTATCAAACATCGCAATCTGACATAGAAGTAGTTACCCTTAAAGGATATTTTGCTTTGAATTTGGTCATTTTTCTAATTTGATTATTTAAAAAAAAATTGTTTACTCTTAATACATCTAAGTGTCCACATGATAAAAACACAATAAACACATGAAACAAAAATAAATCCTAAGTCTATTTCATCTAGTTCTACTTTCCTTTGTTCCATTTATTTTTTTCAATCCCTTTATATTCCAAAGAAATTTTCCATGTTGAAGAATTTTAATTCCTCAGCATGGTTGCCAAATGTTAACAATAATGTATTGCATAAATTAATTAACGAATAATTAATTCTTCAATGCATTATATTGCTACTAAATTCTTCTTTCACTTGGTTAAGGTGGACACCATGTATTTAACTAACATACTTCAACAAGAAATCTTACAATATACATAACATAAACGAGGAAAACCAAGAACACTACTTTGAATTCATCTTCACTACTTTTCATGATTCCATTATTATTTTTCCATACAACCTTATATTCTTTCTTAATCATCTTCAACAACCTTCACACACCTTATTTATATAAAGAAAATACATTTAGATATGCCACCAATGTTTAACAAAATAACAACCTTTTAAATTTCTTAATTCATGCTTTAAATAATTTATATGTAGTTATAAATATTTCATTGTTTTTACAAGTCGACATGCTTCGACAAATCAACCTATTGCACAAAATTGTCGTGTAACTTATCAATAGACTATTGTAAGTTGAGATGTTTGTAACAAGTCAACAAACTAATTGATTTGTCTTGTTTTTCATTTTTGCTATCTTTTCTTCTAATTAATTGATATGCCAAATTATTTTCATTACATTACTATGTACCTAATTGAGCCTTAAACCCACCTTAAGATTAAAATAAACAACCATATTTACACACAAAGTATCACATTAAGCTTCAATGTTATGTAATGGTATTTTCACCTTGTCCATTTACTACCCTTGCATCTTCATCTATTGGATGATGATAATTTATCATTAAATTGGGTCTACAATAATTTTTTTTATGTCACCACAATTATGTACGTAGGTTCTTTGATTTCTTGTTCATGTTTTATGTTCTTGCTTTTTTGTGTGCTTGTTTTGCGATCATGAACTTTGTGAATGAGTTCATGATGAGTGATATTTGAATGCAAGTTGAGTGTGAATGAGTTTAGTGCAATTTTTTCCCTGAATATTTCATTTTCACAATGCCTACAAATGACGAGCTCAAGCTTATGACCAACATGGTGGTATTTCTTACAATGTATATGTAAGGGGTTTTCAATCTTCATGACCATGTTAACTTGTCTATAATTGAGACAAATTGCTTTATTGGGAGATCAAGTGCTCAAATGATCCTCACTTCTACCCTTTTGCATTCCTTTAGGGTATCTTGCAATCTTGGGTTTTAAACTTGATTGCTAGGTAGAACCTAAAAGCAAAATGTGATTTTCTATTTTTGTCATAATCAAGTTGAATGACAAGTGTTGGAAGAATAATTTTCAAATATCTAAACACACGTTATTCGGTAGAACACACCAATTTAATATTCATATCAAGAAAGAGGATACAACATATAGGTTGGCCATACATGTAGAAGTGTGGGTGGCATGCACCATATACAAATTGGAATTTGGCACAAGGTGCAAATTTATTTTTATGTTGCAAATTATTTGTAACATGCAAATCTGTTGTTGGTTTAATTGTACACAAGGTGATCAAAAGTATAAACATAATGTTTAATCGACTTAGCCATTGGCCAATTGGTGAGGAAATGAATGTTTTCATGAAAGGATTTAAGAATGTGTGGATTGTTATGTGTCCATGGAACATTGATGATGCCTGCTTAAAAATTTGCAAATCTTCTGGTGCATTTGCAAAATATTACTTTTATCATAAGACTAGGGGTTACTATGCTGTTCTTTAGGCTATTGTTGATCATTTTATATATATATTGTGGGGCTACCAAGTTCAATCAACGATTCTTGTGGACTAAGAAGTTGTATAATAAAGCCCAATGCCATAATCTATTTAGTCCTAATAAAGGCGTAGAAGGAATTCCACCATATGTGATTATTGTAACACTGACCAAAATGTATCTGTGGCCATGATACCTTTTTTGCTTAAAATTGTTGAAGCTGCCACCCCAGATCTTAATGCCATGGAATTGGCCTCACCCTTGCCCAGTATATTGGGGGTGCATAGCCTAGCTCAGTCTAATGGGCTTACTTGCCGCCTCCTTGAACATGTCGGGGAGGGGTTTGAGCATTCCATTGTGCACAAATTAGAAGTGAACCTAGTTTACTTATTCCTAAGAGCATCTCCAGCATTCCTCAGTATGTGGTACCGCACGGTACTAAAATTGGATGAAGAAAAGTGAAACGATGCCGGTTTGGCTCTGAAAATGGTTTTGGCTCAGCATAATTGTACAATTTGAGGTGGCTGGTAAAAGGCGCAGCAACTCTGTGCACCTGCAGAAATGGGGGTAATAAATATGATCTGACTTGTATCACAATGATTGATCCAAGTGGTTTGCTATTAATAGTCCCCCACCTATTTGCTGTCACAGTTTCAGTTTTATAGGTGATGTTCAAGAAAAGTAAGTAACTGAACTTGGATGTGAAAAATATTTTTGCAGGGGCACATTCTAAGCATTGCTGGAGATGCTTTTAAGTGTCAAAATCTGAAATACTCAAATTGGGAATATCAAATTCATTTTTTGAAATAACTGAATATTTTGACAAAAAAAAGATGTGATTCCATGCATTTTACAACTTTCCCATTCATTCATAAGTGATAGGTAAGATATTGGGCTTTCTTCTGACCTAGGAGTGTAACTGAAGTAAAGCTGTTCGTCCCTTGTGTGGGCACTTTGTTTAAAAAAAAAGTGTCTATTGGGATTCAATGTTTTATTTTGGTGGCAAAGTTTTGCATCTTCGTGACCTCAAAAGGTAATCAAAATTTTCTGATGCAAATTCCCGGTTGTAAAGAAAACATTCATCAAATTTTACCCAAAAGAATGATGTGGGGACAATTTCGCACACTGCAATTAAGTTTTTAGATTGCAGAGAGTATTTTTTTTGGGGTCAATTTTTGCTGATTCTTTAATGGATTGTGATATCGTCCATGACATGATAGTGTTTTTTTTCAATATTTTGAAGTCTGAGTAGATGATGACAATCTGAACGTAGATTTGGCAGTTATTAATGATAATCTTAAAAAAATGTCCGATTTTTTTTCCAAACAGAACAAAGTGACAACAAACTTTGGAGGACAATTAAAAAGTCATGACATGTTTTCAAAAACCAAAATTTCCCTCTTTATTTAAGAAAATTTTATTTTAAAACAAGCATCTATGATAGAAGATTTTTTTTAAGTTCCAATCCATCGCAAGGAATGTGGGTTTCATATTTCATGAGAGTAAACTCATGTCTTTTCACCATTTTTCATGTAATTTTTTTTATTGAGGATTGACATCATATTATTGATTGATAGCATTTGCACCTTGGTCAATGTTATCATTATCAATTCCACTCGAGTAGATTTGATTTTGCAAGTTGCTTTATTTGGCACGACGATCACAATAATGTCAATTAAGCAAAGGAACAACTTTATCATGATCAAAATTTGATAAATGCATTTATTACCCTTGCCATAGAGGTTGCACCAACATTGAACTATTTTTTAATTTATTGATGTGTTAACATGGTGTGATCAGCAAAAGGCTCAAGTGGCCTTCTTACAACTGTTTGCTTTCCTTTCTATCGATAAAAGATGTCGACAGCTTTGTAAAGAGCTCAGGTTGCCCCTATTTGAAACACTTTGTCATTGCAAGTGAGGGTTCTTCTAGACTTACTATTGCTTTTTCAAGTTTCTCTTTCATTTCTCTTTCTAATATGCTTCTTGCAATTATTAGTGGGAGCTTTGGAACATGATTTGTTCCAATGACCTTAGTGACCCACTTTGGGTTCTGTTATTTAGGCTTGGATTTGGGTCCTCTTTCTTTCTTCCTTCTTTTCTCTCTTTGTTAGGTGTTTTGTTTAATTGGAATTTGCTTAGGTTCCATCACTTTTTTTTTCCCCATAATCCTATGATGGTCCTTCCAATGTCAAAAACAACATGAATAATTTGTTGAACATGGTTGAATTCTATTTACTTTTTGACATGGAAGCTTTACATTTTTCTCCATTGGGGGAGGAATATGTGACTTAAATGCTTGATACCTGTTCCAATCTCTCAGTGGAAAAAGAGAGAGAGAGAGAGAGAGAGAGAGAGCTTATAGATGTGTAGCTACATTATTTTTCTGGTTTCACTCTGACAAACTGAAAATTGGCTGTTTATGTCAGCAACTTTCTCATGGAAGTTCGTAGGCTAAGTCATGGCATTGTTTGATGGACCTCTCAAGCCCATGCCAGTGGTTTTTGTACCCTAGGTTGATGTCAGATTCAACACAAATTAAATGAAATTTGCAATGTTGAAAAATTTGAGAAAATTCTTTTATTATGTCTGAAAGTTAAAAAAAAAACCCATCATTTCCCTAATAATTAATTTTAAGTAAATAAATAAATAAAAAAAATCTACTAATCTGTAAATATAATATGACCATTTGAAAGGTTATTTGAACCATAACAAATATAAATATGTATTAAAAAAATTGGTAGGAATTGAAATAAACTTGTTAATGAATAGACATTGCAATTGTGTGATATGTTATTATTTTGTACCTACCTATTCAATTACATCACAAAATTGGAAAAAAAGAAAAAGAAAAAGAAGCCCTGCCCACAATCATGGTGAATTGCTGGTGGGGTTGGGAATGCTTGAGCAACAACACCTGCCCAAGAGATCACACAGGTTGGACTTTTGATAGAAGTACAATGTATAGTGATGGGGGAGATTATGCTTCATGTTCTATTATGATTGATGAATTTGAAAACATCCAATGGCAACACCAATTGCAATGGTAAGATTGCATCCTTATTTTCAAACATTTTCTTTCTAGAATGAATTACAAATACATTCTATGTTTCTCAAAAATATATACAAGAAAGATGTGTAATGAATATTTAAAATGTGAAATGATTCTATGAAAAAACACCTTTTATGATTTCAAACTACAATTTTGAAAATCATATTTAAAAAAGAAAGGTGAATTTTTTTCACACTTTCCATAGTCCAATACTCAAAATTATTGGTCTTTTGATGTTCAAAAGAAAGAATTATTGGTCTTGTCAATGTGGAAGCTGACCCTAGGCTATGGTAGGTGCATACAAATGTTGATCTGGTTTAAATGCTTGAACAAACCAACTGGTCCTGGTATTGAGTACAAAGAATTCATACCAGACTGGTTCTGGTATTGAATATTTTAAAAAACTTTCATAGCAAGCCTGGTATTACAACTGGTACAAGGCTGTTATGACCTCAGGTCCGTATCAGGCTGGTATCGGCCCAGGTCATACCAGCCTTGTACAGTGCTTGCTACCAGTACCGATACCAGTGTTTGTACCAGGCACAGGTCTATTTCCAGACCATCAACAGTGGTCCATACCATATGTTGTGTCAGTTCCAACCAAACCCAAAGCAAGTGTGATAAGGATTGAATGTTGTCATGGACGTCATGTCACACCCATAACAAAGTATCATACCACCAACTTAATCATGAACATGGAAAACCATCACTGGAGGTCATTACTCCACAACTGTCTTCCTCAGCTCCTGACAGTGGCTGTACATAAGTATATGCTGATCTACTCCACCATAGGGGCAAATCATTACACAAAAATCTGCATTCAAAGTAAGAAGCATTGGACACATTTGGTTTGCAGATCATTATACAGAAAGTTGCATCCTAAGTTTCTTCTAGAAGCATTAGGTACAAGCAGTAGATCAGGATATCTGCTAGCAATTGAGATGTATAGCTAGTAAAATAAGTCATAATATCCTTCTTCAAGTCAGATTCTGAGAGGAAAGCTTCATTTCTTTGAGCTTGCCTGTACAAGCAAAGTATTCAGCTGAAGGAGTGAAAAGGCATACATAGATATTTGTGGTTGCAGCCTTTGCACCTGCAACATGGGTATTGAACAGCCCACAATTTTTCCTACAGCCAACTACAAAAAACACAACAGAAACTCCCAAGATTTATGCAATCTCATGATATCCAAAGACTGTATTGGAATGCAAAATTCAAAGAAACTTGTGCAACATAAAGTTGCACAAATTGTAGCTCATTTACTGGATCATAAAAACATTGAGAAGGCCAACTTCTCACCCTAAAGCCTAAAGCCTAAACTTTAATCCTGCACAGCTGTAATACTAGAGCAGTTAGGGAAGCCTTGGATGAAAGAGAAAAAATCAATCAATATCAGGATCTGAAGTGATTTCATCTATGAAGGAAGAACTAGACAATGATGGGCACTTTCAAGTTTACTGTTGCTTACAGATTCAAACAAAAATGGAGTGATATTTTGCATTAACTAAGGGTTCTGCCTTTCCTGACTATCTACATTGGTATTATACACTCATTCCTTTTATGCCGAAGAATGTTTTTTCACATTCAGTATTGTATTGAAAGACAATAGGAATCAAGCAAGCTTGATCTTTACTGATGGTTTCAACAGAGAGAATTGCATGTCCCTTTCTCCCTTACTCCTGGATGAAGGTTTGAATTTACCACACACCAAGTCTCTTATGCCAGCAGCATCCACTTTGCGCCGCTTGGCAAGAAGGTTCAATTTTTCAGCATGATTTGACTTTGGAGCCACACCCTGAGGAGACTGCTCTGTGGGATTGTTGGAGAAGATGGAGGCTGCATGGATAGCCGCACGCTTGTTCCGTCGATTTATATCAAACTTGTGGGCAAATGTGACATTTGCAGCTTGAGTGATGTCATCTTGGGTAAGTGGAAGCAACCGGATTCCCAAACCCTTCTTCCTTGCCTCCGTTTCCTCCTTAGCCACTCGTTTTTTTTGAGCCTGTTACATGGAATACAAATTGATACAGTGATGAGTCCCACTTGAGTATGAAATTCCTCTCTCTCCCACAAATTATATGAGAAGTATTCAATACCACACTCAGATTCTAAAGAGCTTCAACACAGCAACTGAGATGGATAACAATATAAGCATACCCGTAGGTCTGCGCGAAGAGCTTTATTGCGTGCATAGTTGTCACTGTGTTTTAAATCTGATGATTGCTGCAGTCTGACAAGCAGAGGTGCTTCCTTTTTAGCCTTTGCTACATCCTCACCCACATGCTCCAACTGGTAAAAGGGATCAACCAGTTTCCCTCTGTCTACACAGTCCAGAGAACACAAACCATTTCAGTAACTTCCACTCATTTGTGAAAACTGCATTTGAGCAGAAACATTAATTCACACTTATAGTGTGCATAACATCTATCCTGGAAGAACACTTTGCCACTGTCAACACAGTACATCAGACCACTGAAGTGGCTGGGTAAAAGGCCCAAATCTGCCCAATTGAAGTCCCATATGTGACCTTGATCTTCTGCCTCATTGGGTAAAGTGCCAATCTGTCTTTCGTAAAAATAAAGGAATATGACATTCTCCCCACAAACAGGAGGTTGGGACAACTTCCGGGTGACCTAAAAGCAACTAGAACACCAATGACTTCTAGCCCCAGTTTGTGCATTGACCATCTGATCTTTGGTTGGATAGTTGTATCAAAAACTAACAATAGCATACTGTTTTTTCCCTTAGACATCAAGACCATGCAAGCTAGTCCTAGGTGGTAGGGCCATGCAAGGCAAGGATGAACCAAAGCATTGTTTATGTTGTGCTTAATGGTTAAGACGACCAGAGATTCCAAATCATTGGTGGCAGAAACATTAGACTGAGGACACACCTTCAACAGCAGGCAACAGGACTGTCTCAGCATCAACTTCATCATAGTCCTCAGTCTTTTTCTCAGCTCCACTCACTACAACATACTCGCAGTTCTTGGGGTCTGTCTGAATCTCTATCTCCTGCTTGCAACAGGGTGCTTTCATCTTGAAGCTCCATATCTGAATGCAAAGAGAACAGCCAAATACAGAGTCAATATACTATACACTATACACCTAGAGAATCCAGAAGCTCCAGATCAAATGCCCCACAAATTATAAAGCATTACCAGACAAACAAAATGCACATTGCACAACCATGTCTGACTTCACGAACCTTGTAAACATCAATAATGACTAACAGTAACTGCAATCACAACTGCCAAGTCTCATACAATGATAAGGTTGCCAAGTACCAATTGGTTAATGATCTCTTAAAAGAGTCAGGATTCAAGTCACATAATGTTTTTCTACATGATACTGAATTGCATATCCATGAGCACCCAGACAATAATGCAACTTCTGTTCTGTGTTAAATCTCCCAGATAATGCTATCCTTTTGAAATTGCACCAGAACTAAGCTGCACGTGGGTAGAATACTACAACTCCTCACAATCAACTCTTTTTTCCCATGCGATCAACCCCTCAAAGAAAGACATAAGAAGGAATTTGCACCTTGGTTGAATAATAGTTGCCAACTTGCTTCTTTTCAGCATTGAAACGCACACCCTTGGCAATCATTGACTGGCATCCTCCACACCAGATATTGTATGGCATCTCGAACCTGGTACCAGCGAAAAAAAGCCTTTAGCTCATCCTGAAGTCAAATAACTTACCTACTCCTTGGGATTCATTCTTTTGCTATAAATGTCTCACACAACACCTACTACACACCCTGCTAGGAAAACTAACTACTGAACCCAAAAAGCAAAGTGCTGAAATACAGTGTATTGTGCTAGCATAGCAATTTGGAATGAAAGGTCTTTGAAAGCTACCGGATAACCAGGATGCCCTGGTCGATCTTCTTGGCTCGCTCCCGCAAAGCATGTTGGCCATGAAACTTGTTGAGACCTCCCTAAATAATTTGCACAACAAGTCCAATGTCAGAGCACAGTTACACTCTTGAGGAGATCACAAGAGCAGATCTTCCTCACCACCCAATTTCAAAGCATACAGAGCAAGATTACAAATCAATCCCATCATCCTTTCATCCACTGATGATGGATCCTGTGATCCAAAAGCCTTATCCCTACGCTACAACATCTTCAATAGTGTGTAGAGATCTAGATACCTGCTCTGGAGTCCATTCTGGCGGGTAGTAGAAGTTGTCTGCCCTTGCTGCTGCGAGGGTTGACTGCAATACACATCCAAGTTGTCAGGATAAGTCGTCAATAATTCACTTAGTTCTCATCTTTCACAATGGTCAGCAAATCCTCTTCAACTGCAATACTGATCCGTTTGCACTTCAAATAAGGTCTTTGAACTCCTTCAACTCGAAACAAAAGATTTGAACTATGTGCCACATTACAGACACAGAGAATCTACTGGTAAACCTCCTTAAAACCCTTTGGTTCTTCAGAATATGGAGTACTGGTAATTCGACATGAAGCATAGAACACTTACCATGCACAGAACAAACTGGAAGTTCTAGGGTTTCCAAACTGCTTACTGATTACAGAGCCAAAACAAAAGTGAACTGATCCAAACAAAGGAAGTAAGAAATCAAAGAACCCTAAATCTTTCCCTGCACAATTCCAGGCTCATGTATCTTGATTGAATTGAACCTTAAAGTTTCTGAGCACCTAACCTAAGACAAGACCAAATACTCATCAACTCCTTGACAGCAACTAACATGGCTTATGCTGTTCCTGTCGTCAGATATAGGATTGGGTTCCAGTTCCTATTTGAAACCCCAATCTCCAAAACGTATGACGTAAACTTGGAATCAGAAACCGAAAAAGAAACCCCTCAAACTCTCGCATGGTCCCTGATTCCCATCACGCATGTATATTATTACCCTAACCCTAATTAAAATTCTGCTTTCAACTACGCAACAACATCAAATCCCCTCAATTCAAATACGAACGAGCGAGAGAGAGAGAGAGAGAGAGAGAGAGAGAGAGAGAGAGAGAGTGTGTGTGTGTGTTTTGTGGTGTGCCAAGTTTTCGCTAACCATATTTACAATTCCGCTTTCAACTACGCAAACTGCAACAAATCCCCTGAATTCAAGTACGCAAACTGCAACAAATCCTCTGAATTCAAGTACACGACAGAGCGAGAGAGAGGGACAGAGACAGAGAGAGATAATTTTTTTTCGTGTTTTCGATAGCTTACCATGGTGCGTAGCCAGCTGAATCCAAATCGGCGTTCGTTGAGGTGCGCAGTCCTGCTGTTCCAAGAAATCCAACTACGTTACTCTCTTGAGCCGGAGAGAGAACAAAAAATCTGCAGCTTTTTCACAGACTCAGAAACCAAAGTTTCCAATCACAGTTATCAAGAAGAAGAAGAAGAAGAAGACGATGATGAGGACGAGGAGGACGAGGAGAGCTTTGAAGGTCGGTGTGGAGATCGCGATGGCGAAGAAAGACACGATGAAAGAACGCAGACAAGAACTTGGTGCAGTTTCGCTTGCTGCTGCGCATCCGCATCTTTGGATGCAGGAATTCATCCAAATGGTATTTCTGGATGGAAAGAATCATCCAAAGGTTGGGTGTACATGCAGGAAGTCATCCAAAAGTTATTTCTGGATGGAGGAAAGCATGGAAAGGTTATTTGTAGATGGAGGAAGTCATCCAAAGGTTATTTTTATGTGTACCTATGTCATTTGCTTTCTATGGAATGTATGGAGCCGTTCCAGTTCGGAACAGAATGAGCGTCTTAGGCGAGCGGCCAGAAGGTGGCAATCACATTCTGGCCGCTAGCCTAAGAGGCTGGGAACATGCTGGAACCTAAGGCCCGTTCCAACATGTAATATGTACTTTCAGTGTTACTTCAAATATTTTATGTGATGGGTAAAGGCTGAGTTGGCAGGTTTTACTGGAATAAGCGCCCTTATGTGTTTTACTTTTCGGTCATGAGTCCAGGCAATAATCACCCCCCAATTCCAGCTTGGAAAACGCGTACAAAAACAGTAGAATAATACCAGTTATCTATTATACAATTCCGCTCAGTCCTTACCATTTTTGAATGGTCCTCCACTCAGTAACTTTGTGGACAGGGGCCTGGGAGAGTGGGAGTCGCTGGGGCCTGGGAGTACCCACGGCGGGCGACTGACCGGCCCGGCACTCTTTGGGGCCTGGGAAATTTTAGGATATGGTTTTCAGGACATGGTTTTCAGGACTTGGGATCTCAACTTTGGGGCCTGGATTTTCACACTCGCGGTTTCCAAGACCGAAACCTGAAAACTTTTAGGACGTGATTTTCAGGATGTGGGATCTCAATTTTGGGACCTGGATTTCACACAGGGGCTTCACAGTGGCCTTCGGCCACGGGCACCCACTAGTTACTACAGAAATGGCAATTACGAGTATGTAAGGCAAGGATATTGTGTTTAGATTCATTGTAGAGTATACTAGCTTAGGTGATTTTGGTCCCTAGGTAATAATAGGTCTATTTTTATATGAGGATTTTTGAAAGATGATATTTTGGCTTGTGTTGAAACTTGACATTAGTTATAGAGTTATGATATGTTGAAGGATTTTGGTTTCTCTTAGAGACGATGTTTTTGAAGATTATATTTTTGCATGGTGAAATATTTGAATTTCCATACTTCTTCTTTTGCCTTAAGATACTTTTTAATGTAAATGGCAAGGCCACAGTGTGACACACCCCCTGTTTTCAGTTTTCTGACGTCGCAGCATTAGTGATCATCTCTCCCCCCCCCCCCCCACCCCCCAACCAAAATGAATTAACATTAATTGATGATACACCAGTGTTGGCCGGTTATTGAGTTTAAGCTCGGTTGTCAATCCGGTTTAGTACTCTACTTGGATGATTCAATTTTCATCCAGGTAGGTTATCAATATTTTTAAATATAATAATAATAATAATAAAAGTTGTAATTGTTGTATAACCGAAGGTTCTCAATCAGTTATTTGAAAACTTACCCTTATGCATAATCCATGGTTATTACCCAAATTTTATGAAAATCTACTTGCCACCTTTTTTTTGTCTTTTCTTTTTAAACTATGTGATCCCAATTTAAAAAAAGAAAAAGACCTACCCAACAAGTATTACAATAAAATAAAATAAAATAAAATAGCATTGGTATAAACTTGATATTGATATTGGTGTAAATCACGTATGTATGTGTATGCATGTGATATTACTTCAATTTTCATACTAAAATGGCATTGGTATGAAGACATGTTTTCATTGAAATTGTGTGATCACAATAGATTTTTTAAAATTTTTCAATAATTACATGTGCTTAGTCCCTTTAGAATTCTACCGTGATTTGATATTGGAGTGCCTCCTAGCTAGTTAAATCGTGCATCCTCTACCTATTATCAAGAAGCCTTGCCTAATTATTGATTTTATTTTTGAGAAACAAGTTTCGTTGACCATGTTTTAGGATGATAATCGTATTCATAATGTAGGTAGTTAGTAAAAATGAATCAATTTTGGGGCATGAACTTTCTTTGGACTCATTGCATTCACATAACTCAAACTTGGGAAAAGATCACCACCATTTTTTTAATAATATATTTTGTAATTGGACCTTGTTATGAGGATTACATTGAAGTGATTTTTTAATTTAAAGACTTCAAAATCAGAGTTTTGATATTTTCAAGTTGTGAATTCATAACCTTTTGATATGAACTCCGATTGAAAAGTTTTCATTTACAAATTTGTGGCCTTCAATGAAATATTTTTAAAGCCATGTTGTGCACTTCCATCATAGGTCATTTGGCCTTTGATACCTAGGTTTTTAGTAGTTAAGAGTCGAAAGTGGCAATTTGATTCTTGACTTTTTTTCTTTGGCCATGATTCATAATTTTTAGCTCCAAATGGAAAATATGAGTCCACTTTTAGATATTTTCATTTTGAGAGCTTTTCAATGGTACATATATTTTTAAAAATTATAAAAAAGATTTACCCCTTTACACTTCAATCTGTCCCAAATATTCAAACCATTTTATGATTCCAAACTCCCAAAGTGAGAATTCATCTTTGGAGTCATGAAAGTTTCTTCCCTTTCATTTCCCCAATATTCTAGTCCTATTTCTTGCCCTAGTTGTTATTGGCTTGTTTCCATTTTGCCTTGTGTATCTTTTTTTAATTCCCTTTTCTCATAAACTACACAAGGTACACATTCCACCTCTCATAAGTTCGTATCGTAATATTTATAGTTGATTAATAAACAAGTACCAAATATCCATTCCTATGGGCTAATTAATCTAATGATCTCACTTTCTAAATAAACTTGAAGATATTTAAATTACTTAGCAAGTTTTTGCAAAAAATATAACTAACTTTTTTGATTAATATAACTTGAGACAAAAGATCATTACATATCTGAAAATAGAAGGTTCCAATTTAAATGTCATGATTATTGCACTAAAATCCATTGTGAATTATGAAACAATGGGTTCAAGGAGGAAAAAATTCAAGGGACTTGCTTTGTCCAAGTTTGTTAGTATGCCACAACAAATAACAAAGTCTATAAAGGTTTGAAACATGTGTTCATAAAATTTGCTCAATCAAATTTGTAGAAAATATATTTATTTGGTTTAAAAATATGATAAAATGAAGCTATAACGAAATAAGGCATGTGTTGACTTTAGTATTTGTTTAAAAAAACTAAAATAGTTGTATGAAAAGAAAGAAATATTAAACATTTGATCAATTCTAAAATTTAAACTTTATTTTTTCATTTGTTTTACTTTTGTTAAATGACTGAATGAATACTAAATTGAGTTTTTATATTATTTGTAGATTTGGCACCAAGGTCATTATGTACCAGGAGGTTTTACAATTTCTAAGAGGTTATTGTTATTTGCTACATCAAGCAAATTGTAATGAAATCATTAAGCACGGTCCAGACTCCACCTCCTCTAAGGTGACATATTTCACAAATTATTGTGGATTCCTATTGTGGACAACAGAAGCGAATTTGTGACAAAACATTATTAAACAAAATGGGGAAATTTTGCCACAAAATAAAAGCATTCACATTAACGATTTGTGAACAACGTTTTTTCCCATCAAGTTTTGTCTTTTCAACCCGAAAAAAAAAAGGAGGAAATTTCTGGAAATCTGTTTTTAGAGTAAATGTGAGAAATTTTGATAATTTTTTGGGAAAACTTTTCCAAATTTCTGATCTGACAAAATTGAAAGACAAATCCCCTATTTTTTTAATTAAAAAAATCATGCCCCTTGGCGGTACACTAATTACTTTTTTTTTCTTTCAATAAAAGTACCCGCCAACAATAAAATCGCAGACGATCGTAGGTTACGTGGCCCTGTTCTTCACGATCCTGTAGTGATCATATAAGCGTGGGAACAGGCGAAGAGCGCCGAGCAAACGGCGGGGCGGCGTCATTTGCGGGGGAACGTGGCGCCAGGGAACGCCGCCCGCACGGCAGCGCCACTCTTCTGCTCGGCGCTGGACAACCTCATTAGTAACTTACTAAATAACTAGGCACCTACTTACAATGCGGCTCCTCCGACGGCCGAGATCATCCCATCCGACTTGTGTCCCAACCTAGGATATCTCTTTTTCATAACTCGATTTCTTTTCCGTTTCCTCTTTAATGCGGTGCCTGCTTTTTTTCCTCACTACCACTGTAGATTACTATCGAACGACCTCGTCTTCACGACGGACAACAGTGTTGGTCCTACCGCTGCGCACGTCTCGACCTCACACTGCAATTTTGTTTGGCGAATTGTGTCAGATTGAAGCTGAAGAGTTTCTAGATCGATCGTGTCCGCGCGCGCAGTGGTGCCGCTAGTCTCTGTGATCATGTCGTCAATGATTATCTCTCATGATAGTCATGATCGCACTAATTTTTGACGCTTAGATCGACTCCCGCGAGTAGGATGATGGACTCTTAAAAACTCCTTTCACCCCCCATATATGTACCTTATGGGTTTGTTTTGCGCAGTTGAGAATTGCGGCAGGTTCATGTGACTTGGCGATCACAGTACTTAGAGTATTTCTGATTCAAACAGTAGATTGATTTGTTAAAGTGCTGTTGGACAGTAATTCCAAGAGTTTTGTTTGAAAGTCAAATGGCAGGCTGAGAGGCTCCAGATGGATGGATGGATCGATCGTGCAGAGCATGAATTTGTCGCCTGTTATTGTACTTCACTTTTTTCTTGTTTCCCCAGCTCATAATGATACATGCTGTTGTTGCATCAACCCAAGTTCCAACGTCTTTGCTTAGAATCGCGTTTTCTTTTTGTTTTCCAGTACTTATAACTACCGATGTTGTAGCCTGAGATCATGATCTCTAGTTAAGTCTTTTCAGGTGGATTCTGGAATGCAGTTAAGATAGTCGCTATTGTCATGGTCCAAGGTGTGATCGATCCATCAGCAGCGTTTCTATTTGATGTTGACGGGAAAATCGCGGAACAAGGATACTACTACTACTACTACTGTCGACCATCCTCACGTCGACAGTTTCTTCGTGGCATGTCCTCGCATGGCGCCGCGGGGCCGGAAGTTGCTTCAAATGGGTGTCATGTTGAAATACAAACACGAAATTCGCACTGTCGGAACTGCAGTATAAGACCCCCGGGGCTGCTATAGATTCTTGATCAGATTTCTTCCGGCCAGGCCGTGAGATCATTCCTTCGTAGCTGTGGTCTTGGACAACATGCCGGTATGTGAAAGAGTTTAGTCTCTGAAAATCTTTCTCTTTCTTGGCTGTGTATTCCGTCACGATTTCTTCAAATTTTAAGCTCTAAGTTGATCTCTTGGACTTTAGACAATATTCATCTTTGATTCACTACTTGCAGCTGCGCTTGGAAAAAATTGTGCTTCGTGATCGATGTCTAAATCTGCAAGCTTTTTCAAGGAAATTATGCAGGTCCTGCCGAACACATGGGTTTTGAAGCTGCGGGACATGAGGAGGAAGAGTCAGAAGCAGCAGCAACCTCCAGCTGCAGAGGCAATTGATCAAGTACAAGGCTGCCCGGCTACCACAGATCATTTTGCAGGAGGTGATCCCATGAGCTTCGTTCGCACTGCATTGAGGACTTCGCGCCAGTCGAAGCAGTCGCCAATCCGAGTCTTCTCTAGTCCCGTCTCATGGCATGGCTCGACGGACAATCTGCATGGTGTCATCGAGCCCCGCTGTAAGAGTCCCGTGAATCACAAAGTCTTCGATATCCCATATCCCAATGCTTCTCCAGGGAAGAATTCAATGAGAACTCCTAGCCCACGAAGAAGTACAGCAGCTTCTTCCATGAAAACACCCACTCTGCTAAAAGCTGTCAGTAAGCGTGATCAGGATCCTCTTGCATTCGGCCGCCGCGAGGCTGATCCTCAAGCAGTGGAGAGTAGTTTGCAGTCCAGTGCAAAGCCGCCGCTGATGATCAGGTGTTCTGCACCCGCCGCCTCTAACTTCTCATCATCGCCTGGTCCAGATTCAGAAGACGGTTTAGACTTCACGACGGCGCCCAGGGAGGTTGCTGCATTGTCGACGGGTGCGTTCAGGAAAACAGCGCAGTCTAGAGTACAGCGGAATTCTTCGACTACGGCGCCGCGGGCTGGTCGAACTCGCCACGGCAGTTTGGACATGGATAGTCTCGAAGTCTCGGCGTTCGCGCTAGACCGAGCTTTGAAGGAGTTCAATAGCATGGGTGTCAGTGGTCTCAAGCTGGCGGCCAAGTCGTCGTCTCGTGGGGACAGGAAGGAGTCGAAGCCGCGCCCGGCGCAAGAAAAGAAGATTCAAGACGAGTGGACCGAGGAGCTCAGTAGAGGAGCATTGGTGAAGCAGCAACTCTTTCTCAAGAAACGAGCAGCCTTGAAGCTGCAGCTGGACGATATACAGTCCTCGAAGCAGCTGGAGCTCCGATCTCTTAGCGCGATGCAGCAGTCATGGGATTCTGAAGATAATGATCTCCAAGCTGGTATATTAGTCATGCAGGAGCCTCCTCATACCCAGTCGAAGCTCCTCACTCTCCCTAGTTGTCTGACCCTCGGCTGGGATAATGCCGATGACGACGACCCACAAACAGTTTTCGATCCCGACGACTCCATTGAATGCACGAGACGCAAATTGTTGAACAAGTTCAACGATAATGATGATGATAGCAGCAGCTTCCCACTACTGCACCAGGCAGCTGAAGAAGCTGCTGCCAGCGGCTGGGGTTCATTTTCCAGCTCTTTGCCAAGCGACGAGAGCATCTTCACGTCCTCTTACAACTTAGCCGGAGACGTGAAGGACAGTTTTCCCAAGAAAAGCTTCTGTTCTACCTCCTCGGACTCCAGTGGAATCACGTCGATGAGTGGAGATTTCGAAGAAGATCTAGTACTGGAGCACTGGAATGCTGCTACAAGCGACGTACTCAGCTCCGACGACATGAGTTCCGCAGCTTCGAGATTTGAAAATAGGAAAGCAGCAAAGCTTTTCCGAGCGGCATCCTGCAGACTTTCAAGAGAGAAATCACCAAGATTCCTCGAAGAGGCAGCTGAGGCAATTCAGCTGGAATCATGCTTTGATAGCGACATCACGGAAGAGCGCCTGAGCGACTCAGAATGTCCAGGAGTACCTGGTAACCGGATCGAGAGATTCGATTCTCCGGGAAGCTTCAAGAGCTCAACAATCTCTAGTCGAGACTTAAACAGATTCAACATGATCTCGCGAGCTGCAGTCTGCGAGCAAGAGGCATTAGCGAAGAAGACTTGGGTTGTTCCGGTTCACAAGCGCCAGGGCAAAAGCGTCGGGTCATCGTGCGACCTTCGTACTAGAGGAACTTCTCATATTATGCAGCTGAACTCTTCTGCAGCAGCTTTGTCTGCCGCCGATCACGAGGCGACTCCTGTATCCAGTTCGGCTGCCACTATAAGGAAGCATCCGGCAAGGTCGAGAGCGAAACGTTTGTATGAAATCGACTCTCAGCTGGAAACAGCTAGAAGAAAGAAGTCGGCTTCGCGACGGAAGAGTAACAAACTCTGCCATCGCGAGATTACGAGATCCAAATCACAATCCGCTGATCATTCTTACTTGAAAACAGTTTCTTTAGCAGCGGATCCAGTACAAATGAAGTCAGAAGCGATGTCGAAATCGGAGACATGGGTATCTCACAAGCAGCTGGAGACGACAGCAGCAGCAGCAGCAGTTAAAACTACAAACCCTAACTCATCAAATGCATTACCGAGGCTTCTTCAAGAACAAAACAACTTAGATCGTAAACAACAACAGAGCCGCTGCAAAGGCGAGGAGGAGGAGGAGGAGGACTTGGTGACGATGCCGGAAGAGTTGAACGGGGTGGTGAAGGAGAGTGTGGCACTGGTGAAAAGCTCGTACAATCCTTACAACGACTTCAAGGAATCCATGATCGAGATGATCGTGGAGAAGGACATTCAAGAATCCCGCGACTTGGAGGAGCTGCTGCAGTGCTATCTGTCGCTCAACGCAGTGGAGTACCACGCCCTCATCGTCGAGGTTTTCACAGAAGTCTGGTGCGAAATCTTCGAAAGACTTCAACCCTAAATCCTAGAATTGCTCGCCTAAACCCTAAACCCTACGATGCAAACCCTAAACCCTGAAATTGCTCGCCTAAACCCTGAAATAGTTACCCTAAACCCTAAAACACTAAACTGTGATCCTAAACCCCTAAACTGTGAATCCTAAACCCCTAAACTGGGAATCCTAAACCTTGAACTTGCTCCCCTAAACCCTAGACCCTTAACCCCTAAACTGGGAATCCTAAACCCTGAAATTGCTCGCCTAAACCCTAGACCCTAAAACCCCTAAACCATGAATCCTAAACCCTGAAATTCTGAATCCTCCAAATATCACATTACCAAATTGTATCACTCTAAACCCTAAAACCTTAAACCCTACAAAAAAAACTAGATTTGTGCAAATCACATCCAGGGAGGAAAAAATCAATAATACATCAAGACTATACTAGAGACAACCACTCAGCTATAAGGCAATCTGAGAGTTGTAAGCTTTCTGAACTAAGTGTTTGTTGTGCAAAATATGAGGAATTCTTTCAAAGGTTATAGGTTTTTTTGAAATTGAAAGAGAGATTCGTCTTCAAGAAGGTTTTGTGAAGGATTATCACCTACTGCCCTCATATGTTTTGCCAAATAGAAACTCCTAATGAAAAAATCTCCACTTTGAAGGGATTATTACTTCAAAGGTTTTAGGGTTTTGGTGGAAACTAACTTCTATTGAATAGGTCTTGAGATTTATTGAAGGGATTATTTGAGAGGTTTTAGGGTTTTCTCTTTGAAAGATTTTTCAAGTGAGTTAGTGAAGTATACTACCTACTACTACCCTCAAACAATGATGAGACCAAAGTTGTGATCAGATATCAATTTTTTGAGTTCTGTTTGATATTTTGACAAGTTTTGTACTGGGTGTATAGACACTCAAAAAACTTCTTCTCTTGTTTGTGTTGGTTTGTATGGAACTTACAACAACAATTAGTGGCTCCAAAGTGTTTATGTAGAGTTTTTTCTGTAATCTCCTTGATATGATATTAGATGTTGATCCAAGAAAGTTGAGCTGAGATCTCAGAATTTTTCAGTCCATGGATATGGCAATTCCATTTCATAAGGTGTTTTGTTATGCCTCAGCTTGGCTTCATTATTTCTCTTCTACATTGATTTGTGCATTAGTCCTCTCTATCTATTTGTTCTTTTCGGCGAGAATTTTTCTTTTTTCTGTCGTTGAACCAAATCCTTACATGCTCTTCCAGTGATGGTTGTTGCAGTATTTTTATAACACTCTCATTCAAGGTTTCTTATTGAAAGGGCCCAATATTGTGCAATGTGCACTTTCAGCCTAACAAGATGACTGAGATTCACAATCAGCAACAATCTAGAGACCCATTTGCAACTGTGTGAAATTCCCATAGCTATGCAGCTTGCAACTTAAAAACAAGGATGTTTGGGTCACATGCTTCACTAGATGGAAAGCATGTGACCCAAAACCCTTCATATGGTGCGTGGTGGGGATAAGTTGGGGTTAACTTGTGTTTTCTTTTTACTACCCTAATTAATTATGGCACAAATTAGAACTGAACCTAATAGCTATTGCATTGTGGTAAGAGTTAATTATTTTAAAAATATAATTAGCAGCATCAAATTTTGATTGCATTCATTAATGAAAGGTTGCAAGACTCTTCTATGCATCTAATGAAATGTAACTTTTCTATAATTTAGTGCTAGCCCTTTTGTTTTTGGGGTGCAAAATTCTTCATAGTTGTCAAATTTTGGAAAATTTATCTTGAAAATTCAATAATTTTTTGAAAAGAAATTGCAGTTTTAAAAAAAATCACCATATTTCTATACATGGTTCAAGTAGGTAGAAAATATAAGTAAGGATGTTTAAATTTTTTCCTTTCATATTTTCATAGCCAAATTTGGCTAAGTTAGCTTATGGATGCCACCTTGGCTACATCAGAAAATTGAAAAAAAAAGAAGGTGAGACATTGCACCAAAATTTCCAAAACTAAATAATTGAATTTTTCAAAAAAATTGTAAATAGTATGGTCTTAATTAATTAGATTGATTAAATTTCCAACATGACTTGGTAGTGGTTCATTTCATTGGCTCAAATAAATTCATACAAAAATATAAATTTAATCTCTTGTAAAAAATTTCTTAAAGAATGATGATAGAATTTAGTTAATTGTTATCCCTATTTTCTGAATACATTTTTTTTTTATAACTCCATGTTCAAATTTTGTCAATATTTTTAAATTCATATTTTAGTATATATATATATTCATGTTTGTTTTGTTTGCAACCACATCTTAACCTTCCCAAACCTTGAGGCCTTTCCTTGCACTTAAATTGGTGCTATTGAAAGGCCCTCGACATGGTGGTGTGCATGTTTTTCATTATGTAATTTTTGAATTAATGGAGCAAAAGTTATTGAGTTTAGAGTGATTTTTTCAATGAAATTTGACTAAAGATTAGAATTTTGATTTTTTCAACCAATCAATGTCTCTTCAAGCCATAACACTTGAGCCAATAAAAAATTTATGCTCACATGCTTCACACATGGACCAATTAAATTAGAACCATTTCAAGCAATCAATGTCTATTCATAATATTGATCTTTTGGTTTGCCCTTTCACATCATGTGAGGAAATGGATGGAGATTTTTGCATTGGCCATGATATTCGCCTTTTCATTTTTAAATTTTTTGATTTGTGTCATTGGCCAGCACCCCAAAATGGACTTAGCATTAAATGGCAACAAGTTTCTAAATCATGTCTAAATGCTTTTTTAAATAATTAATAAATGCTAGCAAATTAAAATGAAAATACAAATGTGATGAAATGCTATATATATATATATATATATATATATAATTATTTTTCAAAATTTAGTGATTTTTTTCCAAAAAAATGAGAATATAATGACAAAATATTCCATTTTAATTTTTTGCACTTTGACAAAAAAAATTGCACAACAAAATCATCATGCACAAATCCCACAATATCATTCTTTTTTCACAATATCACTCTTTTATGATACTTACAAGCCATGGGTCCTTACAATTACGTGAACCCAAAAATGAATCACATGTAAGAAAGTGGGTCCAACAACAATGATGCAATGTCCAAGAGCAATACAATGGTTGAAAACAACAAGGCAATGACTATGAAATGAAGGAAAGAAAGAATTTCAAATGCTCATATGAACTTCTCTCTTGTTTCAAATGCTTCATGAATTGTCTTCATGAATGGAGGGAATCATTCTCTCTTGTTCCTTTTGGTCCTTTCTTTCTCAAAAAGGACAATACAATGTGTGAAGGTTTTGTCTACTTTTGACATCTCTTATCAAGTTTTAAAGACAGTCGCAATTGGGCACAAAGTGCTCACTAGTCCAAATTAGAGAACTCTTAGCATCCGCACTTTTGGAATGATCATTTTATGTGGAAATGGAAGTCATGCATCTTAACATTCCAGCTGTTATCAAAAGTTCAAGCAAAGGAGGAGGACTCTAATGTATTTTATAGCAAAACCAAATACAATTTGCTAGTGAACTAGAACTTGCTTAGAAATGTAAGGTACTTTTTGTGTCCTACGGCATCATAACCATTGCTACTTATGTTTAGGCTTATGACCACATTCCCCTTATGCTTTATGATGGTAAGGCCAAGGCCTGGGGGAGATTCCCAAAAGGGACTTGGCTATCACCTCGTTAGGTAGAGCCCAAGGTGTAATTCCCTTCTGCCAAGTCGTCACCAAATATGTATTTAAAATACTCAGGAAGAGTTCCTAGTGTATTTGTAGGGCACCTTATATAGGTTAATAATGCCTCCTTAAAAGGGGGAGTTGTCTTATGCCAACAATAGGAGGCAGCTCAAACCTACATAGTGGTAATACATTTAGGGAGGTAGCACTTGTATGTCCAAATAACATAGAGAGCATCTAGGTAGCACTACAAAGAACATAGGTAGCACTTGTATGCCCAAATAACATAGAGAGCACCTAGCACTTGCATTAGGGAGGTAGCACTTCTAATAAGGGAAGCCCAAATAACATTACACCCATTTTTGTTGGGGGTCATGGGTTGGCTTGTTGTTTCTTGCCTAGTTATGTTGGTTGCTACATGTGCAATTAGGAAGCAATGAGGCTGGTTAATGTCTAGTGAGCCCTAATTTGCACTAATTCAAAACTTATATTCCTGGTTGTACTCATGCTATCGTTCCATCAGTTTTGATTATTGATTATTATTACATGGGAAACCCATATCCATAAGTTTGCCATGGGCCGACCTAAGAAAGTAACCTATTTGATAAGGGCCCTCACTTATTAATCACTAATTAAATCGCTGCACAAATGGATCAAACCAAAGAAAGCAGTTGCTGAGATATATGAATTGCCATCAATGTAATATTTCTCCAACAGTCTCCCCTATGAAGCCAACCAAATCAATCCAAAATAAACTAACACATTTGTGGAGATAGAGGTCGAAATTGACCAAAAGAATATGTTCTAGCTGTAGTCAAGTTGGCTGAAATGTTAAAATTGACATAATCTGAATGACATGCCTTGCATGTCCTTATTCATCTTTGTATTAAAAAAATGGGGGTTTCATCCCAAGTTCGACAAACTTTTTTTTGTAATGAGTCATTTTGATTGGCCCATCACCAAGAAAATACTGAAACTTTGGAGGCTGCTAAAAATTAATGTTCTTATTTTGTGAGTTTCTTTGTAGAAAGCTTGCCCTTTGGCCCACCTATGTAGGTGAAGAGAGGACAGCTTTGGGCAAAACATGTGGGGTGAAATTGTGGTGCTATTGGGAACAATTTGAGGAACCCAGTGAGAATTTGGGGAATCCTTTGAGAACTTGATGAGAACCTTTTGGAAACTTGATGGAAACATATTAGGAACAGAAAAAAAATTCAAATCCCCCTGCCCCCGACCCCACCCTCCCTCAAAGGTTGTCACCAGTTTCAACCTAGGCTAATGGCAGGGACACACAATTGAGGGGCTTATTCAGATGGGATAAATCTAAAAGGATTAATTCCTATCTATGGCCAACTCACAAAATTTGAATAATCTTGATAAATGCCTTCCAATGCATATTTGGAGAAGAATGTGTAGGGCATTTTCAGGGCTTTGCCCAAGGCAAAGCTGAGAGGGCCCTTATTTCAGAAGTGCCCTGGTCTGAGGGGGTTACACATTTGTAAAGAAGTTGGGAGGGGGGATTTTCAAGTCAGGGAAGATGGCGAAGGTTTTTCGACATGGGAGAAATTTTTTAAAAATTAAAAAATATTCATTTGCAAAGTTTGACAAAATTTATTTCATTTCTGCTTGGCGGAGGAATACTTTAGGCCCTAAAACATGGCCTCCATATACACTTGAAAAGAAGCGTGAGGTATGTAAAAACTCATGTTATTATTTGCATAATGAATTCTATTCATTTCAACTCTAAATTGATTGATTGACATTACTTGTAGTTCCTTTCCTTTGTTGGGCTTGCCGTGGTAGGCAAAGATGTTTGTTGTGTTTAGATTCATTATAGAGTATAGTAGTGGATCGGATTTTGGCCCCTAGGTAATAGGCCTATTTTTATATGAGAAATTTGAAAGATGATATTTTGGCTTGTGTTGAAACTTGAGATTAGTTACAGAGTTATAATATCTTGAAGGATTTTGGTTATTTTTAGAGGAGTTTTTAAAGATTATATTTTGGCATGGTGAAATATTTGAGTTTTCATAATTCTTCTTTTAATGTAACTGGCAAGGCCACAAGTGTGACACATCCCCTGTTTTACTAGAGACTAGCAATGAGTCGTCCACATATGTGCCACTAGGCTACCTAATTTAGTTGCTGAAGAAAAAGAAACAGAGAAAACAAAGAATCCCCAAATTGCCCTTCTAGTGAAAAGTTTTCACCGATCCCGTATCCGTAACTTGAAAAGCTTACCATCATGTTGTGGGAGGGGTAAAAATTTAAGAGTCACCACGTTAGGAAATAATTACCTGACAACGGGCATAAAGGCCTGTGTCCTCGCATGAGATAGGTACCTACGATGACAGGGCTACGATTTTGCTCTTCCTCACCAATAGAAATTCGCCACGTAACCAATCTGGGCTGTTCCTAGGTACCTTTAGGGCATCTTGTGGGGGTAGCTGTGTAGGTTTTCAGGTAGGTACCTATTATAGGTTTTCATTCTTCAAAAGCGTAGGTAGTGACGGCGCTCACGCTTGTGAGCTTTTCGTGACTCACTACTTTCTCACTAACTTAGTTTGCTCCCACGCGCTTAACAATAGAACCTAATTGAGTTAAAGGTTTTACTCCTTTAGTACACCAGTTAGTAACTAGGGAGTGAGTAGGAAACTTCTCACGCAGTCTTTTTTATGTCCATTAGTAGTGACTAACTAGGTCGCAATTCAAGGAAGAATAGTAAGTTTATTTCGGCACCAGTTAGTGACTTGTTAACCTAGTTATATTGTAAGCTAGTTAACTAGGGTGTAAACTGGCTACCTTAATTATGGAGCTGGTTCCTCTTCCCTTTGTTTGGGTGCTTCTCACGACCCTCTGCGTCGTCCAAGCCTTTGCTCCGTTGGTTATCGTTTTGCTTCCGGTTCGGGAATGTTTTTGCCAATTTGCTTCATCTTTCGCAATTCGCGACGTCTGAAGGAAGAGGAAATAGTCTCGTGATTTCACGCATTTCTGCTTTTACAATTCCGAAAACGGAGTTGTGTGCATGAGGATCTGAGGTGCGTGGAATTAGCTGCGGGTGGTGGTACGTTTCTTGTAGAATTCCAGTCGTTTTCTGTGGATTTGTTGTTCCCCGTGCGCGTGTTTTGTTGCGATGTTTTCTCTTTCGTATTCTAGAGGTGTTCCCGGGATGTACCTAGTGTGTTTGCGCGAATTCCAGCAAGGCTATTATGGTCAAGATCTTTGTGCTGGTGACATTTGTTTCCAGTCTTTTGCATGAACATTCGGAATTCGTACGGAGTTCGTGACAATTGCTTTCGGGACATTGTTAGGTTTGTTGCTTTCAACGATAACGTTGCAAGAGCTGAGGAAAAAATCTTTGAGCAATTGCGATCCAACGCGGTTTTTGCTCTAGGTTTGACACATTGTCTCGACAATTGTCTTTCAAGAGTCTTTAGAACACATTAGACTCGAGCACTGTTTCAACAGAATTTCGTTGAATTGTGCAAGAATTAAAGAAATGCTGAGCTCGTGAAGTCTTCCGGGCCGCAGCTGACTCCAGATCTTTCTTGTCAGAATTATTGTTTCTCTGAATCTGTTCTACTTCACTGTCTTAGGAGAAGATGCGTTCATGGTCGAAAGAAGAAATACTGGCGATAAAAACTCGAGAACAAGAGTGAACCGGAAACGATAACGCATGACTTAGTCAGCTATCATGAACGTTAGGCCGTGGCGGTCGAGCTTATCACCTTGACAAAGCATGGCTTCATTTTCCGTGCTTGCGTTTGTTGACAGGAGGAGGTCCTGGTGAAGGTCAGAGGTGAATCATGAAGTGGAAGAAAGGCCTCATCGTCGAAAGTGGACGACATTTGGCGTCGCATGTAAATGATCCATGCTTGAAATCTCCTGGTAACCAGCCGTCTACAGCTCGCCAACGTTGTTCAATATAGTACCATCGCTCATGTCATTGCTTTCTTTCTGGCAAGCTTTTGTTTAGCAGATTTGTTCTGAAGATGAATGACGCTTCATGATGTCAAATATCTGAGTTCCTGTAAAAGTTTGTTCCCTTGCTTCTTGGAGACTTGAAATGTCACAAGAGATTGCCTGCTTTCTAGGATTCCGGAACAGGGTTTTTTGCCTGAAGTGTTTGTGCTTCTTCTCTACAGGTGACCGAGGAAAGCGGCCAAGGTCGTCAGGCAACAGAGGGCGGTATGGTTCTGTTGATGGCCCAATTGCTAACGCCATGAATATGGCCAGAAATTCTGTACATGATTGTCAGAGAGCATTGGCAGTACTTGAATTTGGATCAAAACCAACTGGCCGGAAATCACCCCTCGGGAAATGTTCTAAATTTGGCACCAAAATCACTGCAATTGTGCCTGTTGATGTGGAGGATGACTGCAGAGTTTATCGAACGGTGGAACCATTGCAATCTAGGCCAGGGGAGACTGCAGATTCTGCACTAGATCTTCAATCTGATGGTGAAGACATGCCTTTGTGTACTCCAAGAAGACTGATGAAGGGAAGCATTTGCAATGCATTCAATGCAGCAGAGGGTTTGGCTCCCACAGTTTCATGTATGTCACCTGCTGCGGCCATCATGGAAATTCTTGCTCTTGAGCAGCCCAGGTCACCTGGTGATGACATCATGGAAATTCTTGCTCTTGAGCAGCCCAGGTCACCTGGTGACGACACCATGGAAATTCTTGCTCTTGAGCAGCCCAGGTCATCTGGTGACGCCATCATGGAAATTCTTGCTCTTGAGCAGCCCAGGTCATCTGGTGACGCCATCATGGAAATTCTTGCTCTTGAGCAGCCCATGTCACCTGGGAAGGATGGGGTTGAACAAATTAAAAGTGTTACTCCCCGGAAGCCCAGGAAGCAGAAAGATGATGACAGTGAAGACATGGAAGTTGAAGCTACTCCCAAAGTGAAGAAAGCCCCAAAGCTGGCATATCTGGAAGTAGAAAGTGAAGGCCCTGATTATGAGCTTGAAGAAAACAGTGCGAGTGATTCAGAGGATGCAAATGAGATAGTTGACCCACTTGCAGATTACTGGAAGGAATTTGCGATCATGGCATGCAAGGTCTGGTTTCTCTCTCTCTAAGGTCAACCTATCATGATCTCAATTATAGATTTCTCTTCACAGTTTTAGCACTTCTCAGTGCTCTGGCTCCATCTTGAGCTATGACAAAGTTTGGCATTCACTGAATGAATCCTTTGTGAATGCAGGAAAAACCTGAAGCAGTACTAGATGAGATGCCTAATGGACATTGCATTCATACTCTGGTCATAATGCCTGATTTGGGCAGGACTTGTACTCAGTGTGGATTGGTCACAGAACGTATTGAACACATGTCGTTCATATATCACGCTCCAGTAGGTGACTCTTTCACAGCTACTTCTGCAAGTTCTTTTCTGCATCCTTCTTTTTGACAATTTATAAAGCACAAAGTTGGTTTTCAGATCCATTTATCTCTGTGGTTATATCAAAGAAGGATGGCCCTCCTGGAACCTGTGTCATATAAGGAACCCTTCTGGAACCTGATATCCTTTTGGATGTTGTCATCCTCTAGTCTGAGAACATTGGATGCAGATAATCCAGGAAGGGGACAAACATTGTCCATTCCAGAAGCTTCTACTGCAAATGTGCTGCTTACAACAAATGCCAGAATCATCATAGATTATGCAAAAACCTTCAACCATGGCTCTAGAGTATGGGTGGCATGTAAATGTTTAATTCTTTGTTTGTTTGAGGAGCCATCATAACTTGCTTTTATCCTAATGATGGTGCTGTGTGTTTGAAATCAGCGGTATCTACGAAACCCTTCAAGCAAAGGAAGGAAAGCACGGGATCCTTATTGCAGTAGTCCTGATGGTGAGGAGTTGCAAGAAAGCCTGCTTACCATGTCCGGACTAGAAGTCCACCCCTCTTTAGAAGATCATATGCATCCTCACCAATTAGAGGGATTTAAATTCCTCTCCCGGAATTTAGTAGAGGAGGATGGAGGTGGTTGCATGCTTGCATTTGCACCTGGCACTGGGAAGTCATTCCTTGTCATTAGCTTCATACAGAGCTTCTTGGTCCAGATGCCAGATGCAAAGCCCTTAATTGTTGCTCCAAAGGGAATGCTTCTACCATGGGTCAGAGAATTCAAGAAGTGGGAAGTTCAGGAGATTACCACCTTTAACTTCTATGAAGCTCAAAGCTGTGTGGATAGCCAGTTGAGCATGCTTCAGAAGTGGCAGCAGCAAGAGAGAAGCGTCCTGCTGGTAGGATACTCTCAGTTTGTAAACATGACTGGTGAAGTTGGGAGGCTGCTCACAGAAGGACCTGGATTGCTGGTTCTGGATGAGGGTCACTTGGCACGAACCAAAGACACTAAAATCTTGAAATCCCTCATGCAAGTGCGCACCAAGCGACGGGTGCTGCTCTCTGGCACTCCATTCAACAACAACTTTGATGAGTTTTATAATACATTGGAGCTTGTTAGACCTGGTTTCATGCAGCAAGCTAGTGCACTTCTGTCCCCTGTTGCCAATGCACTTGAACCCTTCTGGTCTGAGACATTGGCAGCTGGCAGCATTCCTTCACCAAGCAAGAAGTCAGGCAATGCTGGAAGGCAGGCATTCAAAGATGTGATTGTGGAGAGGATTGAGAGTGGGACTCCAGCAGGGATTTTGACAGCCCTGAAGCAGTTGCGAATTCTGATTGCCCCCTTTGTGGCATGGCACAAAGGCCAAATCTTGGAAACTTTACCAGGCATCTCGGACTTCACCATAATGCTTCACCTCACACCTGCACAGAAACATTCTCTTGCTCTTGCAGAGAAACATGACATCCGAGACAATTTACAGAAAGGACCAGCAGCAATCTATGTGCATCCAATTCTGGAGCAAGTAGGAGAAAAGAAGAGGAGTCAAGATGATCTGAGGCTGCAAGAAAATGTGAATGTGAAAGATGGTGCAAAGTTGAGGTGGGTCACAGATTTGATGGGACTTTGTGATGCAGCTGGGGAGAAGTTGCTTATTTTCAGCGAATACCTCTACTCCCTTGCCCTGATTGAAAACGTGATAGCTCATAGGATGGGCTGGGGGAAAGGTGTTCAGATTCTCAGGATTGATGGGAAGACACATCTTTTAGAACGAGAGAAGATTGTGAAAAGCTTCAACGAGGGTCAGGATGCCCGAGTACTATGTGCATCCATCAAAGCTTGTGGAGAGGGAATTTCTCTTGTGGGAGCCTCCAGGGTTGTTTTGTTAGAAGTTCCTTGGAATCCAGCAGTTTCACGGCAGGCAATAAGCCGAGCCTTTCGCATTGGGCAGAAGAAGAAGGTTGTTGTCTACCGTCTGATTGCAGCTGACACACAAGAAGAGAAAAACATGCATGAGAGCTCAACACGCAAAGAATGGCTCTCCAGACTGCTGTTTGACCAATCCATTGGCAACAGTCACACAAGCATATTGTGGGATGTGACTGGGAAGTGCAGTGACAGATTTCTTGATCAGGGACCCCTTATGGAGGGTGTGAGAAATGTTCTTGAGCGAGAGTTCTAAGGAAGTAATGTAGTGTGCATATGAATGTTTGTCCCAGTAAATAACAATCTGTGTATGTTCCAGCCTTTGACAATTGGATTTGCATAATCATCTGGCACAACCCATTGAATACTCAAATATTTAGAACTTTGATATCTGTCTCTTGCACCATCCTTCACCAATAATCCTTGATTTTATCAACTTGCACGCCATCTTCACTAGGAAGCTGTTATTAAGTTTCCTGTAATTAAATGGCTTCTCTGATCATAGACAAATTCTTCCTCAAGTTTAGCACCTCCGATGTTGTTATCACCCCAAGTTTCCATTTGCCTGCAAGAATTGAATCTGGATGTATCACCTATTCCTGCAACCATGGCAAGAATTTCAGCATTTTGATTTTGGGCAAATTTTCACCACTTGCTCACCAAAAAAGTCGAGGGTGACTCATACAAAGGGATTTTATGAAAAACAAGTTCTAAGTCTCATCATCAAATCATCCACAAGCTCAAATTAGCCAAATTTGGCTGCAGGTCAGACTGGAAAGTAGAAAAATTGAAGAATCGTGCTATATTCTGGCAACCTGCTGGAACCTATTGTCTACATATGGTGATTTCAGAACTATTTCCTTGAAATCCGGCAACTTCTGCTCATTTTTTCCACAAAAGTCCACATGAGTCACACTAGATTGTTCTTGTCATCCTGTAGCAATTTTTTTCAAAACATAGGTCAGTCCTAAACATAATGGTGCACAGATCATGGACCTTACTTACCTCCATCACTTCCATCAAAGGTGGGTTGAACATATTGCTTTTTTTTTTGTTGTCATCTGCGGTAAAGTAAGTGTTTGGAGTCTCCCTTTCTGAATGGATTGTAGGCATGATCTGCAAAATGCTAGAAGATGAACAAAGGGCAATGAGTGAACAAGTTGAAAATTTAGTTCTCTACTAGCAGCATATCATGGCAGGCTTGCAATCCTAAACCTCATGATAACCTTGGAATGGAGCATCAACTTTGTTGCTAAGATTTTGGTTTGTACCTCACATACTGTCTCACTTCCACAATCTAGAGTCAGCATTCTTAAGCTGCAAATGCAACCAACCCAAGAAGCATGGTATGAATGTATAAACCCATTTTGCGTAGTTCTTTGGTTTTGTTAATAACCTCCAGTTCTGGTTTTTTTTTAAATATTCAGAATCAAGAACCTCTGGTTGAGACTGTTTTTTTTAATTTTGGAAATCAGAATCAAAGAATCTCCAGTTTTGGGTTTTGAAAAAATTTCAAAGAATCATGGGTCTCATGAAAGAACTAGCAAAAAAACCAATAGGTTATGTTATGTTCTTGGACCTAGTTGAATGACTTTTTTTTTTGCAACCCCAGTTACTGGTCAAAACTTGGTACTGCAGTAAGTTACAACCCATTGGTCACGGGTCAGAACCTGTGTTGGGCGGATATCATTTCTTAAAAATATTTGTCGGTTTTGGTTTCTTAAATGCTTTTAAAGAACCAGGTCAGGTCTTAAATTAATTTTAATTTTTTTTCAATTGCAATATCCACGAAGGATATCAAATTTCTTTGAAAACAAAATTCTGGATCTCACATTTTTGGATATCCTACAAAATAATATTTGTGAAATATTCAAGGTAGTTCTCATAGCTTGGATAACAACGGTCAAAAACTTATTATAAATTATAAATTATAAGTTACATGTTCACAAGCTCATCCCACTCAAACTCACCTTTGTGCTCTTCTAGGTTTGCTTCTAAAAAAGCATCAACTTTATCAAGTAATAGTTGAAAAACAATTCACCTTACGATCATTTGGTCAATTCTTGCTTATAAATATTAACTTATGTAAATTATTTTTTTACAACATATGTTTCTTCAATTTTTTCAATATCCTAACCAAGGAAAAATCCTTCTCATTTTCAATGTGGGATCCTACAATCCCAAGGATCTAATGGGCAAGGAAAACAATAGTTAGAAACAAGGACTCATGTTTTATGTGCCACTTTAGAAAACACTTGATGTCCTTTGCATCAACTTGGTACTTCTAGAACATATTCACCAACTCATTGGCTAGTTCATTAGTCCCAATATTCATCTCAAAAATGTCAAAACAAGAATCTTCACCATTTAGCTAATTTACCACATCTTCAAATTCCAACACAAGGTGAGGTACATGGTGGCATTTCAACAACATTGGAAACAAAAATTGTCTATGATAATTTTCCACCATAAAAACAACTTGTTTTCAACCAAACCTACTTAAGACTTTTAAATTTGAAAAGATGAAACCAATTTAAGACTCTTAAATCTTGGGTTTAAGATTAGAGATGACATGTTATGGATGTTTTTCTCTTCATACTTCATTAGGAATGAAAAAAAACTATTTGAAACATCACATACTTGATTTTTGATGTTAAAAGTAAACATAGACAACTCAAAAACCACATTCACATCATCTTCCATCAAATTAGTCATAGATAGTACCATTCCAAATTCTTTGTTTAGTTTCAAGGCCATGTTGCCATGGTAATTGTTGCATGCAAAACATAAAAAAATTAACTAGATGCCCACATGATTGGTTAAGCACACAAACTCTTCATTGGTATTTGTTAGGTGAATATAAAATAAAACAATTATTGCCTTAAATTACAATGCTTCTTAGAACAATATGATCTTACTTGCATACTTGCAAACTTGCAAAAACAAATTAAAGATCCACATGACAATCTAAAAATTCCCACAAAAAATAAAATTACACAAACAAAGATAAAAACATAATGTTTGAAACAAAATTGACTTAGTTTTCATTAGAATGCTCAATTTTCTTACCTCAAACCAACTTTAGTGCAAGCATTGTTCCATTCTTGTTGACCATTACTAGATTTATTTGGCCAAACAATGCATTTACATAAATATGTTTCGATAAACTTGATGAAAACACATTTAAAGCCTTTACAAACTTTTTAATCACTTGTGGCATATTCATAAGTTATGGAGAAAACATGCCCAAAACATGTTCCAATGAAGTTCTCTTCTAAACCTAGAGTCACATTTGACATAGACTTGAGAACATTTGTCACGATGTTCAAATTTGAACCCTCATCTTTAGTGCATATTATAATCTTAGTTCTTAAACCATATTCATCCAAAAGATTCATCAATTTTTTTGCCAATGCTTGTTTTATAATCTCAAAAGTTTCAACTAAACCAAGAGTAACATGTTTAAATATATAATCAAATCCCCAAAAAATTATGACCAAGGTAAACACATCATTAATGCCCTTGGACATCAAAAGATCAAAACTAATAATGGGAAAATGATATTTTTCAAGCAAAAACAAAACATATGTTTATTTAATTTTTTCCATTATGTTAAACAAAACATTGGGTGAAAAAAACTTTCATTGAAAGGAATTGGACCTAAGGATATAAATGCAAGATTAAATGTTTTAGTCACACACTTTCCACAAATTGTAAGGGTAAATTGTAGCAACCTTAACATTGGGTTCACAACTAAGTGTAAAGTGCAAGGGTCCATGAGGTCAAGAAAGTGTGTTCAAGTGTGAAACACACTTTTACAAATGGGGAAGAATGCAAAAGATGAAGCCTAATGATTCCTAAATGCATTCTCATTTTGTGTCACAACCCCACTTTGAAGGAATGTGAGGATGACACTGATACTCCCGAAATGGGGACTTGGGAGTCCTTTAGGACTTCCGAAAACTCAAAGTTCAAATGTAAGGGGTCAAAACACCTCACCTTGAAATATTTTGTATACCGTTGGAAAGGTCTTGAAGTGTAGATGTCGAAAATGGCCTTGCATGAGCCATTCGGACATCTGCAGCATGAGTTATGGATGAAAGAAGGGCCGGGAGTCAAACTAGCAATTTGACTCCCGACCACTAAAAAGTCAAGAATCGACCCGACCATTAAAAAGTCAAAAATCGACCCGACCCCAGTGTGTGAAGGTGAAATGCGACACACCATTGGAAAGCTTTCAAGGAGAGCTACAATTTTGCTTCAGACCTGATCCAAATCAGAGGTTTGAGCAAGGAGTTATGAATTTCCAAAGTCTTGGGAGTCCAAACTGGGATAGTTTCAGGATTCCTCCTTGGGAATCCCAGGAAAAAGTGCCATTCGGATGTAGGTGCCGCGAAATAACGTAGAGAATATTATATGGGGGAAGGTGGTGGCTTCCCTCGAGTCCGGGCCGTGGTGAGTCATGTGAGTCCAAGGTCGCCAGTGGCTTGTCCTAACACTGAAAATGCTTCTAAATGTGAACTAACCAACTTGTTGGTTAATTTGATGCAGGTCCGAATAACTAAGTAAAGCTTGTCCTTTTTCCTAGTCTAATCTTGGAGCTTCAACATGCCCTTCTACCCTTTTTAGTGTTGGAAGTTGGGAGTGTGCACCAAGTTCCAAATATTTCCGCTATTTAACATACTTGGACCCAACTTGGGTCTAACAAGGAACTTGGGAGCGCATCACTTTTACAAATGAGGAAGAATGCAAAAGATGAAGCCTAATGATTCCTAAGTGCAACTCCCACTTTGGGAATTGTACTTGTGTGAGAGTCCCGAATGTTCAAATCCTTAATTGAAAATATAAACATGCGCCAAATTGGGCTCCCAGAAATCAAACAAGAAAGGTCTTCAAGTGCACATGCCTAAAGTGGCCTTGCATTGTTCATTTAAACCTAAAATGTATGAATTATGATCAAAAGAAAGGTCGGGAGTCAAATTGAAAATTTGACTCCCAACCATAAATCCCTTTATAGCACGGGCCAAATGATTTCTGATTGGGGTGTGCAATACATTGTTGGAAATATCTTTTTGAGGGCTATAAGATATTGACCTTGCATGATCCAAAAAGACTTTTTGAAGAAAAAAATATGGGCATCCAAAGTTTTAGGACAATAATAATCCCAATTTCAAGACTTCCATCTTGAAGTTTCAGGAAAAAATGCCATTTGAATGTAGCCCCCGTGGAAAGTCACAAAGCATACTATAGAGAGGGGAATGGTGCCTCCTCTCGAAGGTTGCAAGTCATGTAAAGCTTGTGCTTGAGGTTGTCCCTAGTAAATTCGCCGCACCACTTGCATTCAATTTACACTAACCGCCTTTTTTCCTTGATTGTGCAAGTTGATTTCATCTTGAACTTTTGCTTATGAATTCGTCTTTATCTCATCCTGGAACTCCAACACACCTTCCTACCCCCGAAGTGTTGCAAATTAAAGAACATGCCCCGATTATTTTATTTTTCCATTGTTTCACTTTAGGACCCACATTTGGATTCCTAAAAGAATTTGGGGGCACGTCACAAATGATATTTTATAATCAAAAGTGCAAGATTTTCTAGAAAAAATTATTACTCAACATCATCCTTTTTGAAAGGCTTTTTAGAAGCAAAAAATTAGAAATTGATGAAAGTAAGAAGTAACAACATGAAGGTAAGAAGTAATAATGCAAAAGGCAACAACAATGCAAAGGTTTAAAAAAAATTCAAAGGGAAGAAATAGTTGTGCAAAGGTTAAAAACATTAGCATGGAAACCAAAAATAGTGGTGTGAAAGTAAAGAGTGGTGTGAAGGCAAGAAGGAGCAATGCAAAGGCAAGAAACAATGGCAAAGAGGCAACCAACAACATTGCAAAAACAAACAATAACAATGTGAAGGCAAAAAATAATGACATGAAGGCAAAAAGGAATGGCATAAAAGTGAAAAAGAATGATGCAAATGCAATAAATAATAGCATAAAGGCAAAAAGCAATAACACAAAGGCAAGAAATAATAATGCAAAAAAAAGAGTAAATAATAATGTGAAAATAAGAAGTAACAATGCAAACCACATCTGAATAACAACCACTTCAAACCCCCAAACCTTTTTTTTCCTAACCTAATTTTTTTCATACACACACACACACACATCATTTCATTAACTTGATATCCAAATTTGGTCAAGGAATTTATATCCTACCCAAATATCACAAGTGATATTTGTTATGATATCTAGATTTGTGGTTTAGAACTAGCCTAGTTACAACCTATTTTGTCACAAAGAATTTAACTAAATATCATCCATGGTGGTATTTGAGTTGATACCCAAAGGGGTGGCTATTTTTTTTCAGAAAATTAGTTTTAAAATAATGAAATTTTCATTAAAATTTTAAAATTTTCATACCTAGGTAGGTTATATGGATAACCCACACAAGTCTATTTTTTAACAAGGTCTAAGATTAAAAGTCTTGAGCTAGAGTTTTAGGGTAGGTGGTTAATGTTTGGAATTTGGAGGGATTATTTAAGGTTAGGGTTAGGATTTAAAGTAGGTAGTTTACAATGGAGGTGTTGGTTTTCTTACGTGGAGAATGAAAAATAAAAAGTTAATTAACCACACGTGTTTTGTTGCGTTTTTTCCTTGCTTCTCCAAAGGTATGTGCTTTTCCATTCTATTTGCATTATTTTTTTGTTGAACATTCTTACTTTTTGTTCTTATTGTGATTTTGTTGTTCTCTTTGTTTGATTATGAGGAAAATGTTTTTTGGTTTTTTGCTACAAGTGTTTTTAGCCCCTTTGATGTTACTTGTGTAGTGCTTGTGGTGTTGTCGATTTTTTTTGTGGTTTTATTCTTGATGTTCATCATGGTTGTGGTGCTACAAGTGCTTGTCATGGTTTTGATGTTGTTGCTAGCATTTATTGTGTCTAGCATCATCACAATGTTTATGCATATGTTAGGATAGGGTCAATGTAAGGTCAACCTAGGTCAAAAATTACGTTGGGCTACCCAAGTGAAAGTTAGGGGCAACTAACCATGAACCATGTACATGTGGCAATCGAAACAACTTTTGATTGCCATAATTTTGCAATGACTGAAATGTTTTTGGTTGGCAATTGAATTTTTTTAAGGTAATGAAGAAAATATTTTCTAGTAGCAATTAAACTTTTTCAATCACTAGATCAATGGTGGATATTGAACATCTTCCATCGGATGATTGAAATTTTATTAGCATTGTTGAAAAATTTGGTCACCAAAGTTTTGGTCAAGCAATTTGGTGACTAATTTTTTTTGTCATTCAAGCTATCAACTAAATTTTTTGGACATTATTTGGAAATTTTGAACAATGATTCTTTTTCTTTTTGGGTAGTGACCAAAAGCATTTTAATCATTGGAGCACTGGTGGAGATTGAACCATTGTCGATCGAACGATTAAATGTTTTTGGGCAATGCCCAAAACAAATTGATCATCCAACTTGTCGACTCAAAAGTTTTGGTTGCTTAATTTTGTGATAAAAAAAATTGGACATTCAAAAAAATTCAATCACTAAAATTGGTCTAACCAAAAAAATTCGATCACCAAAAGAAATGGTCAACATTTGGTTTTATGGATGAAACTAATGTACCCTAAATGGAGGCAATTCGGCCAAGTCATGTCAATTTTGCCAACCTTGGTTGTGGCATTGTTAATGTTCATTGTGGTCTTGGTCTTGTAAATGTTCATCATGGTTTGATGTTGCATATTTTCATCTTGGTTTTGGTGCTATCAAGATTCATTATGGTGCATTGTGTTTCCCCCCCTTTTTGTGGACCTTAGTACTATCCTTACTTCATTGTGTACGTTGGAGTTGCCTTGGAAGCTAAAGCTTTTTTTGTTTCTTCAAGCTTTGTCATCAACTTTTGCATTTCCAATATGTTTTAACTCTTTTCTAATTTTATTTTATTTTTGCTTGTTTGTGTTTTTCCATGTATTTTGTCTTGTTTTCTTGGGTTTTTTTTTTTGTTTATCCAACTTTTGTATGTTTAAGGTAATCTTTTGACTTTTGATCTTATGTTTGTTTGTGCAAATCCAACTTGCATATTGCACATTTTATTCAAAAGAAGTGAATTTTTAAAAATAACTTTTGACTCATATTTTAAAAGTACATTTGAAGCAATTTCACACTTGTATATTTTCATTGAGAATTTTTCTACATAATGGATCATGTGAAAGTGAGTTATTCTTCATATATCATGTATCTATAAATGTTACTTTTGTTAGCTTTTTTAGATTCCATAAAGTATAAGAAGTGAAAACTAGAAATTAAATCTACAAAATTAAATACAATGTAATTATTTTATTTTCTCAGCTCTAACTCACTAATACGCGTTGAAAAATTGGAATATGGTCTTATAGATGAGGAATGTAATATTTTTATGAATGAAATCAAATGATAGTGGAGGAAAGAACTAAACATGAAAGGTCTAAAACATTGCCAAGTTTTCAATCAGAAAATGAAGTTATAATGTAAACCATTTTCAGAAAATTGCATGAACAAATAGTTAAGTGGAGACCCCATGGAAAAAATTCCAACTTGGCATTTTTTTGTGTCAAAAGTTGATGTCAAAGTACCACAAGTCATGCATTGTACGATGTGTTACAATAGACTAATGGTTCTTGTAGTATCATAACAAAAAAAAGGTTCAAGAAAGGTCTAGTTTCATATTTCAAGAATAATGGATAACTACATTGCAAAAATAATGTGGTTATAGACCATAGATTAATTGCAAAAGCATTTGAGGAAGAGTGAACAACAAGAAGAAAAGTTAAATGGAAAAATAACCTACAAAAAAAAAGGCCTACATTAAGTGCAAGTGCAATCTCTAATATTTTTGGGGCCAAAGATCCTTCAAAAAGGATAATGTGCACCAAAAAAAATTGATGTTAAAGAATCGTCTATATATAATTGACTAATACGAAAGAAATAAAAATTGAATATGAAAGAACCAGTTTGGCAAGAAGAATAAATAAAGTATCAATAAAGGTATTAAGTTTTTAAAAAAATAATATAACCACCTTTGTTCTTTGATTAAAAAATTAAAAAACTAGATCAACCAATTATTAAAACAAAGTTAATTACCACCCAACAATAGTTAGAACTAATTTTTTGATTTGTGAGAACTGTTGATCAAGGTATAAATATATATTGGCCAATTTTAGGTTTCAAAAAAAAAAACCTCCTAATGTGGGTATAAACAAATGTACAACCATAATCCTCCTATTACAGGACATTTATTTGAAGATTATTAGTTACCCAATCTATTGCAATCCACAAGCCACCTTTCACATGATGAAGTGGTAATCAACCTAAGACAAATTTGGAAATGGATAATTAATTGACCACTAAACCATGAAGAAACTTCAATAAGATGAACCTGCAAAGGGAACAATGCTAGATCACATCCATGTAGTAGGGTGACATCCAAAATAATTTGCACAAAACAATGAAAAATGTTTGGTACAATTAGTCAACTTTCTAGAATAAATTGAACTTGTTTATAGTTTAGAAATATGAAATATTAAGATGGAAAATTAGAAGAACTTATGAATTTATATAATCTTCATCACCTTTAAATCCATAACCAAATCATCACCTTTTCCTTTTAACATTTCATTTCATTACTACTTCATTAATTACAATTAGATGATTTATTAAGTTACTAATTAAACATTAATATTAATTCACTTACTAACATACTAATTGAACCTATTAACAATTGTTAATGCATATTATATAAATATGATTGTTTTTCTAATACCCAATATTAGCACATAGCTTATATTATTTTTATTTTTATTTTCATAATAAATGTAACCCTATTATAGAACCAAATAAATAATAAAGTTTACCCTCCAACCAACATATGACAATGTCTTATATTTTTATTTATGTATTTTCCAAATTCAAATTTAAAGAGTGTCCCCCTTAATGGCAATGTATTACCTTGAAAATAAAGTTAGTTCCATTTGAGTGTTGCTTGGGAATTATAACAAATCACCCCATGTTTTTCTATTGCATTGAACTCTAAATCTTGACATACATGATAACAAGCCCAATAATTTGAAATAAATCATATTTAGGCCCAAGGTAGGCCATGTGATGTGCATCATGTGAGTTCATAAGTTCATGTATGTGTCATATTAGTGTAGGAAAAAGGTTTAGGTTGAAACCCTTTTGGAATTTGAAACATCCCAAAGCCTAGTAGGTTGAGTGGGTTGTTGAAATTTTCAAAAGGGTCTAAACTTAGACCTTTCTCTTATGTAAAATAATGAAGGGATTTTTGTTTAGCTTTTTTTTTGAATTTGTCTTTTCCATTTTCAATGTTTTCTTTTGGTGTTTTTGTGCCCTTCAGAGCTTTCATCATTTCGAAATCTCTATGCCATGTTTTTTTTTGGGGATGTGCTACCTTCATGATGTTGTGCATCCTCTTCTTTTTACATTGTGAAGCAACACCATCATCGTTCTTGTCATTCTTTTGCTTGTTTTGGTGATTGGCATTTAAATTAATAAGAAGCTTGTAGATCTCACAAGTAAGAAATAGATTATGCCAAAGAAAAGATTGGGCCATAATGCTAAAACATGTGACAAAAATGCAACAACATAAAAACTTACACAAATCCAACAAAAAATCAACAACAATAAGCAAGAACCATACAACACAACAAGAAAATGAACATTGAGAATCAATTGTTCAACTTCTTTTGTGTTGGTAGCCCTAAGGTTTTTTGTTTTTTTTTCTATATCGACAACTTGCGACATCAGCCTTTATCTTTTCCTTTGTAACATAATTGTCACATCTTTTATTTCATTGATCAATGAAAAGGGTGGGTGCAAGCTAAGGTGGACCTTTTTTTGCATCACATTACAATTTTTTGCAAAGTGTCATGCATTAACATGTCATTAACATGCCATAAAATCATCATTATGCCAAATTTTCCATTGAATTAAAATCCCCAACTTAAGTAAGAAAATATCTACATAAAAAAATATAACATGTATTCTCCAAATATAAAGTATTGGACTTTTGAAGTTGAAAAATATGGATTGTTCTTTTGTTTGTGGCTTGATACAAATACATTTTTTTTTATGAAATTTTTTTAGGTTATTTTTTAGGGACTCAATATATGATATATTACAAAAAGTGACATAGATGCAAAAATAATTGTTAGAAAAAATTTAACCCAAAAAAAGATACGAACTTTTAAATGTTTCAAAATGGACCTTATTTTCAAAATTCCATATCATATTCAGTTATTGATGGATTTCAATTTTTTTCTCTTTGACATGCATGTTAAAGAGTTATGTAGTTGGGCTTCTATTCGCATAATATTTATTATCTCATTAACCACATTTAATCCCCCACTCACACAATGATATCATAGTAGACTACAATTTTAACACTTAGAATGGACTTGTTACGGACTATTTATCCGTCATAATTGGTCCACCTTGCCTTTGCAACCACCCAAAAGCCTTCTTTCTCATGACACTTCTTTTTCAACAAAGTGTTCAGCAATGTCTTAACATTGTCGAGATGGGCTTTGTTTCCTTCTTCAACATATGATTTTGTTTTGTGAAACACTTTTACTCCTTTGTACTATTCTATTTTCAATTTTGTGTTTTGCAATAACATTTTTTGGTTGTGGTTTTTGTTTGTTTTTGGTTTTTAACAATGTCTTTTTATTTGTTTATGCAACACATTTGGGTTTTCATTTTTGATTTTTTCACTTGCAAATATATGTGGAGCTTCATTTTTGCTAGAACATAAGTGCATGTACATTTAGGTTGTTGTACATTTATTAAAAAAAGGTTTGAACTTCACCCTATTTTGTGTTGATTTGGTTGTAGTTCTCTTCTTCTATAATCTAAATGCATGTGCATTGAGGTTTTACATTTTTCTCTTCCTCTTTTTTTTTTGGTCATGTTTCGAGTTTTCATTTTGCAATGTCTTTTACTAATGTGCTAGCTTTGAAGAAACAAAATATTGATCTTGCAAATCACACCATGGATGTTTCAATAGAGTTTATGTTGGGATTGTCAAAGTTTATTGTAGATAACATCCAATCTACTACTTTTCATTTTAATCTTGGTTTTGTTGATCTGTGGTCTTTTGCATTGCCATCAACTCCTATTGCTCCTTCCAACTTTGATGTTGTTAATGTTAATGCAATGTGGGTAGATGATGCATATGTCTAATCACTTAATGGTGTTGAATCTTCTGATTTGATTATTGAAAGCAATCGTGTTATTTTTGCAAGTTTTCATGACCTGTTGTTCCATTGACCATTGATGATTTTTATGTTTGTATTGATGTTTTTGGTAGTTCACATGTTGTGTCATTAAAATGTTGAAGATTTTCATTGTTAACATCACTTTAAAATTGTTGTTAACAATGAGGTTGTTTACCATGATGTTACTGTGTTGGGTGATGTTGATGGTTCATTCCCAAAGTCACGATTTTTAGACATTGATGAAAAGGAATTGGACAACGTCAATAAAGGTAGTTCAAAAACAAATGTAGGCATGTTGAAATGTGGGCCCAAAATGCATTTCATGAGTGGTTGGAATTTTGGGGTTTGACACCAAGAAATCAATTATGAATCTTTTTGTATTTCTTGTAGGTTTTTGTTTGTTTCAAGTTTTTTTGTTCTTAAAATTATTTGAAATTATTAATTTATTATTTAGTGTTTGAATTTTTTGAATTTTTTATAATTGTTTTTGGTTTGTTATTTTTGTAGGTACAATGAAATTGAAAAGTACATTTGCAAGAGAAAACTATGTTGTTTGTTGGGTGTATGCACTCTAAGGTGGCCCACTTTTGGCAAATGCTCCACTCCCTAAAAGTCCAAATGGTAGTGTTAAAATGACAATCTATTTTGATATCATTGATTTAGTGGGGAATTACATGGTGGTTAATGAACTAAAAGACCATATGAAAATAAGCCATTTTAAACAATTCTTTAATGTACTTGTTAAAAAACAAAAATTGAAATTCACCCAAAAATGATTATGATTTGGACTTATGAAAATATGACTCATTTTAGGCCATTTAAAAGTCGATAATTTCTTTTTGGTTAATTTTTTTCTCGTAATGTTTTTGCAAATATGTTCTTTTTGTTTTAACATATCATATTTTTAGTCCTTATAATATATCCCAAATAGAATTCATACCAAAAAATGCATGTATATAAAGGCACAAACAATAAACCAATCCATATTTTTTAACTTCAAAAGTCCATTACTATATATTTGGTATATATATGTTACAATTTTCTTTATAAATGTCTTCTTCTTCAAGATCAAAATCTAAATTCGGCCACAAATTTGGATTTAAAAAAAAATGTCATGTTAATAACATGTAAATGCACACAACTCTGCAAAAAAAGTAGATTGTGATGCAAAAAATGAATCACCCTACCTTGCAACCACCCTATTGCTTTGCATCCTTAGTTACAACATATTTTTTAATTGTTATTTTGATTGTTGATCTGTTTTAAACTTTTTGCTTTGGATTGTTTCTAGCTTTTGGTTGGTGCATGTAAAATCATATTGATAAATGTGATAAAACGTTACAACGCATTATAAGTGGCAAGTTAAAGGACAATCATCTTTGTTATGATGAGGTATTACATGATTAAAGAATTACATTTGAGAAGGTTAAGGTAATTCAATGACTCGTTTGTTTAAGTAGTTAGTTTTTAGTTCACAATGTAAATTCTTTGTGTTGGTTATTTTTAATTCTTGTTTTTTGAATAGGAGCTTGAATGCCTTTAAACAAGTGTTTGAGTCGTGGTTTTCTAGCTTTTGAAAGTGTTATTCATGTTCTTGATCTTGTTGTTAATATGAACTTTTTTTTTTGGTGGTGTTTACTATTTACTAGTCATTGTTTTGTTATTCTTGGTTTTGATCTAATTCCTACTACAAAGAAAGATACAAATAGATCCTATTTTGAATTGGATGACAATTGTTTTCATGAGTTGTTTTGAACTAAATTCCCTATTAAGTACAAGGATTCAGTGGAATCTATTTTTGGCCACATGCCATTGGGTGATGTTATATGAATCATACCTTTATTCATGTGTTTAGTAATTCATAAAACTACCCAATTATTATTAACTACATGGTCGACCCAAGCAAGGGTGATTCTTTTTTGGCAAATTCTAAGTCTGTTGGTTCTTTAACATAATTTGTTGTTTCAACTTTCGAACAGACTAAAAATGTACCTTGATTGACATTGGATGCAAAATTCAAGTACTTGTTTTCATTATGAATTATTGGACATTTGTTCTCCTACGACACAATATGATGTTGCTTCAACATTGAAGGCAGTTGACATTGATGGACTTGTTGGATAATTGTTATGTTTCAACACCATTTGATCCTACTTCAACACCAAAAATTACTGATAGTGATGGATTTGATTTTGCTTGTTGTTGGATATATGCTTTACTTTGACACAATTTGACGTTTCTTCAACACTAGAGTTGATTATATTGCTATGGATATTGGATTCAAGTTACAATAGTTCACTACATCCTTATGTTACATTGCTTATTATCTTTCCTTATTTATTTTTTATTGTTGGTCTATTTTAGAACTAAATATCACTTTGATGGTTATTTTTATGAGTTTGAGGTGGTCACAAAATTTTGGACAATAATTTTGATCAATTCCATATAGGTTGCATACTTTTCTTTTCCAAATTCAATACTGGATTTTTGATTTGCATTTGATGGACTTTATTGGTTTTCAATAGTTTTTTTATGTGTTTCAACACATTTCAAACTCTCTATAATTGGAATTTAAAAATTTCAATAGTTCCCTCATGTGATGGTTTCATGTTGATTTTCCATGTTTGTTTGTTTCTTTTGTTGAGTTGTCACTTTATGAATTTTTAGGTGGTGTTTATGTCTTTTTGTTTGGTTTTGGCAATGTCACTTTCAAGGTTGTGGCAAATCTATGGTTTTGAAAGATTGGCCAATTTTCTTAATTTTTAGCCAATTCTTCTAATTTACACTTAAGAAGAATTTTTTTCCAAATTTTCCAAAATATTTTGTTGTCATAGGGTGAAAACATGGTAAAGTATATAGAAAAAATTGTTTAAAAAATATCAAGTTAAAAAAGAGGTAGGTTTTCATGAAAACACAAGAAAGTAAATTCAAATTTTATTTAAAATTCATTTTGAAACTACTAAGCCTTCAATTGGGTTTATTGTAAATCAATTACGAAATTTCAAAAACTTTGGAATAATAAAAGTAAGGAATAAGTAGGTTTGAAATTGATTGGTCAATATGGTGTTCAAACATACTTTTTCATTAGAAAATTTAATGAAATATACATGTATGAAGTTATAATATAAAGATCATTGTATATTCAAGGGCCTCACCAAAAAAAATCTACTTTATCTTTGGTAGAATACACTTGACACATATTTGAATCAAATGTTACACTGTCGAAATTAGGTTTAAAAAGCTACTTGCATTTTAAAAAGTCTACTTGAAAACCTACTTTTACAATTAAAAATTAAAAAAATAATGCATAATAATGAAGAAATATTTTGTTGTTTATCATTCAACTAAAAAGTTTGAATATATAACAATTTGTGATGGGTTTTGGTCTTATTATTTGTTCACTTGACAAGTACACTAGCAAATACTTTTAGTTGTACACTTTATCGTGTTTTCACTTCACAGCGAGAAAATTCAACCAAAAAATGTGCTAATCACTTTGCTTGTGTATTTATTTTCTTGTGTTTCCTTGAGTGGTCACAATCTTATTTTTGATTTTTTTTTGAATTCATGCCATGTCCATTTCATGTTTATTTCTGAAGACATTTAAAGAAAATTTCATAGTTTAAAAAAGATTTCTTCTTTTAGATGAAATGAAAAATAATAAAAGAAAAGGAAAAAGGCTGAAAAGAAAAAAAATTGAAAAATAACACCTTAGACAAACATGTAAGGTATTATTGATTGTTGATTGGTACCTTACAAAATTTGTAATGCACTATGAAAAGTTATGCTTGAAAACCAAGCCAAAATAATGAAAAGAAAATCTCTTCGATGCCTTTCTCTAAAGGTAATCACATTTGAAATACAATTTAATGTGGTACATTTCAATCAAAGCATGATATTATACTGAACTAGTCACAACTCAACACCATTATATAATAAGAAATTATTTTGTTGTTTGTTTTAAAAAAATGAAGAATCTATGTCGAAAAAATGTTCTACATGAAGAAAATTAATTCAGCTCCCACAATCTCCCATGGCAAAAGTAGAAATTTATGAGCTTAATGTCAACTTCATTTTCATTTGACATCATCTAGGTTTGGTGGCACTAAGTTGAATGAAAGCCCCAATACTATCAATTTGTGAAGTTTTAGAGGTGTTTCCATATGAATAACTTGACACACGACTAGGTTTGGTTGTTAGACCACCCAAACCTATGAGGGGTTCTTCATCCATGTCTGATTCATCGATAACATTCAAATGGCCATTTGAACTTTTGCCATTTGTTAGAAGGGCATCATAGTTCGCATTTTGATATTGGGATTCTTGGATAACAACTTCAATCTCCATGTCCCCCTTTAGCATTGCCACCACTTTGTCCATTGATGGTCGCCTTGAAGCTGTAATTTGCACACACAAGAGCCCTACATTTATGGAATGCCATATTTCTTCATGAAAATAGGAATCCTTTAGTTTTGGGTCCACTAGATCCAAAAGCTTGTCCTCCTTGTGCAATGCCCATGCCTATACCATGCAAACAAACAAAATTATTCATGTACTTCTATTGTGCAACATTCAAATTATGTGATATATCTTATGTTTGGAGAAGTAAAAATCCCAAAGGTGAGCACAAGACCTAACACACATGACATTTAAACAACACACTTTATTTTATATGATTTCTCATATTAGATTGCTAAGTTTCTGTACATGTAAATGGTGTAGGGAATAGGGTGTCAAATTGTTATAAAACAAAGTCATGAACTATGCACTAAAATTCTAAAAACAATGATGAAATGACCAATTGCTTACCCAATCCAGAAGCATAATTTGATCTTGGCCAAAGTCTTGTTCAATGCTCCTCCTACCGCTGATAATCTCTAGCAAGACAACCCCGAAGCTATACACATCGATTTTTTCACTTAGTTGGCCAAGAGAAATATACTCCGGAGCTAAATAACCCCTGTAACATATGGTTGAAAAAACCAAATTTTCATTTGACCATGCAAACATCTATAATTTGAGTCAATGGCTTTAAAAGTTATTGATTAATATATTAATATTGTAGGTTATTAGGTTGGGATGTGATCAAAACATTAAGATTAGAAGGGATTTGATTTGACTTTGCTATTTTGCTAATTGCAAACCATTTATGATGATACAATTATTGAATCACTATATAACAATATTTACTACGTAAGTAATAACAAATTGATAATTATTTGCTGCATACCTATGATTTAGACATTTTGATATATGAGTTTGTCAAAAACCTATTCCTAATTCATGCTTAAATTTCAATAAAAAATACAACATCAATACACATGTAGAGGATACTCACATAGTGCCAACAATGTTTATTGTATCAATGTGGCTACCCATTTTTGGGAAAAGTCGTGCTAAACCAAAATCTGTAATCTTGGCGTTTAGATTTTTGTCAAGCAAAATATTGGCCGGTTTGATGTCTCGGTGTATTATTGGGGGTTGTACATCTTGATGAAGATACTTGAGGCCACTAGCTATTCCAATACATATGTTTTTTCGAGTTGGCCAATCCAAGTTGTGATCTCCTCTACCCTCTATTTTAGAAACAAACGAAAGCACCAAAAAAATTAGTGAAACAATGTGCTGAATTAATTGAAATAACACCTTCAACACATTATCATTAAAAGTGAAATAACTCCACACCGCACCAATAGTTGACCTATGGTTTAAAATGGAATCTATAACGTTTGCTTAATTTTAGGTCCATTTAATCAACCTCAAAAGTTCTAAATACATTAGTACATCAAAACATATTGAACAAAAATTTGTCATACACCTTGAAAATTACTTCTTAAAATTTTGATGGATTGTAATTATTGGTTGAACATAATATGAAACTCAAATTCATTGAGCTCAACCTGGATCTTTCATAGTATGCCGATTAATAACATGTTCCAAATTGAAATGGCATGTTCATTATATATATATATATATATATAAAATCAACGAGTAACAAAATAACAACCAACAATAAATCCATATAATGTCTTGAGAGATGGTGATCTCACAAGATTTTTGCAACTCATGGTTATAGTGTGTTTTATTTATTTTGTAGCCTTTTGATTATGTAGGAAGAACATTATTGTATCCCATATACCACCTTTGCCAAAAGGGTATTTCTAATCCCTTATGGACCAATTGACACATTATGAAAAACATTTCCATTTTTTGAAGAATTTTTATTTACAAAAATGTCTTCATTTCCTTTTGAGATTTTAAAGCTTCTTATAAAATCATTTTGTAGAAGAACATGCCTTTATTTTTTTCACATCTATTTCTAATTGGATTGATTGTCCCAATGGTAGGATATAGTAATATTACCAAAAATAAGTTCTACCAAATTGTTGTTCTCAACAAACTCGTACACAAGGATTCGTTGTTCGTGATCACCAAAACAACAACCTTTGAGTTTCACTAGATTCTTGTGTCTCATACTTGAGACAAACACAACTTCATTGGAAAACTCATTGGTTCCTTGTTGTGTTTCTGGTAATAAAATCTTGACAGCAATTTCATTTGCATCTAGCACGCCCTATAAAACATCAAACCACCCAAAAAAATCAGTTTTCAACAATTTCAATTTTGAGTTGAAACTTCATCTATACAAGATATAATTGAATCAACAAATTGATGACTTGGGATTTAATGCAAGTGATCTAACAATATTAAAATGTTTTGTAAGTACCTTATACACAGCTCCAAAGGCACCTTGGCCTAATTTCATGTTGGGGTGGAAATAATTTGTGGCTTTTTGTAAATCTTCATATAAATAAATTCTAGGTTGCACATCCCTTTTTGCAAATTCTGATGCACAACAAATAGAAATCATAAATGAAAGCTATTTGAATTTAAATGGAGGGGAGCTAAGAAATTAAACTTAAATGTGCTGAAGTCCTATCAAGCAAGGAGTGATGTCACAATCTCATATATCATCCCAACTTCCAAGGTGTAAATTGTGGTGAAAACATAAATAAACCACTAAATAATAATATTTTTTTTGGTCATTTCATGCCTTTCAATACAAATAAGACAATGAGAAAAAAAAATACACTCCAAACCGGGTAGTTGATTTGGCGTACATGGGGGAGGGGGGGGGTGCATGAAGTGTTATGCCCCCACTCCCTGACCCCCAAATGCACCCCAAACATTTACCCCAATTTCCAAATAGTAGCATCCCACAATGTAGTTGGTTATTAGAAAGGTTTTTGGAAATTGACACAAAACTACAAACATTTAGTATGCACTAATTGAATGACTTAGTCACTGAAATGGATCGTTGCCTCCTTTGGATGTGGTCACTTTCTAACCATCCTATATATAATTACAAACATGGTGTCTATGTGTCTGTCTTTACCTTTTCGAAGTTACCTTCTTTTATTTAATTCATCTAAGTTACTTTTTACTGAGCGGTAGTTAGGAAGTTAGGGGGCGGGGTCAGCAGGGGGGGGCCAGCGAGGGGGGGACCCGTGCGGGGGAGTGAAGGGAGGTGTTTTTTTTTTTTTTTTTTTTTTCGTTTTTTTTGGGTCCTCCCTCTTTTTCTTGGGGGTGGCTAGAGTGGCATAGCCACGGGTTATCAACACTCGTCTTCATAATGGCAATGTGGTCATTTCAAAACCATCACAATCAATGTAATTTGGTTTTGTGAGTTTTGACACTTTGCTAAGGTTTTGCACCTAAGTACCAACTTGGAGTTTAAATGGTCAATTTGGTTCAATGAAATATTGCCTAAAGTTTTGTCGCTTATACATTTAGCATGACCTAGTTTGAATTTACTCCCTTGTTTACCCCACTACAACCACATGCCCAGCAGTCACAAACCCTGGCTACTTCCATTGTTGGCTTGTTACGAAAATACAATAATATAATTGGGTTCATTGCAAGATGTAATTTTAAGCTTTGCCCACTAGTGAACTGAATCACAACCACTTGCACTTGAAAATAATTAATCCCAACCACTTAGGCTATTGGTTTGATGTTAATTAACTTGATATTCCAAGTGCCTATATATTTTGTTAAGATCTAGCATTGTTATCATGAAGTTAATACATACAATTGAAGATAATGTGCAATTAACCAACATAACGTACAAAAAACTTAAACATGAAGGTTCATGAATTTGTTTGATTACCTTGTTCAATTTGATGAAAATTTTCCATTTGAAGGTTATTTTGATATTGGAGCAATTTTTTGTCCTGTTGAAGCAATTGTTTGTCCTTTCTTGCCTTCCAATACAAACAAAAGAAGGCCATAAACGCTACCAAAGAAATGAACACACTCCCAACCAATATAGATATGATAAGTATGTTATGGTTGGTTCCTGTTGGACAAACATGAGGACCATTAGAACCATTCACCAAAAGACATTGTGGTTTATAGTTTGTAATATAATAACACTGCTTAAATATCAATCCTTGAAAACATATGATTCTTTGGAGGAATGCACAAATGAACCATGGTGTTCTTATATGGTTCTATCAATAACATTGTATGAATGTATATAAAAAAAATTCTTAATTCTATAATAGTACATAAGGACTTTGTTATGATCTTCACATGACACCAATTCTTATCATCCACAAAATGGGGGGAAAGTATATATAAAATCTTACTTCGTGATGGAATGTAGTTGGCATTGCAAAAATAGAATACATCTATTTTATTTGGTGAGTACACTTTAATTGTTGTCCACAATTGGCAACAAGGGTTGTTTTCAAGCCTGTGAAATGTTCAATTACAACGTATTAGTCATTGGTCTTGTGGTCAAGTTCAAAACACTCGAATATATCTTACCCACATTTGATATCTGTCATTTATTTCATTGTCTAAATGTTTTATCTATGCTAATTGTTGCATTTAAAAAATAAAAAAACTTTCAAGTTAGTGAAATTGTCATAATAGAAAAATCATCCGAATAACAAATTGTTGTACCATTTGGTTTTTTGACAAGTAGAAATGATCAAGTGTGATTAATGCTCACCTACAAGACTTATGACTCTAGGTGACCCCCTTAAATTCAATCCGAATGAAGGGATGTAAGGATGCATACATGACAGAAACTCCACTAGGAATTAGGTTGGGGTTATACGAAACATTTAATATACTGTTGCCCGTCAAGTCCACTTCATAAGTGCATGTAGGGTTGATGCTTCGTAAATCAAGAGATCTAGATATGTTATTGTAGTTAAGCCTTCTGCGAATCCAATTCATCATAGAAATGTAAATATTTTCACAAAAATCATCATGAACTCAAAATTTCAAAACATCATAGATGGTTAAAGTTTAATACTCTTCATCACATAATCAATAATTGTGAAATATATTTTCAAAATTGATATTAATAAACTATTTAAAATCCAAAATCATAATACACATGTGTGAACTGACATATTCGTGGTTTATTTTGGGTTGATTTTGTTTTCAACTTAGATTACAAGCTCTATTTAACAACCAGATGAAATTATCATGGAATTAGCGGGTGAACCAAGGTCTTAGTCCTTTAACAGTACCCCAAAATATAGTCATCCATGTCGAAGTGAAATTTGATAGACAACTTTTAAAGAAATTAAAATATTGGAATTGGACAAGTTTAATAGTATATGAAAACACAATGCAAAGTATAAAATTGATATTATTAATCTAGGGGAAATTTAGTTAGTATTTAAAATTAGAAAAAATATAAACATAGAGATCCCAAAATATTTATTCTGAAATTTTTCTCAAAAACATGACAAATGAATGCTATGATCAAAAGGAAAATTTGGCTTGGTTTTCAAATGTTTAGCATGTTAGAAAAAATCTTGTTGACATAAAAGGTTCAAATTTATTATTGATTTGATGCTTATTATGGCCATTGGATGTTTCATCAAAATATTTCCTTAAAAATACACTATCCATTTTGGGTTCACTCTAAAGGACTAATAACTTCCATATTTGTTGTCGACATGAAGACCATTTGTCCATCAAAAAACATATTGTGGGGTTGTCTTAACCTTGAAGTACAAAATGCATTAGATGGAAGCTATGTGAATGCTAAGATAGTATGGAGGACTCAAGTTATTCCACCCCAAGCAAAGACATAGAGGTTGCAAAAATCATTTCAATACTTTAGATTTTAAAAGTCCAATTAAATTATTCTAAGAAATGTGGATTGGCTCCCAACTAAATAATCCAAGACACTTGGACAAAGACACACCAAAGTTAATAACTAATACTGATTATGTAAGTCCATTTCAATTAGTCAAACCAATATATCACATCTCTATTGCATACAACTTCATGAAAGCTTGATTAAATCCATGTGAATAAATTGGATTAGAAATATATATATGAAAGTTATGTAAGAGGTAAAGAAATGAAAACTTACAATTGTTGGAATGATGTGGAAAAGCTACTGAAACCGGAGATATTACTGAAATGATTGGATGATAAGTCCAAAACACCCAATTCAAACAATGGTGATGTCGAATTGAAAATCAAGTCAATATTGATACTTCCACTCATGTTGTTGGTACTTAAATTCCTGAATAAATCCCCAACCATAATGTAAGTCCAAACCAATTCAGAGATTGACATCTTCCTTTATCAACTTGCACAAACCAAACAAAACAAAGCTAAGACTCAAGCTGCCATTGTTCAAGTCCTCAATGTTATCATTTTCCAACTTATATTCTGCATTAGCAAATTTGCATCATCATCAAGGGTTATTCACATTAGAGATATGCACAAACTATACAAATAAACCATAATCAACAATTTGCACATGGGTTTTGCTCCTAATTAACATGAGGCACACACACTTCTCGAATGTACTGTGCTTGTCGAAGGTCGGGTAGGTCTCCACTTAAGAGATTTTTTTGTAATTCCCTACATAAAAAAACAGTTCATGGAATTTAAAGTTTAAGATTAGAAGTAATGTGTGACTGCCAAGCATATTACTGATCACACTTTTTTACACAACTTATCCATTATGTAACTTTCCAAATACATCACAAATACTTGAGAAAAGTTCTTAGCCACCCTTTGTCTTGTAGTAATTTAGCAAAACTCTAGATCTTTTCTCTTTTCCATATCAATTGTTGAAACTAATCATGCCTTTTCATGTGTGTTTAAGTTTTAATGTGGAAGTATTTTCTAATCAAGTTATTTTAAAGAAAATGATCTTTGAAGGCAAGCCAATCATACTCCCTCTTTAGAAGGTCAATGAACATCCAATTTTATTCTTTAATTAGGTGTCTTGCACATTGGTATCAAACAAATATCCAGCTGTTCATGATCACGTTTCAAGAAGATAATTTCCAAATTTTGTTGATTGCTAGATTTTGTCTTACATCTTAGAGATCTGTTCAATGGAAAGGAAATGTATTTTTCAACACATATTCCAAACAGATTGAAGTCCACTTGAATTGGTAAAGGCCTAAATTCCATACTATTTAATTTTAAAAATTTGCTAGCATGGGACTGATTTACGTTATGATAAGAAAGTTCTTATTGATGTTGAAATCATCTGTGATTAGCAGAATCATTATTGGAACTTCTCAAACATTCTAGGAATCTCTTGGCAACTGCACCAAAGATAAATTACATTTCGTAGTTACATCTGATTTTTCAATTACTTTCATTTACACATATTGCATTTAAAAATTTGTGCATGCCTCATCGTCATGATTTTCATTGTTGGTATGGCATGAAATTCACATGAAAAACTTGCAGGAATCATAGTCCATGCAGCTTGAATTGGAAATCAATCTAGAAGATTCATTGGATACTCAATCTATATTTCACTTGATCACTGTCCAAATTTTCAATAAAGATTATTTAACATTCATAGAACAAAATTGGTCATCTATCCATAGGACAATTTGTTTGAGAGCTAATTATGGACATTGATTAAAGAAATGTTGAAAAATTAGTTCATAAATGGTGTAATCAATAATTTTTGAAAACGTCATGACCAAAAAATTCATAAAATTCATAAATTTTATGTAACTCAGGAAAAGAAGTTTTGGTAGATTCATTGGGAGAGGTTCAAAAATGAACAAATAAATGACAAGTGAAATATAAGACACTTACAATGTAACGAGTGTTGTCAAATTATCGATGCCCACATTCTTGCTGTTTGTGGATGAAATCGGAATCGGTCCACTCAGTTGATTGCCATGCAAAAGTAATGACTCTAAATTACTACCCAAATATCCAAATTCTGCAGGGATTGGCCCAGTCAACTTGTTGTCACTCAAGTCTCTGAAAGGGGCATAAAGATGATTTGATGTTAGAATTATCAGTACAAAACCTAGATCCTGGTGTCAAGAATTGGACAAAACCTCACAAAGATGACCTGATTTTTCAAAGCTTCAAATCTGAGGAAATAATATATATTAATCCTCCATGACATGTCTAAGAATCTTAACATTATTGCAAATAACACAGTTCTATTTAGATCATGCAATATTCTTTAGGCCAGGAAGACTAATACTCTAATCATTTGGGAGTTGGGATGTCCTTCCGAAGATAAAACTTACAGCTGTATCAAGCTTGTCAGATTCCCATATACGGTAGGGATGCTCCCATTAAAACCATTGCGATGTAGGTTCCTGCCATCTCATTGCCAAAAAATCTGATTAGTGCTTGAAGAAAGCATGAAGGCATCTTCTTTCACCCCACTCACATGCATGAAATCAAAGTCCTAGTTATTTTGCTAATCACCAGGATTGGGTGGCAATTGATCCCATACTGTAGTACAAGGGTAGCTTGAGCAAATTTCTGTCCAATATATATATATATATATAAAACATAACATTCCCAAATAATTACAAAGTTTCTTTAAATTTCCTTCACAAAATTTAGGTTTTTGATTTTTTTTGGTTGAAAAAACTTAAATATTTCCAAAAATAATATAATTAGTCTTGAACCTGCCAAGGTACTACTATATATAAGGAATAATTAGGTGAATGACATAATGTATTTAGTGACCTATTAACTCGTTAATCCCAAAGAGCCTAATGGATACTAAAATGGGTAGCATGTTGCAGCATTGGAGATGATTTCACAATTTAGATTGCACCCCCAAAAATCCTGGTTTGGACCAGTGTTATGCAGGCAAGTGTAAATACACACATACCCAGCATGTAAAATTGGGTATGTGTAAATGGACTAGGTATCCAACAATTTTTTTTCAAATCCAACAAATAAGGACCAAGAAAAAAATGAATATCCATTTTATGACATTGATGAGTATTTAATAATTCTCCTATGGGTATGTTGGAGCGTACCTATCAATACCTCATATGATGCAATAATTAAGACAATTAATTATATATATATACCCTTGACAATATAAGAACTAACTAATAAAACTAACACATACATATCTTGCCCAATGTGCACCCTCACAGGCCACAACCAATTACACAATAAGCCCCCCAATCGTATGTCCTTGCCATTAGCCTCTAAATGATGACAAATCAATTTAGGAATAAAATTTATGTTTAGTCAATGTGGTGATCCAACTTGCATTAGGATGCTAAAGATTTTTTTAATTTATTAAGGAATAGCGCAATTTGATTATTTTTGTTCCGAATGTTCTCACTGGTTCCTAAAGTTCCCAAATGTGTCCCTCAAGATCATTTACAATTTTGACTTACATGGTTTTACAAGATATAAAATGAATTTAAATGATTTACACTTACATGTCCAAGGTTACACATTTGCAGTTACACAAAGTGTAAATAAGTTTGGTACTTACACTTACATGCCACATATGTTTAAAACTATAAACACACACAAAACTAATTCTTACATTTGAGTATTCTCATATGTGTGTCTGATTATCATGTCCGTAGATCTCATGAAAAAGTCTCATAAAGTAACTATTGCAGCTACTTTATGTTTTTGGACATAGAAGGACACGCGAGGAGCACCTTTGACTAAAGGTGCTAAACATGCAAACCACTGAACTTTGATTAGTTGAAATCAAAGTCTTTCCCATATCCCACATTGACTTCCCAAACCTCCGGAAAAGGAAAGGCTCACATCTCACACTATTCACCCGTTCCAAAAGATAAAAAGTTGATTACCTTGACTGCATGTTTTATTCATTGCTACAAAATTCTGTCCCTCCTATTCTTTATCAATTTTCACCTAAGCTAATGACAAGTGCTAAGCATATGGGTGCATATTAAGAGCGGATTTGAAACAAGATTGATTTTCAAAATTAAAATTGAAACTATGACCATAATTGTTTTTCTGAAGAATAAGACTCAAAATTGGGTTCTTAATTTTTAATTTATGTGCAAAACTAGAACTAGGATACATTTTATAAAAATTGTAGGGACTAGAACTGGTGGTTAACTATTGGTTACTTGGTAGTTAACCTTTGATTCCATTCCTCAATAGTTAATCACCAATTCTAGTCACAATTAGTAAGAATCAGAATTGAGCTAGGATTGATTTTTCAGAACTGAAACCATCCAAGGAAGAAAGGTAGAATCAAAACCAGAACCTTCTAGTTTAAATTTCGAAATTTGAACCGGAATTAGAACTGAAACAATTCCATTTTATTTTCCAAAATGGAACTTCGAGATTTTACATTAAATTTTTTAAATTTTATTTATTAAAAAAAAACTGCCCAACTTTGATTTGGACTATTGTTGGGCAGGTACCCAGTTTAGTAGCTTAGAATCATTGGTTCCAGTTCCCCTTAATAAAAATTAACTGAGATTGGGTGTGCTTTTTTGGAACCAGGTTTGGAACCAAAAATGAGTTCTCAAATTTTTAAAAACCCAAACCAAACTGGAACCAAGATCCTAGTATTTAAAGAATCAAAAGTAGGATTTTTGAAAAAAAAAAAAAAATGTAGAGAAAAGGACTAGGATTGGGGGCTAACCAGAGGCTAACCAGAGGCTAACTGTAACTGTTGGGTTTGATCTAGGTTACATGAAACTGGGTCTGGTTTAAAAAACCAAACTGGGATTTTGATATTTCAGAGAACCCAACTCAAAACTGGATTCTAAGTTCCATTTTTTTACAAAATGAAACTGAAATTGGAACTGCTCTAATTTATTGGTTCCCCAATCTTAGAAGTTGGTCAATTAACTGTTGCTGGTGTCAGCTGCGAAGCCAGCGGGTTTAGAACAGGAACTCTAATTTATTTATTAGAACAGGAACCAAGGTTCTTGATCAAATGTCAACAACCACCCAACACTGGTTTGGAGTTTGGACATGTAAATCTGCACATGACATAGTGCTCTTCAAAACGGTGAATAAAGAATCCTTGTGTCCATGTAATGACATAATCCATGTCAGGGCTATTTTTTTCTTCAAATTTGTGACACAGGTGGACTGGCAATCATCCCCAAAAGGCCTTTGCGACATAAAATAAAGTAGAATTCTTTTGGAAGCAATTATAATTTGGAAGAAGAGTTCTCTACTTTATGGAAGGTTTCTCTTGGCAATAATCGTGTAATGGACTTTGTCAAGCAAAAGCAGGAAATCTAGAGGACTTCCTCAACAAATTTCTTGCTCTAGGATATTTCTCACAATATCTCTAGAACAAGGGACATTTGTTGAAAAATTATTTGCATTATTCATTTGAATGCATATGAGTCGTCCTTGTAACACTCCACCTCAATTTTCATGCAGTGGAGGCACTACTGTCAGTGCCTTTAACCCTGGACAAATGGATTATAATATTGCACCTCAATCCTAATGCGGGGTAGGTATTACTGTTAGTGGCTTCGACCTTGAAGTCCACTTGCATGATGGAAGGTACTGACGATAGTGCCTTCCTCCATACTGGCCAAAAACCCAAAAGGAAAAAATAAAAAAATAAAAAGAAATACGCTGGGCCACAGTTGAACTATCACCCCACGAGCGCAGTGGCCACTGGATGCCCCTTATTACTCAGTTGTGGATGAACCTCAACTAAGTTAATATTTGGTTTCAACTTGAGAGCCACTTCTGTAGGAAATAGATCTCATAAATAGGTAGACAGCTAGGAAAATAGATAACTACTAGGAAAGTAAATGGTTTATACTTAAGTAGGGGCTATTTTTACTACCTACCTACTAACAACTTGCATGTGGGTTGTTAGTAGGTAGGTAAAAAACAAACAATTGAGCTAACCACCATGGTTAGCTAGGGAACTGGAACCCAACAGAAAACTGTCTTATGACCACTTACCATTCATCCTTCATGGTTCACTGGTGGGTGCTGGTTCACTGTGGCCAAGACGCTGGGCCTTTTGAAAGCCAAAACGCCAGGCCCTTTATTGCTGAGGAAAATTTCCTCTCTGTAAGGTGCCTTCCAAAATACACTAGGAATTTTCTCCAGAGAGGTTTTTGCAGGTAAGAGAGAAAACTCACAGGATGATCAAATTCGACAGATTCCCGATGGCAGCAGGCAAGGGACCTTGAATTCCTCTGTTCGATAAGTCCCTGCAACATAACCACAAAGTGGATCGCACACGCTAATAGAAGTCGATCAGTTTTGGAGCTCTATTTCCCTTTTACAATGAGAGATTTCGGCACAAGAACGAGAAGTCTAGCGAAAAAATCGAGTATAGATATTTACTCTGGCATCTGCGGCAGTGGCTCGGTAAGTATTCGTGAAGAAAGAATTCATGGAAAACTTGTCCTAAACTGTAGCATCATATTATTCAAGTAACACATAAAATACTTCCAGATTGGTCATCATGAATTCCTTATCTCCGACCAACTTAATACGCATCGGGAATCAAAGAGCAATCAAGACCCAAATCTGGATAATGTGAAGGTTTGAAGTAGGCTGCTTACAAAATTGCGATGTTGAAGATGAAGGAGTCATGATTAATGCTATAGTTGTTATGCGGATCTTGAAACTTCACAGAAGTGCAGACGATTCCTAGCCAAGTTTCTGTGAAGCAAGGAAAGACGTTGTTTGGACTAATCCGCGGCCATTCTATGTACTGGGGCTCAACCCAAAGGTTGAATAAAGTCTGTACAGCATTCGCTGGCACCAAATACACACATGAACAAGCCATCTTCCTTGTCAGCCACAAACACAGACAGACCTTCTTCGAAGTTCAGTTTATCTTCCACAAAGCTAAGCCCTGAACAGGCGCTGAACAGTGTCAACTTACTAAGAAGACCTTTAACCACAGATCTGATGACCGTATGATGCCAATGAATTTTCGCAAGTGATCAGCTACTCGAGATCCATGACCTTATACAATTCCGTTTCTCCTCTCCAGAATCCTGAAAATTTATGAGCTTTTGTACTGACTTCGACCATCTAGACGTCCTACAAAACTGATCCGGTGCAAAATTCTTCAATCGAGAAGTATATTGCAGGATCAGATACAGATACGTTAGAAGATGACCACTATCTATTTCTTATGCACCTTAAAACAGTCTAACCCGGCAGAAGCTCGACGCGTTGTCATAAATTGCTGCTATATTCATAGTAAGATGAATAAATATTCTGGTAGACCTATGTATGTTGCAGGTGTTTGAGTACGCTTCTCTGAAAATCAGCCAAAGATGAACAAAGATCTAGGTGGAAATTCCATACCCTCTTGTAGCGGATAATAGTAATACGTTGAGGAATTAGTAAAGGCGGAATTATTGATCAGCGTCTGACCCCACCCTGGATACCATTCTGAGGCGTTCTGAGCCACTGCAGCTTGAAAGAAAAGGGCGTAAAAGAGCAAGATAACTAGAGCCAGCCTACAGCCACTTGTGTAAAGACAGCCATGACGATAAACGGCATTAGGAAGAAGAGTGCCGCGAGGTTTGCCATGATCATTGGTGGACCAGCAAAGTGCATATTGATCAACGTCGTTGCTGCAAGTCTCTACACCCATAATAGCAGGCTCATGAGCAATTATAGAAGGGTTGGAACTATTCAAGCTCCGATTGCTGCAGCTACCCATCTTGTTGCACGCTCCAGCAGCGGTCCGACTGTGGTATGCCAAAAAAAAATTGAGCTCCACTGAATTACCTCCAACACCTGAGCTTGGTGCACACAGCCTTTTGTTACAAAGCTGGAAGAAATGGCTATCTAGCTTGTGCAAGGCATACCACTTGTCAGGGTGAAAACTCCCCCAGTCTTTCCTGTGTACGGTAAAACCCCACACAGGAAGGCATTGCAACATAAAGGGCCTAAGATGAGAACCCCAGTCAAGTCCCACATTTGGAGGATGTTTCCCACCGCCCCCCCCCAGGCATGGCCTTTACCAATTAGATTAAGGCCCACTTTACACTAGGATTCAGGGCCAAAATAACTTGGGGCCAACTTTGAGCATTTTTGGGTTGCAAATTGGTGGCCTCCCAAATTTGATGCTATCCTTTTTTCCAGCCTTGGGGCCAATACAAGGCCATAAAGTTCAGCATTTATTAGTACTTAGAGCAGATTGAAAAGTTTTTTTCTATTTCAGCCTTTACTCCTAGGGTAAAGCTATTGGGGCTGATTTCAACTTTTGCACCATTGGAATGCTGGATTTGGGTTGAACATCAGCCCTGACTCCTAGTGTAAAGCAGGCCTAATATTATTATGAACCGAAATATAGGTAGATCCGGAGGTGTAAGAGAAGGACGGTTCTCATGCCTACTAGTCAAGACTGGGAGGGATCTTATGCCTATATGTAGGTGTGACATCCCTCCCCCTATCAAGGAGTAGGTGTAAGCTCTGTCCTCTTTTCTAAGAGGGATTGTTATGGACATAAGGTGCCTCCCATCCAAAATACGCTTAGGAAATCTCTCCTAGTGCCTTATGGTAGTTTGTGAACACTATAGATTGCCCACTTAAGACTGAATCAGGCACTGCTCAAAGTCTAGATTTAATATTTCTGCGGCTAAAAACGGCCAACAATAAGATTCCTCCATTAAAAAAAAAAAGTCAAGAGACGATCCTGACGCAACTGTGCTGATTCATGCTTTCGTCCTGATTGTGCAATCTCGTTGAATCTCATTGAATCTCGTTGAATCTCCTCCTGGCATAAAAGTCTTTGATTGAATCTTTCGTAGTGACTAGGAACTAGTCAAGCACTTTCCTTCCTTTAGTCCTAGTGCTAACTTTTGTAATGCCGTAAACATTGGAAGATTCAGTGGTCAATTTGCCTTTCTCACATACATACAAAGAGGATACATAGAAAAGAAAAAAGTGGGTGATGCTTTGAATCTTGTTAGGCAAACATAGTTTTGATGACCTGTTGTCAATTTCTCACATACTTTTTTCCCCTTTTAACGTTCCTATTATTTTTTTTCTATACAATGTTTTTCTTCGTTTTTTCCATTCCACAAGACTTTATTGCTGAAAAACACATGTTACTCTGACCGTTTTCTAAGTACAGTATTTCTCAAAGTTTTGTTTGCTAAGTAAACAAAATTTGTCAAAAACATCACTTACCCCATTGCACAAGAATAAAGTATGGAAGACTCTGTGTTCCCTTGTCTTTCTCTAGGGGGAAAAGGAAGTGAAATTTTGAAAAAATGAACCAGCACCCTCCAGTGCACCATTCATTGGATGGCCCCTTACCCACTTAATGTTTGCAGATGGACTTAAACAGAAATAATTTCTGGTTTCACCTTGGTAACCCTTTTGTAAGAAGTAGGTCATATACAGCCAGGGCAAAATGACAATTGCATTGCGAAGTTACTTGGACAGAAGATCGTGCATGCCATTAAGCCTTTTTGGTTCCCTGTGTTCCTAATGGCCATTCCCCAAAAGTCATACAGGGAACAACCATTGGGGAACACAGTAACTCAAAATCTCCAATTAACTGTAGAGATATTCTTCTTCCTAATGTTGTTCCCAATGGGAGGAAGATGGGGGCAGTAGGCTGAGATACCAAACTTGCCTATGATGAGGTCCTGGTATCAAACCCAGGTTGTTACATACTGTGTTGTTATAGTACATAGAGCTACCCAAAGAGCTATCGCAGCAATATCATGGCTAGAGAAGTAGTGAAAAGCTGGGGATCAATGGACCTGCCCTTAATAGGGCTCCCTAGTAAAGCAGAGAATATATTAGGATAACAAGCTTGAAATGCAGAGCCCATCTAAAGCCAGATCGAACTTCCTAAGCAGGATATAGTGATGAGCGAGTGGTTAGTAAGCCAATAGCGTCAAACCTTAGCAGCTTTGGCCCATGGTGCAGCCTGGAAATGGGTACTACAGGACTGGTGCAACACCACAAACATAGATATTGCAAAAAATCTTCAGCAAACAATTTCTAAGGCATTGGAACAAAGAAGCAATTTCATCCACCATCTTTTGTCCAAGTAACTTCCCAATGTGGTTGTCATTTCACCCTGGCCAGTCATATACATAGGCAGACATGCAGGAAAATAGGTTTTTACCAGTTAATCCTTGACTGTCATTTCACCAAAGCAGTCCAACTTTGACAGAGGTACAAACCTTTAGAAACACTTTGAACCAAATCTTTCAGTACCAAAAAAAAAGGGATTTGGCTGAGATATGAAAAACCTCCACCATTGAAGGTGAAATTTTTTAAATTTTGGGCAGCCTTGAGAATTCCAAGTTTTTTAGAGATTTGACCTTGCTACCATTGTTTTCCCATTTTTCCAACTTGGGGTGTGGGAACGGAAGGTTCATTGAAACAAGAGCAAACGCACAATAACTCCATAGTTTGAGTTTGGCTGTTGGGTTTTTCTTTTCTTTTTGTGGAGAGGGGAATTTTATTTTATTTTATTTATTATTAATATGTTGTGGTTTGGGGTCGGGGAAGAGTGGGCCCCTCTTGACAAAGAAGTCCCAATTGTTAATCATAGGTGCAATAGGGCATACCTATCAAGTCCACCATCCCAAAAATGGGCAAAACAATTTTCTTACAATAATGATTTAAGACTTTTTTTATGTGTCCAAGGCTCAATAATGATTGAATGTTGTTTTCATCGATTTTGATTTCTTGTCTAAGTGATCATCATCCACAAGAAGATTTAGCCAAGTTGAATACCCATGCAACTTAAAGAAAACTGAAAAAAAAATAACAAAAAGGTTATACAACTCTGAAAATTGATCACAAAAAATGAAAAAAAGCTTGGAAACCCCTAGTTGAATAATTTCTTTTTTTTTCCTGATTTTATTACTGTTCAATAAAAATTTAACCACATGTTTCTACCTACATATGTAAACCCATGAAATTTCTAGAACTGAAAAAAGAAAAAGACAAACTTATACAACTCTGAAAAGTGATCACAAAATGCCACAAAACACTGAAGACCCCTAGTTGAACAATTGTCGATAATTTTTCTGATTTTATTACAATTTGATGAAAATTGAATCACATGTTCCTACCTAAATATGTAGACCTGTGCAATTTAAAGAAATGAAAAGAAATAAAATTTAAAAAAGTTAGATAATTCTGAAAATTGATGGCAAAATGGCACAAAAAGTTAGGAAACCACATTCATATCATATTGTTGTGGATAATTTGAGTAATTTTCATAGAGCAACATGACCTATTTAAAAAAAAACTAGATAAGTCAAACACCACCAACTTCAAGAGTCGAGCATGAGAGGGCAATCAACCATGGTGTTGATCCTTTCTCACTAAACTAACCTACAATATATGTGCAACACTTATGTGCTATGTAATTTCACAAAACAAGCACCAAAACAAATCATAGTATCATCACAAATAATACCAATTCACTTTCTTTTTACATACAGCACACAAGCTTCTTATCCTTGATGTTCCTATCCATTGCATGGAACATGTGTCTTTTTCTTCTAACTCTTGAATCATATAAATTTTAGTTATGACACAACCTTTTTAATATATCAGTGGGCCAAAACAAAAACAAAAAGTCAAATGTGGTTTCACAATAAGATAAAGAAGTGTTTAGCCTTTGCTCCTCACCTTTCCATACGACTTGATGGAATTTGAATGTTAGGAGAATTCCATGTGTTTTTAAAAAACAATTCCCTGTATGGCCATTCTTCCATCATTTGCACATTATGAAATTCAACTTTCAATTCTTGGGTAGGAAGTTGAGAATCCAAATATCAATTTATAGCATAATGAGACAATCGTGTGTTCTATAGCCTACCGTCAAACTTGAGAATTTTGAAAAAGGCCCAACGGACTTAATTAATTCTTTTAACAGACTTATAATATAAATCACAAGATGTAAGCACAAGTTTACAACCTCAAACTTGAATTTTAGAACACTAAATGAAGTGTCATCCTCATCTATATATTTAACCACAACTTCTACACAATCAAAAAACCTCTCATGGACTAAATTAGAAAGCTGTAAGCATGCCCACACCTTCATATGCATGACAAAATTATTGTTTTCCCAAAATTCAGTTAAGTTTGTAGCTTTAGACAAAGCATCAATGTATAATGTTAACAATTCAGTACTAGGTATAATCACACACTTACTTCTAACCTTAAATCAAAACTAAAGCATAAACCACAAATTTGGAAAAGAAATTGGCAATTTTTTTTATTGGAAATTTGCCTAAATATGAAAAAAAAATTGAAAATTTTCTCCACACTCTTGAAACCAAAAAAAATAGAAAAAAATGGGATTTTTCATTTCATACTACAATTTTGGAAAAGCAAACTGATAGAATATTGGGAAATTTGCTAAACTCTTGAAACCATAAAATTGGAGATAATTTGAATTTTTTAATTTTTCACTATAATGCAAAACAAATTCAGGAAATTTCACAAAACTAAAAAAATGGAAATTTTTTCAACATCGGGGGGTTTTTTTCTTTCTTAAAGAAAATTCTGAAAAATATGACAAGAAATTGGAAAAAATCACCAAACTATCAAAACTACAAAAGTTGAAATATTTGGATAGTTTTGTTCTTTGCTACAAATTCAAAAAGAATGGAAATGTTTTTGGAAATTTCACCAAAGTCTCAAAACTACACAATTATAAAACATTTGGAGAAGTTTCTTTTTGTACTAAAAATAATATAATTTTGAAAAACATTTGGAAAATTTCACCAAACTTCCAAAATCAACAATTTGTCAAAATTCAGTAGTATCATTTTCTTTTACTGAAAACTCAGAAAAATATGACCCCAAAAGATTCAAAATTTTGTGAAATTATTGAAACCACAAATCTTGAATAAATTAGAATTTTTTTGTTTTGTATTGTAAATTTTGGAAATTTCGACAATATTGGAAATTTTCATTGAATTCCCAAAACCACAAAATTAGTTAGAATTGGAACTTTTTGTATATGCAAATTTGGAACAAAATGTGAAACTATGTAAACCCAAACTCTACAAGAATTGGAAAATTCAAGAAAATTTTATTCAAAATTGGCAAATTCCTAACTCTCAAAACCACAAAATTTGAAAGAATTGAAATTATTTATATTTTTATGGAAATTTCAGAAATTAATCACAAAATATTGGAAAATTTTGTTAATTTTTATAAAGAGAAAATTATTATTTTTACTTTCCTATTGTTTCGACTAATACTTTAAAGCTTGGTCCCTAACATTTCAACTTAAACACCTTGGTCCAAAAGGAAATTGGGAACTCCATTGTCGAAAGCTTCCCAATGCTTATTTGATTTCTAAAAGCTTGCACACACAAGGGTATTCAAATCAAGAACATTGGAATCACCAAGAGTTTTTTCTTTGTGAGTAGCAACATTGATGGGGGGAGAATGGACCATGTGTGGTGATGCATATGGTGATCCTCAATGCCATCACCAAGCTCCTTTTTTTGTTTTGAAAAGTAGCATTGACATTTGTAGCTTTTAAATTTTTTAAAACTTACACAAGCTAACTTTTTGAAATTTCAAGAAAGGAACACTTGGGGTCCCTTTGTTTAGGAACAGAAAAGGAATTTTTTTCATTTTTTTAATGATTTTTAATATCTAAGAAAGCCTCAAAGTCATTTTAAAAATTTGTTTAATTGATAGTGGATTGAGGCAACCACATATTTTTGAGCAATTTTTGAAGGTATTGAAAGGTCATCAAATTCATGTTTACTAATTTGTAGTAACTTCACTAGTTTTTTTCAATCAAAAATTTGGGCCATAACATAAGGATTATAATTGATAAAAAAAAAAAAATCTTTACAATGGTGCAATTTGACATTTTATAATAAGGGGTTTAGAATTAAAAAAACACATGTTAAGAATACAAATCTTACTTGTGTAGCTTATGTAGTTGTTTACAATTTTTTCATAGTGTATACATATATGGGGAACACAAACTTCATGTGGTGCAAGTCAATAAATGAAAACCACAATTTTAAAAGATTAAATTTAGTTAATTAAATTAAATTAGGTCCACCTTTCCTTGAACTTTAGTGAAATGCTTCTTAGTGGTACCACCCAAGGATTGGTTTTACCCTGTACTGTAAGTCCTATAATTAAAGGTAGGGTGATTTTGGGTTTTTAATCACTCCTTAATTCATTTGGTGTTTTGATAAAACAATTTTGCAATAACTGATCCACTCAACTAATAAAATGATGGCACATTAGTTTTTTTTCCTAGAGTTACTCTTATGTAATGTGGGAATTGATTTTACAACCTCCTCTATTTGTTCTTTTTAACCTTTCAGGTATAAAACAACTTAGATGCACACTTGACTTGTTATGAATTGGATAGTCAAAAGTTCATATGTTCATGTGAGGTTTCTAGTTTCTTAAGTATGATCTACTACTATGAATTTTCTTGCTTGAATTTGTCAACTGTCTTTCATAATTCCTTCACAACTCCCTAAGTTTTACAAGTTCAATAACTTCTATTCTACTAGGAACCTTGTTGTGGGTGGGCCTCTTACATTTTTTGATCAAAATTTTGCTTCTCCATCTTGTGATCCTTTGTGATCTTTTGCTCCTTTGTTTTCTCCATACACATGATCTTGTAAACCTTGAAGATGTTATGAATTTTCCTATAGACCATTAGATGTTATGAATGAAAATAATCCTTTCTTGAAGCAATTTTGCCCATTGTCCTTTCCAAACCATTAATCAAGAAATGTAATTATGATGGCATTAGAAAATTTCAATAAATATGGGTTGCAAAAAACTTCCATGGGCAGAATTATTTGTAGGGTTAGATGATAACTTACACATTATCAAGTGCAAGATTTGTAGTGAAGTGGAAGGGAAAGTTGATTGTTTTTAAGTGGGACTCTATTTGTAAACATGGATGCAGATTAAGAAAACCAATTTAAGTCATATTGGGACTAATGTGAAGAAAGGGGATTTAGTTTTACTCCAAATATTATAAGCATGCCAAGAACTAAAAATTGTTGGTTAAATGTAGCTGTGAAAGTGTTGTTGCCCAAGTTGCAAATGGGATGGCAAGAGAGAAAGCAAGGAAGATCATGCAATTTACCATTCTATTGGGGTTCATTGTATGGCCCACCACATTAATTTGGCAGTCCAAACATTGTCAAAATTGCCTTTGGTAATTTATCTTGAGAATCTATTCCAATGTTTGTTCTCCTGTCTTTTACATTCACCTAAGAGGCAATTGGAGTTCACAAAACTTGCAAAAAGCATGGCAACAAAAAGGAACAAAATTATCTGGATTGTCAAGTTCAGATGGATTTTGATGTTGAACCTTGCCAAGAAAATTATGGTAGAATACAATATTTTCCTTGTGAAGATGGCCATCGACAACCCTATAAACCAACAAATTCTGTTGAATTACACCTTTGTCACCTCCAACTTTTGCTTGGACTTGTGTGCATTTTTCCATTACTAGAATCTATGCATGTTTTCATCAAGTTTGCACAATCCGAAAATGTGTTCAAGTGTGTGACCTTGAGATAACATCTCAAATATTTGTTTCCAACTTCTTACAGTATGTGAAACTAGTTGAATTAGCCATGGTGTAGACAATAGGCAACGTGGAGGATCAAAGGTTTTCCTTACTTTGGTTTTTATGAAATCAAAGCTTCACAATAGGTTCACTACCCACTTGTCACTTGTTGTGCACATGTTTGCACAATGATTTTATACTTTGTAGAATTTTCCATATGCAAACTACATTAAAATAATGGCGAGGAACTTGTCATTGATATTGTTATGATGACTAGGCAATATAGTTTTTGTGAGAGCTCTACAAGTTTTGCAAATGAAAAAATGTTATGATTGATGTATTTCTATTGTTATGACCATTTTACAAGTCACACAACTTTCTTTGCATGATGTTGACATTTTTTATCCTTTCTTCATAGTTTAATGCCAATGGTTTATGTGTGCATTTGTTGTAATTGGGTACCAACTTATGGTTTTGTACGTCACTTGTGATGGAATGGCTAGTTCAAGGGATTCACTTCTCCCATAAGTGCTTATGTTTGTGCTTGCAATTTGAACTTTGCATTGTGTGTGCAATACTACAATTAGTTAAACATAGTTGGTAGATTCTGACAATTTTTTTTTATCACACCACTTTTTAAAAACTCTAATTGCAATAGGAGCCAAAAAACTCTAACCTAATTCCAAATATAGACAAACTTGTCCACCTATAAATCTAGAGCAAGGACCAAATTTTTCCCCTTGACATTTAAAATGGCAGCCATCTTCAGAGAAACTTTTGTCAATGGGCCAAACAGACCTTCCAACACAAGAGAGTTTTAGGTGAATCAGCATCAGATGCAGTTTAGATGTGGGCCCACTGGCTATTTTGCAAAAATGAGAATGAAATTTTTTTGGGAACTTGATGGGAACAAAAGAATTTGATGGGTTATTGATGAGAACAAGAGGAATTAATGAGAATTGTTTGGGAACTTAAGAACAAAAGGGTTTTGATTGGATATTGATGAGAAGAAGAAGAATTTGATGGGAACTGTTTGGGATTTTTGATGGGAAGTCAAGCACCCACCCCTTCAAAACCAGAATAGACATACCTTGGGGGCATGTTTGCACCACCAAATTGGCTCACCCCTTCCAAAAGTGAGAAACATCCCTGGGGTCATGTTGGTGCCATCCAATTGGCACTCCTCACATGCTTGATCCTAATGTGTTTTTTCTTTAAGGACAAGCTACTAGGGTAGGTGCTTCCCATGTATGGAATTTGTTTTTAACAAATTGCGTAGAGAGCAGGGAGAGAAAATCAGATGGAGCAGCTAAAAAGGTGGGCAGACTGTGTGCACATTTTATCTGCCTGCCTGCCTGCCTCCATTTCTGCCAGCGGATTTCAAGGAGCAGGCAGGCAGAACCGATGAGAGAAAGGTAGAACACACAGAATTTTCAAGTCTCAAGATCTCACTTGAGAACTCACAAAGGGACGAGCGACGTGGCCTCACCAGCATCCAGAACCTCCGGAAATCGCACAAACTCAAAAGAACCACTCTAAAATCCAGCGTAGGTAGAGCAAATTGGTCCGCCCTGACGTTTAGTGACTAAGTATATAGTCTGTAAATAGGTAGTAGTTACTGACTTTTTTTTACTACCTATCTACTTTTTAAAAAGCATAAGAGCTAATCGCCATAGTTAGCTAGGGGTTGGCTAGGGAGGATTTTTTTCATTTTTCCCTGGTTCCCAATGTGTTCCCTTTAAGTTCTTGTCAGTTTCCCAATAGGTTCCTCAAGTTCCCAATGTGTTACTCAACATGTTCTCCATAACACCTCACTTCTATCCCATACGCTTTGGTAAATGTTATCCTCCTTTCACCTATACACGTGGGCCAAGGGGGAGGAACTCTATATTTCAAAATAGAATCTTCTATTTTGGGGAGCCTCCATAGTTTCAATATTTTCCAAGTGATGGGCCAATCAAATTGGCTCGTTGCAAAGGAAAAAGAAAAAAAAAGAAAAAAAAAACTTGGGAGGCACCTCGTGTAATTAATAGGAGAGCTTACTTATGCTCACAGTACGCTTCTGGGTGCGGTGCGGGTTCACTCGGGAAAGGAAAACCGGGCTGTGTTAAAATATTGTTAAGTTGACAATGAGGTCACAGAGGTCACAACCAATGTTGCGTGTTTTTGGTTCCCCATGTGCCAGGGAACCCGGGGCCGGGTGACTTTGTCACTGCAATCATCTTTGTAGTACCGTAGCCTAGGGTTAGTTTCCACATTGACGAAACGAGTCATTATTGATTTCCAAAAAATGGAATTTCGTTTCTTAATTTTGAGATTATTATTATTATTTTCATCATCTCCTATAATATTGTGTTATGAGTAATGAAATTATTCAGAGTGTAGTCTGTGATAATTACAGTGATTTTCAACATGTCAACTTCATCTTTTCGCAAAATTATTTTCAGTTCACTATTTTGAGGATCATTTAATGGTGAAACTGACCTTAAGGTAAGGTAATTAGTTCATGGGTGCACTTACACTTGTTTTTAAACATAGCTCAAAGGGCCATCCTGATTGGCCCGTCACGAAATTTTTTGGGAATATCGTGTACTGCCTGATAGAAGCACCTCTTTAGACCACCAGTTACAAAATAGAAACAAATGTGCTCCCAATTGCCCAACTTTTCAGTTTATATACATGAGAGTCGAACTTAGGGCAAACCATATGGGATAAAAGTGAGGTGCTATTTGGGAACCCTGATTTGGGAACTTATGGGACCACATAGAAAACATGATGTGAACAAGGGAAAAAACTCTTCGTTGGTATTGTGCATTTTGGCAATTTTATTGTTCTTAAAGTGAAGCTCCATCTCAATGCTACTTTTGTTGTAATAGAAGGTGCCTAAGTTGCAAATGGCCTATTGTTGGAACATTACAAACAAACATGGACAATTTTGAAAAACAAAATGGCAGCCAAATTTAAATCATACAAAAAGAAACCTAAAATGTCAAACCCCGAAACTAAAGCTTGGGTATGAAAAAGATAATTGGAATAGATAATGTCTAGTTAGGCCTACAAATGAAGTTGAAATTGGCTAGTAAACTATTTTTGAACACTTTTTCTAGCTCAGATTATTGACTAGAACTTTTGAGTGCATCTTCATTGCAATTTGGTGTTGTTTGTGTTTATTTGATGGGACAATGCCAAACAAGTAACAAGTTATACTCACATAATGCATCAAACAAGGATTTGAAAGTGCAAGTGTTTATTTGGCAATAAACTAGAACTCAAAAGTTCCTATAACTCACAAATCAACACCAAAACCAAATATTGGTATTGCTCATCATGCAATAAAAAGCTTCAAATTATTTAATGACTCACAAGTTGGAGATAGGTGGTATTGACCATACATGCCATCAATAGCTTGAATTTCATGACTCCCAAGTGATCAAATTTTGAAAAAGCATGTTGAACATGTGAACATTTTCTAAGCATTTTCAATAGACATCTTTTGCATACATGGACCACGAACTGCACTACTTTTAACAAATATCAAATAAATTTCATACTTAACACATAACCAAGTTTGTATTAAACCCAAAAAATCATAGTTTCTTGAGTTTTGTTTAGTGTTGGGTCCAACAGTTGGCTAGGTATCATTAAAATTCCCAGTGGGAGAGTGCAACATGGGCAAAAATAAGAATGTGCCTATATTGCACCTAAGTTGGGTCATGATAGTTGACACTTCACACTTGATGAGCTTTATGGCTTCCTTTCACTGTTGCACAATCATGAACCCTTGTCCGATCAATGTCACCTTCTTTCCCCTCCCAAAAGTATGATACTTGTTTGATTTTACTCTCAAGTATGAAACAGCCTCATGTGCATTTTGAATTTTCATACCATTAGGCTTTAGGTGTTTTTTCCACAACTTTTGTTTCAATAGAGCTCTTGCTCCATTGACCTCACCCTTGCCATGGCTAATAGCGAAATAATTCCATGTCATTTGGCATCCAATTGGGAGTTCTGTACAAATCGTGGAATTGTGGTACCTTGATATGGAAAACCAAGAGTGTGCACTTTTGAATTGACCAACACACCCATTAGACCATACCACATGGTGCTCAAGAAAAAAATCCCTCTCTTACACGGACTACCACTATAATCTAAAGGCATGTTGGACATAAAGGGTGTCATGGTCTTTCTCATTAGAAATGTTGTAATGAATCTCCTTTAAGATTTTGGACCCAAGGTTAGCTTCATCCAAATCCAAGTTCAATTGATATGTGATATGCACTAAAATATTTATTTGAAAATTATACCAATGCATATCTTGTATCTCATTTTGAACCTTAAATGCATAGTTCTTAAAAAAGTTTATGCATGACATTATAGTGGCTTGGGGTATGTGTTGAAGGTAATATTTGCCATTGTGACACATAATTGTGGACAATAAAGTCACCCAACCATGGCTTCAAATAGGTGATCAACTCATTAGGGGGTGTGTCTTTATATCAGACCTCATAGTTTGTGGCAAATGCCAACTTTGCCAAAATTAATTTAATTTTGGCAACTTTCTTTGGGTAATTTTGGCAAAATTGGCAGTGTGTGTATTTTAACGTGAGAAAGTGAATTTCAAGGGTTGCCGCCATCGTTTGCAGCGTTTTGATGTTTGAAAAGGGCCTTTAAGTCCTAGGGTGAGGTTGAATCCGGCATGACATTTTGGGAATGGCCTTCATCATGAGCATCATAAACCATGAGGGAAATACTATTATGGACCTAAGCTTACATAGGTCACTAGGCATAGGAGAGCAAGGATGTGTACACCTAAAGGTCCCTCCCTCTCTTAAGGAGTAGGCCTATTCTCAAAGCCTAAGCTTACATAGGTCATTAGGCATAGGAGAGCAAGGATTTGTACACCTAAAAATCCCTCCCTCTCATAAGGAGTAGGCCTATTCTCAAGGCCTATGCTTACATAGGTCACTAGGCATAAGAGAACAAGGATGTGTACACCTAAAGATCCCTCCCTCTCTTAAGGAGTAGGCCTATTCTCAAGGCCTATGCTTACATAGGTCACTAGGCATAGGAGAGTGAGGATTCCTACACCTAAAAGATCCCTCCCTCTCTTAAGGAGTACTCAGTAGGCCAACTCTCCAAAGATTATTTGCCTATTATTACTACTACTACTACTACTTATACCCACTTAATTTTGGCAACTTTGAGTTTTTATTTTTGGCCAATGCCAAATTTTTTTTGTAGAATGCCAAATTTTATGAGGCCTGCTTTATATTCAACCTTGGACATTTTTTTCTCTTAACCAGCATTGTTTTTACTAATAGCCACATACCCTATGCAGTGCCATTGCACCAACCTTTCAATTGATGTTTCAATGGGGGCAAAACACAAATTTGTCAACCCCACAATTTGGACATTGACCCATTAAACATATCTTTTTGTGGAACACATACAACTCTCTTTTGGGCAAACAATAAATTTCCACAAGGCAGTGACCCCACAAAATGAAGTTAAATGAGCGCAACCTGATTGTAGACCAACACTCTGCACAATAGGTTTACATACCTCACATTAATAGACACAACTTTGATGAACACCTTTGCCAAGACTTTGCATATTATCCGATCCTAACATCAATTCCCTCAACTTAGTGTGGTACCTACAACAACATGTATTCTATTGTTTCAACCATTTGACAAACTAGGGTTTCAAAGATTGGAAGCAAGTGAGCTCCACTTAGACACTTGGGTTTGCTAGTTTGAAGGCGGTGAAAGACTCCAACTACATACCATCACTAAAAAAACAACAAAATCATATGATGTGCCATCACAGTCCAAAGGACTCCAAGTCAAACTATTAACACATTTTTTATTAATTGATGTTAAAAATATATACCCACGTGATAAACAAATTGGGCATTTGAAATACCTTGCTAAACCATCAAAACAACCCTTTTGAAATTAAAATAGATTATTCACAATTATAACTTCATTGGAAATGTTTAGGCAAGTTAGTATAAGCTATTAATAAGGTGTTAATAAATCACAACTTGAATGTAAGATACTAAAAAGGCACCTAAAAACACCACAAGTGTTCTGAAAAATATACACCCCCACATCATAAACAAATAGGGCATTTGAAATATACCTTATTTGGACTATCAAAATAACCTTGTTGAAATCAGCACAAATGTATTCACATTATAATTAATTTCACTGGAAATGCTTGAGTAACTTAGTAGAAGTTGTTAGTAGGGTTGTTAATAAGTCACAACTTGAATGTAAGATCATCAGAAGGACACTAAAAGCACCAAACTATTATGAAGAAAATGACCCATTATTGAAATTTGCAAAATGTTTTTGCAAAAAGACAATAGTTCTGAAATCACCATAATGTTGTTAGAAAATTGACATCAATTTTGAAACCACCACAAGGTTCTTAGATAAATGACAAAAATTATGAAATCACCACAAGGTAGTTGGAAAAATGACAACAATTTTGAAATCACCAAAATGTCCTTAGAAAAATGACAACAATGTTGAAATCATTAATGTGTTCTTGGAAAAATGACCATACTTCTGAAATCATCAAAGTGTTTTTGCAAAAATGACCACAATCTTGAAATCACCACATTTTTCTTAAGAACACAATTACAAAACTAAAAAGATGCATCAAATAACCAAATATAAACTATGAACACAATTCCTAGTTCAGGGGTAATATATCCAAGGGCTTTTCCAAAACCATCCATGCAATTGCATTCACATCAATTCCCATCCACTCCTCATAGATCTGTTTTGTAACTCATGAAGTCACCTTAAGTGGTGAATATCAATGCATTAATCATAGGAATTAGAGGGCAATGACCTCTATTGCAAGTCTAATTATCATAGTGGAAGGAATTTATCCCCTTCTAACTCTCCTTCTCCTACTGCTTCTTTGCTCTCTCAAGCTTCCCACCAAGCAAGGCCTTCTATAATAATGTCCAAATGCAGAAAACAGAGGGAGACACAGCACCTGCGATGATTGATCCCACCATGGTTCTTGTGAAGGGACCTATCAGTCCAACAGAAACCCAACGTGTGCAGCACTTGGTGGTGCTCAAGCACAGTGGTATCTGGTTCATCTACTCTGTGTAGCAACTGCTTTTGTGGTATGCCTAAACCACCTGCTTGCAGCTCTTCTGTATCATTGCCTCCCATCTCCTCCCTGCTCCACAATTACTTCGTGCAACCATGGTTTGACAATGGTGAGTTCTAGGGTTCTTTGACAAGGTAGTGTTGACCTCTGAACAGAAAAGAAATGGTGAGTTCATTTTTCAAATCACTGTTTGACAATGGTGAGTTCTAGGGTTGTTTCACAAAACATGTGTTTTTCAAATTATAAGTGAAGAAAGGTTTGAGGACCCAAAAACAAGCAAAACAAGCTCCAAAGATATTGAACTACTACTGACTGCACCCATTCAAGGAGAAACACTGTCAAGTACACTCGAATTGTCCTTCCACAGTGAAGTGATTGTCTTAATCTATGTAAAGAAGTGCACACTAGCCTGCCCATAGAAGTTCAGATCTCCAGCAAAGGATGCCATCGATCCTGTGAAAAGAGAAGAAGGGAAAGGGCACTGGAATTGGAATATTACTTCCCAATTGGCCAGCATCAATCTCATGTTGAAAGGTGTGTGCAGCTGTCCTTGATCTAATGAGTATTGTTGTCCAATTTCTGTACTTGGTACTGTTCACTAATTGAATAGCCTCCTGAAGATTGCGGGCCTGCATGCACAGTATCATAGGTCCAGATATCTCCTGCTTGAAGCAAGTTCCACATCTTGTGTTACATTAGCCAAGATGGTTGGACAAAATTTCCATACTCCTACACAGGCACCTGCATTTACCAAGACATCTTTGTGTGCCTGCGACCATGTGTTTGAAGTCCTTTAGAGAGAGTAATAACACATAGATAGAAAAAAATTGAATGGCAGAAGCCACCATTCCAGCACATTGCATAGAGCAGTTATGCCAATAACCTTTTGATGCTGTGTGAAACAAAAGTCAAATGCAAGTCAATCGCAGAAGCCACCATTCCAGCACATTTGCAGTCATTATGAGAAGGATTCCATGATACTTTGTTTTACTATGGCCATATGTCTGTTATGTTGGTTCAGAGTGATGGATAAGTTTCAAGAAGTTAGCCTATCAAAGTTGACAAATACTTTCTTTCAACAGTGAAAAGTAAGACATCCAAATTACTGTCCAATTGTTGTAGGGTCACCATCCAGTATGTTTGTAAGTACACACATTCTCAAAAGACATTCTGACTGACCTTTATTCCACATCCATCAAGCACCAGACTCATCAAGACTGCAAGTGCACACTCCTTGGTCTGCTTGCTAATGACAGGCCCCAGATCTGCCACAGGCTCTATCCCTGTAGTCACTCTCAACTTCAATGCCCTAGTCTTCAAACCTTCTTTCCAGGACTTTGAATCTCCAAAAACTGTCGAACAGTGTTGATTGCCATTGCTGTCCAGCAGCTCAAAATGCAGCTCCCACATGTGTATTCAATGTTGCTTCAAGGTCTATGTCCTGCATCACCACATCATGATTCTTTGTCCCCATGTTGCACTGAACTCTCTTGCCTTTGGCCGATGTTCCAGAGGATATGTGCATACCAGCCAAATTTGACCCAACAAAGGAAACAGCTCTTATATCAGGATGGAATAGATAACATTGACAGCTTTGTGTGTGCCATGCATAATGTTGAGAACCCTAGGAGGCAATCCAGCCTTAGTTGCTAGCTCTACCAGTAGCAATGCAATACCAGTATCTTTCTCCATCAAAGGCTTTAGATTGAATTTGGTGCCACAAGTAACTGCCATTGGAAACATCCAAAGCATAGTAATGGCAGGGAAGTTAAATGGGCAGATGCATGCACACACACCCAGTGGCTGCCAAATGCTGCATGTATCAATGACTGCTGAGACATTTTCCAAATTCTCCCATTTGTGGAATTACCATCCCACAGTCTTGCTGCGCCACTTCCTGCAAGCTTGGCTAAACCCAAAGGATTACAATCACATTCTCATCTAGATAGCAATTGATGCAAATCAAGTCAACAAATCCATTTTCAGCATTCCAGGTTCATCTCAAACAAAAGTAAGAGCAATACTGTGACTATTTGAGTCCCTGAGAGGAACTGAGATTACATCTTCAGGGTGTAACCAATAGAAAAGGTTCAGGCTAATCCCCAGCCTCTACAAAGCTATTAGTAGTCTGGGAAATTTGACATAACAGTAGGACAGTGAAATTCCAAATTTTTGGATATGCAGTGAAATTTAGGAATCCAAACAAGAAGCAAAGCAAACATAGCTGGGCCTTGTAAGCCCAGTATTTGGGATGTGGGATGACCCGGTGAGTGTTATTCTCAAGGAGATTAATGCAAGAGTAGATGAATGTTTAACATCAGAGTTTCCTTAGACCTAATTTTCCAAACTTCATTGGAATTGCCCATTGTGGTTACCACACTCCCTCAGGGATGCTCTAATCTGCAGATTGACTGGGATATGCTTCAAACTAGCAACTTGAATTCAACTATATCATCTGTCATCCAAGAACAAATTACCTCTAGCACTAGGTGAGCCAGGATACGCTGGATTTGAGCTCCTGTGCACTTCCTTATCTTCCAAATCTGCTCCTTGATAATGTCCCTGCAGTATTGAAAATAGGAGATATTAGCCATAAATGTCTTGCACAAATGGAAAGTGGGTGGGAGACATGGTGCACCCAATTTTCTGTGCAAAAGGAACCCTTGTAATCTTCAAAGCACTTTCCTGATTTGACCAAAAAACATGTTGAAAAACTGGTTCCAGAATTAGAGTTTCCACGATGCACCTCCTGAATGTCTAGGAAACCTCTCTGTGTACAATTCATGTTTTTGTTACCTGGAAATGTTGCATAATGTCGAACATGTATTGCACAATTTGTTGCACTTTCTGAAACCCCAAAGATGGTAGAGAATACACGACTTTGAAGAAAAGAGGGTAGAGCGAAGCGATTCATCAATCCGAAAAGGATGCAATGCCAGAGCTTCTAGACGTCATGTGTAGCAATGTTATCAAGTGCTTAGGCACGAACCTATTCTAAGAGTTCTTTTCAAGTTGTCAACCAATTGTTCTAACTTGCCGAGCTTCTTTGCTATAGTATGCATATGGATGCTACATTAATTGCACCAGATGTTATTCGGTTGCAAACGATGAACAAGAAGCAAGTGCAAACCTCGATCGCTGACAATCCACCACACATCAAAGACTCCTTCTTATGGATCTTCAATGCTTTGGAATTGGTTCACATGCATGCACAGGAGTGCCTGTTGAATGTTTTTTGATAAAATAAATTTCAGCTCAAGAAGAAGAAGAATTGTATTAGAGTTTGTGGTGAAACTTACCAGTTCAGGTTGCTTGTGATGGATTGTTGCATTCCATCTGCTGCTTGTTTTGGTTTCTCAAGAAGTAGAATCGCTGACGAAGTGTTCTTCCTCCATCATGGTCCCAAGGAAACTTTCTGAAAGCTTCAGAAGTTTAACCCATGGTTTCTGTCCCACCTCGCACCACCTGACATTGATAAAACGAAAAACAAACAAGCAAAACAAAACAAGCACATTTGGACTTATAAAACAAACATTTGCGACTTCAACAAGCTCCTCCTTCTTGTGCAACAATTTTCTAAGCGAAAATTTTTGTAGGAAGGCAAAGAATCCTTGAACCACATTTAAGCATCGTTGAACCTGAACCTGATACCTCAACTCATAATCATTTCATCCTCACACTTGTCATTTTTCTTTTATTACGTTTAGTCCCAACGTCAAAAGTTGGCTTTCCAAATATGATTACAAATTTAGTTGACTATGTAGTAAAATCATATTCTTCTCTTATGCCCTACATGTTGGGTACATGTCTGATGGATAGGTTGATGAGCAAACACATAAATATTCAAAGGAGGTCTGATCCTCACACATTGTTTCTCTGCTTTTAAAACTCCAGGAACATTTGTAGCTCTCTACTTAGCGCTTCCAACGTAACAAAAATTGTTCAATTTAGTGAAAGAATGGGGAAGATATGGGATATTTGGTGTAAGGGGGTTTAGTGTTTGACGATAGGTGAATTTAAATTAGAGCGATATTTCAAACTGAAAACCTTTATTGTTGCATCTTTGTATTTGGAATATAAAGAAGTTTTGTAAAGCCCTAGTTGAGGCACCCATCAGGTTTTTAGTCACTTAAAACGGTTTGAAATTGAGGAAGATATGGGGCAGCAATTAGAGAGGGGTATAAAACTATTTTTTCAATTTTTTTGAAGCAAACTATAACTCATCCTTTTCCTGTGTAAAGTGCACCATCATTTAATCTTGATGCGTATTCAATTAGTTCTACTTGCTTTTAATTCAAACACAATGAAATTTCATTATTTAAAACCAAATTTGATAGTTATTCTAAATTTTAGGTTGTAATAACAATAATAAAATCAAGTATGAAAATTTCTTAAATTGTTTTTACAAATTATTTAAATTTTTTAAAAAACAAATACATGATTTGTGTAATTAACCTTGAAAATTACCTTTCATTCCATGTAGATTGAAAAATCCCTAAAATTACATATATGTTAGTATTTTTTGTAAATATGTTTATAATCTTCAATATTCATATTTAGTTATTAGGTATATTTTATAGATGTGTTAATTAATACCCTATTTCTATTCATAGGTTCCAAGCTACCTTGAATTCTAACTACCTTTATAGTTGAAAATATTGTAAATCCAAGTGAATGTGGAATACTTGGCTATAGAAATGACACAATAAAATTGCTGCATTTGAGTGTTGTTTAGCAATTATAACATCACCCCACATGTATTTTTATTCCACAACTTGACATACATGATAATAATCTCAATGATTTGAAATAAATCAAATTTAGGCCGTGTGATCTGCATCCTAGGAGTTCATGTATGTATCATATTAATTTAAAGGCAATCACCTTTGAGTATATTAAATACAATTCAATGTACATCATATTCAAAGCATGATATATGCAACATCCTAAATTTGGTTCTTCAATGGACTTGTCAGATCCATTATAACCAAGTAATTATTTTAATTTTTTATTATATATATATAAACGCGAAATTATCATTTGACATTATCTAGGTTTAGCATCAATAAGCTCAATGAAACCCCCTGCACTACTAACTTGTGAGGCGTTAGAGGTGTTTCCATATGAGCATATATGACTAGGTTTGGTTTTCTTGTCACCCAAACCCATGAGGGGTTCTTGATCTGAATTTGATTTTTCATTAATAATATTCAAACAGACATTTGAACTTTTGTCATTTGTTTGAAAAGGACCATAATTAACATTTTGATATTGGGATTCTTTGATAACAACTTCAATCTCCATGTTCCCCTCCAGCATTGCCACCACTTTATCCATGGATGGTCGTCTTGAAGGTGTGACTTGCACACACAAGAGCCCTACCTTTATGGAACGCAATATTTCCTCATGAACAAATGAATCTTTTAGTTTCTGGTCCATTATATCCAAAAGCTTGTCCTCCTCATGTAATCTCCATGCCTATACCATGCAAACCAACAAACATTATTTGTGTCCTTGTATTGCAACTTTCAAACTATGCTCTAAAACACTTGATATGGTTGAAATAAAATTTTCAAAAGTGAGCACAAAAATTGACACACAAGATGTAAGCAACACAATTTATTTTATATCATTTACTTTATCAAACTACTAGGTTTTGCATGCAAATGATGTAGGGAATTGGGTTTTAAAAGGCAATAAAACATAAGTATGTCACATCAACTAAACTTTTATACATAATGATGAAATGACCAATTACTTACCCAATTCAAAAGGATTTGATCCCCATGAAACTTGTGGTCAATACTCCTCCTACCACTCACAATCTCTAACAAGACAACCCCGAAACTATACACATCGACTTTTTCACTTAGTTGGCCAAGAGAAATATACTCTGGAGCTAAGTAACCCCTGCAATATATGATCGAAAAAACCAAGACTTTAATGAACATGCACACATTTACAATTTGAAAAATCTCTAATTCTAAAAGTTATTGATAAAAATATTAATATTGTAAATTCTTACATTTGGATGTGGTCAAAACAAAAAAAATAGAAATGATCATTTGACTTTGTTCTTTTGTTCATAAATTCATGTTGTAAACCAATTATGATGACACAATTATTGGATAACTATATAACAAGATCTACTACACATGTGATAATAAACAGACAACTATTTGGTGTGCACCTATGATTTGAAAACTTTGAATGATTTTGTCTACTGTGTGTAACTGTCATTATTTCAACTTCTTACTCACAATTTTTAGGACTTTGTAAAAAAAATCAACTCCTATTTCATAATTAACTTTCACTGAACATTACAACATAAAACACATGTAGAGGGTACTCACATAGTGCCAACAATGTTTATTGTGCTAACATGGCTGCCAATTTTTGGGAAAAGTCTTGCCAAGCCAAAATCTGCAATCTTGGCATTTAAATTTATGTCCAGCAAAATGTTGGCTGGTTTGATGTCTCGATGTACTATTGGGGGTTGTACATCTTGATGAAGATACTTGAGACCGCTAGCTATTCCAATACATATGTTTTTTCGAATTGGCCAATCCATGTTGAGATCTCCTTTACCCTCTGTTTTAAAAACAAAATAATACAAAACAACTTAGGGAAACAACTTGCTTGTTTAACCAAAATAATAACTTGAATATATTATAAACAAAATTGAAATTACTCAACACCAATAATTGACTTATATTTTAAAATGTATTCTATAATGTTTTCACAATTTTAGTCCCATTTAATCAACTCTAGAGTCTAGATAGTTTACAAGAAAATGTGTTCAAGCAAGAAAAATTGTCATGCACGTTGAAGATTATGTCTTGTGATTTTGATGTATTGTAATTATGGTTTGAAAATTATGTCAAAATTCAAACTCGTTGAACTCAACCTAGATCTTGTTAATAATATATCACATAGTAACATGTTAAAAATTGGATTGATGTGTTTACAATATTTGAAATCATCTTCACTAAAATAAACAAATAACCAAATAACAAACTAAACCAATATATAACAAAAGGATATAATGCTTTGAGAGGTGGTGACCTTGCAAAATATTTGTTTGATTCATCATGATAGTTTTTGTTTTATTTACACCATAACTTTTTTATTATGTAGGAAGAACATTAATTGTATCCCACATACCACCTTTGCCAAAAGGCTATTTCAACTCCCTGACAGACTAATCAACACTTTTAAAAAACATTCTCAGTTTTTGAAAAAAATTTAAACCATTTTAATTTATAAATATGTTTTTCATTTCCATATGAGATTTTAAAGTTTTACACAAAATCAAATTCAAGAAAAATGTGATACTATTTGTTTTCCTTTTATCTTTATTGGATTCATTCTCTCAAGGGCCAATGGTAGGAGAATAATATTACCAAAAATAACTTCTGCCAAATTGTTGTTTTCAACAAACTCATATACAAGGATTCGTTGTTCTCGATCGCCAAAACAACAACCTTTGAGTTTCACTAGATTCTTGTGTCTCATACTTGTGACAAGCACAATTTCATTGGAAAACTCCTCCATCCCTTGTTGCACTTCTGGTAATAATACCTTTACAGCAATTTCACTTCCGTCTAACACACCCTATAAACATCAAAGCACCCCAAAAAATCACTTTTCAGCCATTTCAAATTTGAGTTGAAGCTTCATCAATATGAGACATAATTCAATTGAAAAAACTGATGATGTGATTTATAGCAAGTGATCTAATGATAGGAATGTTTTGTAAATACCTTGTACACAGCTCCAAAAGCACCTTGGCCTAACTTCGTACTGTCATGGAAATTGTTTGTGGCTTTTTGTAAATCTTTGTATGCATACATTCTTGGTTGCACATCCTTTTTTGAAAATTCTGAGGCACAACAAAAAGAAAAATAAATGTTGGATCTATTTTTATTTAATTGGAAGGGAGTATAAGAAATTCTACTTAAATGTGTTGAAATCTATTGGGCAAGGAGTGATGTCAGAATCTCATATTCATTCCAAGGTGTAAACTAAAGTGGAAAAAATTTGTATTGGAAGAGGGATTTGAACCCTACTAAATAATAGTTTTTTTGGTCCTCTCATGCCTTCCTACAAAAATAAAATAACAAGAAAAAACAAGTATACTCCCAATGAGGCTGTTAATTTGTGGTGCCTGGTAGGGCCAGTAACACTTTGTGCTCCTTAAATTAAATGCCCCCTCCCCCTTCTCCCCTCTAGTGTACAGCCACTATATGTATCCTAAAATTCAAATTGCAGCCCTCTCAAATCATAATTCGTATTTTAAGAAAAAATTATTTTCCCGACTTAGAGAATTAATTGAAAGACTCTTCACCATAATGGATTATTGTCTCCTTGGAAGGTGGTCACTTTCTAACCATCGTCATATTAGCAATGTGGTTTTCCGATGTGGTCATTTCAAAACCATCACAATCAATGCAATGTGGTTTTGTGATACTTTGCTTAAGTTTTGCTACTAAAAACCCAGGAGGTTTTAATGATTGATTTAGTTCAACCAAACATTGCCTAAAGTTCTGTTGTTTATACACGCACCATGGCCTACCTTTTTTACCCCATTGCAACCACCTACTAATAGGTCATAAACCCTAATTACTTTGGTTGTTGGCTTGTTGCAACAATGTAAGAATATAAACGAGGTGGTTGCAATATGCTAACATTTAGTTTTGTCTATTGATGAATTAAACCACAACAACTAGAAAGAAAATAGTTAATTCTAACCACTTGGGTATTGGTTTAATGTTGATTAACACATAAGATTCCAAGTGCCTAATTTATCATTTAAGATCTAATGTTGTTATCATGAGGTTAATATATGGTCAAACTTCACAATTAAAAATCATGTGCAGTTAGCCAACACAAAGTACAAAAGCTCAAATACGAAGATTTATGATTTTATTTGATTACCTTGTTCAATTTGACGAAAATTTTCCTGAAGCATTTTTTTGTCCTTTCGTGCCTTGAGATACAACCAAAAGAAGGCCACTGCTATTAAAGAAATGAAGGCACTCCCAACCGATATAGATATGATAAGTGTTAAATGCTTGCTTCCTGTTGGACAAATGTAAGGACCATTAGAATCATTCACCAAAAACATTATGGTTCATAATCCGCAATCTAATAACACTACTTAAATATCAAGTCTTGAAATTTGCCACTCTTTGTAAGAATGCACAAAATGAAACATGATGTTCATGAAATGGTTATATCAAGAGTATTTGATGAATGCATATAACAAGTTGTTAATTCTGGAATAGTATTTAAGAATTTCTTTTTGATATTCACACAACACCAATTATTATCATTCATAAAATGGAAAAAAAAGAGAGTATAAAGTCTTACTTTTTGGTGGTGTGTAGTTGGCATTGCAAAAATAATATATATCTGTTGGATTTGGTGAAGAAACTTTAGTTGTTGTCCATGATTGGCAACAAGGGTTGTTTTCAAGCCTGTAAAATGTTAAACTACAATAAATTAGAAATTGGTGTTGTTGTCAAGTTCAAAACTTCCAATTTCAAAGCATGTTATCCATTGCATCATCTAAGTATTTCATTTTTACCACTTCTTGTATTTTAAAAAAAGCTTTCAAGTTAGTGAAATTGTCATAATTTAGATAAATCATCCACATAACCAATTGCTGTACCATTTGGTTTTTTGACAAGGACATAAAAACGATCATATGTGATTAATGATAGCCTACAAGATTTAGGGTTCTAGATGACGTCTTTAAATTCAATGCTAGTGAAGGGACTTAATGAAGCTTATAAGGAAGCATACATGATAGAAACATGACTAGAAACCAAGTTGGGGTTGTACGAAACATTCATTATATTGTTCCCACTGAAGTCCATTGCATAAGTGCATGACACGTTGATGCTGCTTAAATCAATAGATCCAGATATGCTATTGTTATTGATCCTTCTGCAAATGTAATCCAAAGTAATTTTTGGTTAGAAATGTAAATGTTTTCATAAAAACATACATGTGCTCGAAAATTCCAAACTTTATAGATGATGAAAGTTCAATGCTCTTCGTGACATAGTTAATAATTACCAAATATATATTTTTAATTAATATTTAGAATATCAGTAAAATATTTAAAACCAAAGTCATATAAAATAATGTGTGAAGTGACAAATTTTGGCTTATGTTGGGTCATTTTTTTGTTCCAAAGATTGTACTTGAGGTCTATTTGACAACAAAATGATGTAATTAGTATGTTTCATATTTGTATTAACATAAAGACTATGGGTCCATGAGAAAACATATTGTGGGATTATATTAACCAAAGTACAAAATGCATTAGAAGGACCATAATGGAATGTTTACATAGTATGTACAAAGCTGAAGTTACTTCACCCAAAGTGAAGACTCAGCTCGGTTGTAAACAGAATTCCAATATTTTGATTAAAAATCTAATTAATGCTCAGAAATGTGAATTGGCTCCCAACTACATGATTGAAGACAGCTGAACAAAGAAACACCAAAGTTAACTAATACTGATTATGTAACCCAGTTCATATATTTGACCATGTCATAGCATATCACATCTCTCTTGCATGCAACTTCATAAAAGGTTGACTAAATCTACATGATTAATTTGTATATTATGTATATATATATATATATATATATATATATATATATAAAAATTACCTATTAGGTAGAGAACGAAAAACTTACAATTGATGGAATGATGTGGAAAAGCTACTGAAATTGGAGATATTACTGAAATTATTGTGTGATAAGTCCAAAATACCCAATTCAAATGGAGATGTTGTATTGAAGATTAAATCAATATCGATACTTCCATTCATGTTGTTGGTACTTAAATTCCTGAACATCTTCCCAACCATAACGGAAGCCCAAATCAATTTAAATATTAATATCTTTCTTTCTCAAGTTGCAAAAATCAAACCAAAGCTAAGACTTGCTGCCATGGTTGAAATCCTCAATGTGTATATAGTTACCATTTTCCAAATTATCAAATTTGCATCATTGTCAAGGTTTATTCACATTAGAATATTGCACAAACTACACAAATAAAGCATGCTTGGCAATTTGAAAATAGATTTTGCTCCTACTTAAGATGAGACACGCACACTGTACGGAGGAAGGGTGCACTTTGAAGGTGGGGTAATTCTCCGCTCAAAAGATTTTCTTGTAATTGCCTACATCATTTAAAAAATTCGTGGAATTTAAATAATATTCGAAGTAGCTAAGTACTTGCCATGCATTTATAAATCACATCTTTAAACAGAATACATATGTCATAACTTTCCAAATACATCACAATACTCAAGAAAAGTTCTTAGTCATTCTTTGTCTTGTAGTAATTTAAGGAAACTCTTTAATCTTTTCCAAATACATTTTTGAAACTAATCATGCATTTTCATATATATTTAAGTTTCTAACATGGAATTTTTAATTTGATTATCTTTCTAACAAAATGAGGTTTAAACCTGTCATTGGCATTTGAGACATACAAGTCCCCTTTATAAGTTTCATCAACAAATAATTTAATTCTGTAATTTTTAATCGTGCACATTGATGTTAAACAAGTATTCAATTTTTCTGACAACAATTAAGTTGAAGTTTCTTGATAGGTCTGGGATTTTTTATTATGTAGGTAGATCTTGTCTAATCTTGGTGATGTTTGATGCAAAGGAATATGTGTTTTAACACATATTCCAACATTGGAAAATCCACTTGAACTGGGAAACACCTAAATTCCAATTTGATTCTTTAGATTCGTTAGCATGGGACACATTTACATGAGGATGAGAGATGCTGAAATCTTCTTTGATTAGGAAAATCATTGATTGTTTGTCAGAAGTCCTATAAAGGTCTTTGTTAGGCACCAAAGATTAACTACATTTGGTAACAACTCGTTTTTCAAATTACAGAATTTAAACCTATTACATTTTCAAATTTGTGCATGTCTGGTGGTTATGATTTTAAGTATTTGTGTGGCATGAATCACAGTCCATGGATTCTCATCTGGCAGATTTAATTAGATAGTTAATACATATTTTCAGTGTCCAAAACTTTAATAAAGATTCTTTTACATTCATTGACCTCAAATTTGGCTTGGATCTAGTCATTCTCCAGCTACTCTATGAGATTGATTAAAAATAATAATTTAAAAATTAGTTGATGAATGTTATAACAATAATGTTTTTGAAACCATGGTAAAATCAAAGTTCATGAGAATTCATAAAGTTTATGTAAGTTAGAAAAGAGGTTTGATATTTGGACGCCTTCTTGACAGTAAATAAATTCAATGAAGGGTGAAATTTAAGACACTTACAGCGATATTAGTTTTGTCAAATTATTGATTCCCAAACTGGCATTATTTGATGAAATTGGAATTGTTCCACTGAGTTGATTGCCATACAAATATAATGACTCTAAACGTTTTAAGTTTCCCAATACTGGAGGGATTGGCCCAGTCAGCTTGTTGTCACTCAAGTCTCTGATTTTGGGGCACAAACATGATTTGATGTTAGAATTATAAATACAACACCTGTTTCCTACCAACAAGAATAATTGGACAAAACCTCACAAAGATTAAAATCTGAGAAAATAAGAAATAATCCTCCATGACATGTCTAGGAATCTTAACACTATCGCAATAGTAACACAATTACATTCAGAATGTGCAATATTCGTTAGGCCAGGAAGACCACATAATACTCTACTCATTTGCGAGTTGGGATGGCCATTGGAAGATAAACTTACAGCTGTATCAAGCTTGTCAGATTCCCGTAAATGGCGGGGATGCTCCCAGTAAAATTATTTCCATGTAGGTTCCTAAAGCATCTCAATGCCACAAAGTCAATAAGTGCTTGAAGAAAGCATGAAGTCACCCCGGGCATCTTCTTTCACCCCACTCACATGCATGAGATCAAAGTCGTAGTTATTTTATATTCACCAGGTGTTGAGACTTTTTGGTTTTTTTGTTGATCCCAACGTGTAATCGTTTTGTTCCCATCAAGTTTCCAAGGGTTCTCAGCAAGTTCTCACAGGTTCCTAAATTCTGAAATGTGTTCCCCACGGTCATTTACATGATTTTACAATTGCACAAATGTGGACGAGAAATCTTATATTTCCAATGCAGTGTAAATAGGTTTGTTACTTAACCTTACACAATGGTTATGCCTAAAACCATAAACATGCACAACACTGATTTGCACTATACATGCTTATATTCTCATATATGTGTCTGAGTATCATGTCCCTGGGCCTTGTCAAAAAGTCCCATAAAATTTGTATAACTTGAGTAGACCTTGTTTGCGTGAAACCTACTTTCTCTCTTTCTAAGAGCAGCTCCACCAGCAAGAGTATGACGGCTTATAAAATCTTTACTTGAATGCAGCTCACGCTGTGAAATTGAGTTTGGACCAGCTATTAGTTAGACCCTAATCCAAAAAGCTCAATAATTTTCAAAATTGAAACTGGAAGTACAGCCAATTTTTTTTTGAAGAACAGGACTCAGAATTGGATTCCTGATTTATTTATGTGCGGAATTGTAACTAGGATACATTTTAAAAAATTTATAAGGGTTGGAATAATGGTGATTATCTATCAGTTAATCAGTAGCTAAACATCGATTCCAATCCTTGATAGTTAATTGTTGTTTCCGTCCCTATTTGCCGGAACCTTCTGAATTTGAAATATGATACGATTGGATCTGAGACGATTCCAATTTAGTTCTCAAAGTGGAAACCAGAGGTTCTTCATACAAATCTTAAAAGTCACCCAACATTCTGTTAGGTGGGTACCCCATTTGGCAGGTTAGCATAGTCCATTTTGATTCCAATTACTAAAAACCAAATCAAAATCAAGTTTGATCTTTGGAACTAGGTTTGGGACTGCTGGAACCAAGTTCTTTGTTTTTTAAGAATCAGAACCAACTTGGGACTGAGATCCCAATTTTTAACAACTGAAATCAACATTTTTGGAAGAAAAATGTTGTTTGAAAACAAGGACTAGAACCAGGGGCTAATTGAAAGGTAATCATGGGGTTTGGTTTGGGTTGCATAGAATTGGGTCTGATTTTGAATTGGAACCAAAACCAAAATGGGGATTTTGTTTTTCTGAAGAACTAGACCCAAAACTGGATTCCAAACTCCATTTTATTGCAAACTGGAATTGGAACTAGAATCACTTTAATTTAGTTTTAAAAATCAGAATCAGAGGTTCTTCATAAAAGTAAAAAATCAGCTAACACTCCTTTGAACCTGGGTTAGTAGGTTCAGGTCTAGGTTACATGTGATGTTCTAGGGGTTTGCGGACCAGAAGTTTTGAGTTTTAAATCACCATTAGAACTTAACCAGGCAACTGTGTTCTTTTCAAAACTGAATTGAAACTTGAAGCAGGGACAATGTTACCCTCACATTTTAAACTATTTCAGGTTCTCTAAGTAGATAAGTATAACTTTATTAAAAATAATAATAAACTTGGTTCTACATATTAAGCAAGTTATTGCATTTGATTAGTTGTACATAACTAATATTACTCAATCTCTATTTTCAATTGTGCACTGTTACTAAAAAAAAATTGTTTAGTCATGTGTAATGTAATGGACATAGTTTTAAACCAGACCTTTTTCTTTTTCTTTTGTGAAAATGACTGAAACCAATTGTGTTTAGAAATATTCAAACCTGATCTCAAGACCAGATTGGAGGTTTCAGCACCAAAACTAATGAAAGGGGTAAAACTGGGACAAAAAGTTTTTTTGAAATCAGGAACTAAAGAACACTGGTGTGAACATGTAAATATGCACATGACATAATGCTCTTCAAACGCGACAAGAAAGAAATATGACTGACTTTGACAATGATTGCCTCCAGATAACGACTACTCATCATCAGGGTTTTTTCCTTCAAATTTGTGAGGTACGTGGACTGGCGATCATACTGAAGAGGACAGCGAAATTTGACTGCAGGACATAAATTTTTGACTACACTAAACAGCAGCTGAATCCAGGGGCAAGTTGTCCCTCAGTCACAAATTTAAAGAGGGGACTATGTGACAAGGGCCAACCAAGGACTTGAAATGCGGTAAAGGGAATCTGTCAAGTGAAAAATTTCAGCCATCTTGAAAACAGGGTATTTCAAGATATTGCCGTGAAGCACACTGGGAATATTCTGTTAAAGTTTTCTTGCCTGAAGTTGGTGTATAGGTGGGTACCTAGCAAAATCACCCAAGTACATTATGTATTGTGGAAGGTGCTTGGTTCAGGCCATTGTACCCAGTAATGTGCATGGGAGGACTTTGGGCAAGCCTAGGTTGGAAGGTGAAGCCAAAAGGAGTGAAAGGGTTATATCTGAATATCCCTCTTACAAAATAGATGTGAAAAGAGGTGAATATAATCCTTTCACTACAAAATAAAAGGGAAAAGAGGTGAATATCCCTTCTATTTTGTAGGAGGGATATTCAGGAATGTAAGTTGTGCTACAGAAACACTAAGACATTTCTCCATGTGCTTTGTGGATAGTAACACCCCAGGAAGGGGGCATCCCCAAAATAAGTACCCGCCTGTATTAGAGCACAGGGGATGCTTATTTGGGGAACGCCCCATTATGAGAGTGCTACTTGACATTAAACACCTGTAGAAATTTTCCCCCTTTCTCTTTGATACCCAGAGGGTATCACTGTATCACAGGACAAAAATAAATAAATTCTGAAGAAGAGGGGCCTTCTGATAGCCGACACACCAGACCCTTTTGCTGAGGAAAGATTCCCCTTGAGAAGGTGCCCTCCGGATACACTAGGAAATTTCTCCTAGCTTTATGCAGGTAAAGAGAAAACTCACAGGATCAACAGATTCGACAGATTCCCTAAGGCACTTGGCAAGGGACCTTGAATTCGACTGTTCGATACGTCCCTGCAACACGATTACAAGTTGGATGGCACACGCTAAGTAAGTCCATCGGTTCTCAAGCTCTATTTCCAGTGAAAGATCGTGGCGCACAAGAACGAGAAGTCAAGCAAACAAATCCAGTGTACGCGTATCATTGACTCTTGCAATTGTGGCAGTAGCTGGGTAAGTTTTCGTGAAGAATTCATGGAAAACTTGTCCTAAACTGTAACACCATATTATTCAAGTGACACATAAAATACTTTCAGAATGACCATCATGGAATTCTTTATCGCCGACCAACTTATACATTAGGAATCAACAAGCAATCAAGACAAATACTACGGATAAAGTGAAGTTTGAAGTAGGCTACTTACAAAATTGTGATGAGAAGGCTGTAGGATATATTATTGCTGTTAAACTGATCTTGAAAAGGTAAAGAAGTGCAGACGATTCCTGGCCAAACTTCTGAGATGCAAGGAAAGGTGTTGGTTGAACTGATCAGCGGCCATTCTATGTAGCGGGGCTCAGTACTCCAAAGCTTAGATAAATTTTGTACAACGTTCTCTGGCACCAAAAACATAGATGAGCGGGCCATCTTCCTTATCAACCACAAACAAAGACAAGCTTACAGCTCCTGAACAGGCGCTGAACAGTGTCAGCTTAGTAAGAAGACCTTTAACCAGAGGTCCGATGCCCGTCATGTGATGCCCATGAATTTTCGCAAGTGATCAGCTACTCGAAGTCAATCGAGATCATAATTATTATAGCTTCATTGATCGAGTTATAACGTCACATTAAATTGCTGCTAGCGTAGCTAGAGAAGTGTTCCTTCCAATTGAATCACCAACAAAATAGAGTAGATCTTGTTTCTGAAAGATGAAAATGTACTCTACATGTGTTGTCCATATGTATTTCAGTAGTACGCATCTCTCAGAATCAACTAGAAAGTTGCAGGAAAGAATCAGTACCCTCTTTGATCGTATAATAGTAATATGAAGAATCTTGCACTTGCAAATCCCACCCTTGATACTGGGAGACGGGGGACTGAGGCGGCGGGGGGGACTGCGCCGCTGCTTGAAAGAAAAGGGCCAAACAGAGCAAGATAACTAGAGCAAGCCTGCAGCCACTTGCATAAAGACAGCCATGATGATGAGCAGCATTAAAAAGAAGAAGAGTGCAGCGAGGTTTGCCATGAGCAGTGGTGGAGCGGCAGCGTGAATATTGATCAACGACGTTGCTGCAAGTCTCTACAACCATAATAGGAAGCTCATGAGCAATTCTAGCAGTGCCGGAAAAACTCAACTTCCTGCTGCAGCTAGCCATCTTGTTGCACACACCAGCAGCAGACTGTGGTATTGGGGGGAAGAAAGCTCTGAAACTACCTCCCACACGAGCTTGGTGCACTCGGCCTGTTGTTACAAAGCTGCAAGAAATATCTAGCCTCCGGAGAACAAGAGTCAATTAAAGTAACGCTCAAAACACCCCCACCCCCTTCCTCAATTTATGTTCCTTTTCTCCTCTGATACCTGGGGATATCACTGGGAAAATGGCATACACAAAGCATGACGTCCAGTTTAAAGCCTGAGAGGATACAGGTTTGCCAGAATCAGGACTTGCACGGCTCCCCCGAAACAGGCCCTTATTCTGGCATGCCCGCAGTTTCAGGCTTTTATGCCAATAAGTAGGTGTAGCATCCGTCCCCCTATCAGAGTAGGTGTAAGATCCCTCCTCCTTTCTAAGATGGATATACAAGAGCATGAGGTGGCCTCCAAAATACACTTAGGAAATTTCTTCTAGTGCCTTTTTGGTAGTTAGTATTTAACTGTAGAACACCCAATTAAGACTAAATCAGGGTCTTCAAGTCTAGATGTAACATTTCCCAGGCTACATATATGATCACTAATATGAGGCCTTCGTCAAAGATACTGGCATGTGCATGACTGTGCTGGTTCGTATCGGTAGTAAATTTCGTATGATTTTTGAATCTCCTCCTGGAATAAAAGTCTTTGATCATCTTATCACAGGGTTGTTCCTCAATTATTTCTACTGAACTTTCCTTTTGTAACGCAATAAACTTTGGAAGATTTGGAACCCTGGTCATTTGTCTTTTTCTCACAAACAGAAGAAGATGGGGTAGAAAAGAAAGTGTGTGGTGCTAAACCCTAAACCCTAAAGTGTTTCCCTTCAAGTTTTCCATCTTAGAACAATTTATTGCTGGAAAACACATGTTACTCTGGAAAAAAATTGGTTTTCCAAGTATTTCTCAGTGTGCTTGTTATAAACTCTATGAGGGTGCAAATGCACATACAGTAGCCAGGACCAGCAGCAAAGCTTGCCAGCCAGTGACTAATGTGAAGGCTGAGCCGCATGGTTATGCACAAGGTTGCTCTTCAAACCTTCACCATCTATTTTCATTCTCCAATTGCTTGCTTATTGTCCTTTGACCAATATGTTTAGTTCTTGACTTGGTGAGCTAGGCAGCTTTTCGTTACTGAGTGCAGCTTTCTCTCTATGTGTGTAGGCCTCTTTGCCAAGATATTTCACCACATTAGGGTAAACTGGCCAGTGATCGAACATTTAAGCACTCAGGGCAGGCCAGATCCAAGAGGATGGCTCCATTGTTTCTGGTGTCCAAACAAAACTTGAACCCTTCATATTGACACATTTGACACACTAAAAATTGTCAAAAAGGAATAGAAATGAGAAAATTACAATCCCTCAAAGTAGAGGGGTCAAAGACTAAAAATATAAACCACTAAACGTTACGAAGGCCAATTCCTGAACACCCAAAAAAATTCATTATATGTTGTTCAACTGCTAATATATTCAAGATGATTTATACAACTTCAGGTAGTGCCCCTATAGCACTTTAATTCGTTGTAAATGAATAAAAAATAGGAAAGTTATGAAGTTTGAAAGTAAGAGGGGTCAAAATGAAAAAATATGAATAAGAACACATTTTGTAATTCGAAAAAACGTATTCTCTTTACTGCTCTTTGTTGGCTGGTCCTTTGGCTTTGCGTTTCAAAAATGATTTGTAAAGCTTGAGAAGGCCGTTCTATAACATTTTAAATCACTCAGAACGGAGAAGAATTGAAAAAGATCTGCCAAAGTTTGGGGTCATAGGCTGGAAATCGGTGATGGGCCGGTTAACCCTAGCAGCATGAGCAGAAAGCTCCAAACAAATCCTCCCAAATAAATGGTAAATCTTTTTCAGTGAAGAATTTCCAAGGATTTGAGTTTCTTCCCCCATTCATCTGAACATCTCATTTATGCCAAAGTTCAGTTCCAAGAAATTTTCCTTTTAATCTGGACTCTGGAGCAGCGTTTTTTTGGTGTCTTAAGTTTGGCAGTGTTGCGAATTACAGAAGACTTCCTGCGACACTTGCAAAAGGAAAACTGAAAAATAATTAATTAATTAATTGCCAGAAACACAGGCCTATTTCTAATGAAGTTGCCGGACAATAGGTTACTAAGCAGGTCACCAAACTATTGCAGCATTCTGAAAATTTTCTACTTAACTTGGCTATGTACTAAAACTGGAGAAAAAAACACTGCCCAGGAGGCCTAAAAAGGACTTTTCACCCCAATAAACTTAGATGAATGAAAATTATTATCATTTCAATTCATCATTTTATGGCACTATTTCAGGCCTCTATGGTATAAGGTGGGAAAATTCTATGTCGCTTTTCGGATTGTGAGCAACTTTTCTTTTTTTTCAATTCCTTGACGTAGCTGAAGACTTGGTGACATCCATAACATAATTTAGTCAGATTTGATCACATACTAGATATGTAAGTAGAAAAAAACCAGAATCATTCTATATCCTTGGCTACCTTAGAACTTATCATAAAAATCTGACCAGTTTGACCAAAAGAAACTTTGATAGCTTCTATCGGACCTGGTATTGGATTTCTTTTTTGCCAGACCTATGGGATTTGGTCATTTTTTCCACGAAAAGCCTTTTGTGTAGGTCGAAATCATATTTTTCAGGTCAAAAGATGAAATTTAGTATTAAAAACAAAACACTGGTTCTACCATCTTCAATATTTTGAGTGACATGAAGAATCGTCATGCCTTTAAATTGACTTTCTTGTTTATTGGCCCTGCCTACCAATGCAAGGATATAATGTTGAGATTGATTATAGAGCACACTGTACACTAGCTTCAAAGGACTCTGGCTCCTACTCTGTCTTTTCCTTAGTTGAACGATGATTTTCAGTAATTCAAAATCAAAAATCAAACCTTGCCGAAATGTGTTTACAATAACATGTATTTCGTGACAAGGTAATCATGTTTATTTAATGTACTTATGTTTTAAACTTTCAAAATATTGTACTTTAATTTTTAAATGCATAGTTGTTAAATCAATGGGCGTTTAAATGTGAATTTTTTCAATGAAGGGCTACTTAATTGAAAGCCCTTTAATGCAAAGGGTAAATCTTTCTATGTCAGTGCAAAAGTTAAATACACACTTTTTAAAAAAAACATTGCTTATGGTAGTTCTTAAAACCTGTAGACAACCCACTTAGGACTAGATCAGCGAGCTCTCCAGGTCTAGATTTAACATTTCCGGGGCTAAATATAGCCACTAATAAGAGGCCTTTGTCAAAAAGGTAAAGGCCGTGGACACCGGCCTGACTGGACATGGTTTTCAAAGTTGGCCATAATTTTCGTACCGCTTTTCAAAACGATTTTCAAATCTCCTCCTGCCATAAAAGTCTTTGATCATCTTATCTAGCCACTCCTTCTTTTCCTACTCTTTCCTTTTGTGATGCAATAAACTCAGGAAGAAGATCTGGTGGTCATTTGTCTTTCTCACCAACTCAAGAGGATAGCTAGAAAAGGGCAAGTGGGTGGTGCTCTAATACTTACCTATTGTCAATTTATCACATAATTTTATTTCTATTCTTTCTTTCTACACCCTGTTTTTCTTCAATTTTTCCATTTCACAAGAATTTATTGTTGAGAAACATATTTTACTCTGAAAAAAGTACGGTTTTTCAAGTATTTCTCAAATTTTTATTTGCTAAATATAGCAAATGTGCCAAAAAGATCCCTTAAGCATGTAGTGGCCCCAACACAGACTACCAAATAGTGGTAGTAGAATAATGAAAACAACACCAACAAGTTCTACTAGAGTATCATAGGAGCATATAAGCATGTAGTGGCCCCAACACAGTCTACAAAATAGTGATAGGAGAAAAATGAAAGCAACACCAACAAATTCTACAAGAGTATCATAGGAGCATAAGCATTTAGCGGCCCCAACACAGTCTACAAAACAGTGATAAGAGAAAAATGAAAGCAACACCAACAAATTCTACAAGAGTAACATAGGCGCATAAGCATAGCGGTGTCAACAAGTCTACAAAACAGTGATAGGAGAAAAATGAAAGCAACACCAACAAATTCTACAAGAATAACATAGGCACATAAGCATAGCAGTGTCCACAGTCTACAAAACAGTGATAAGAGAAAAATGAAAGCAACACCAACAAATTCTACAAGAGTAACATAGGCACATAAGCATAGCGGTGTCAACACAGTCTACAAAACAGTGATAGGAGAAAAATGAAAGCAACACCAACAAATTCTACAAGAGTAACATAGGCACATAAGCATAGCGATGTCAACACAGTCTACAAAACAGTGATAGGAGAAAAATGAAAGCAACTGTAACGCGAAAGGAGGTGCCTGATTTTCTGCTGTGCTGGGATCGGTGATCAAGTTTTTAAAATTAATTCCGCCGTCAACTTTCTTAATGAGAGCGGCGGGATTGATAATTTGAAGGAGTAACGGTCGTAGGGAAACGGCAGGTAAAGGAGAAGCTTGGTTTTGAAGCTAGGTTTGGCTGCATAAAAGGAGAAAGCGGCTGCAAGTTTTGAAAAGGAGGTTGTTGAAGAGGAGAAGGCAGATTGTGCTAGACAATTATGGAATTGTGTAAATAGAGGAGTAGGTCGGCCGATTTTCGAAGGAAAGAGTGATTTTTGGAGGAGATCTGATTTTTGGGAAAGGATCTGGTACTTGGGTTTTGTGTGATGAATGTTGGTAGCAGCAGATATGGTTCTGAAAAACTTGGCTGGTGGCTGAAAACCTTCCGTTGCGTAAGCAATCGGACCAAGTTGTAGAAGTTTTTGAGGAGTGTTAGAGGAAAGAAGATCAGAAGGTCAGAGAGAGTTGAAAGAAGTTAGTTTTTGGAGATGGTGTGTGTGAGAGCTGTAGTAGAGCAAGTTCTGCCGGTTACCGATTTTTCTTCCGCTGCGTCTGGTGCTCGGAGTAAGTTGTTTTGCTGCAGAAGTTGTGTAGGAAAGGAGGGAATGCAAGAAGAGATCAGAGGGGTCTGAGGTTTTTGGAGAAGGTTTCCGAGAGAGCTTGTGCTCTCGGCATGTACATATTCTGTAATTAAAACAAAAAATGTTTTGCAGATGAACTCTATGCGTTTCAATGTGTGTGTGTTTTGGGTTCTGCAATGATGTGTTGTGGTGAGTGACTGACCTTTCGAATGTAGCTGAAAGGATCAGCAACTTCAGTTTGGAGTTCATCAGGGTTTAGGAGGTCTGAGTTCGGATGAATAGAAAGAGGATCGGTCAGGTCCGCATCAGGGGCTCGATCATGCAGTGCGGGTGAATAGGGTCCCTTCTTTTTGGTTACACAACACCATCAAATTTTACAAGAGTAACATAGGCGCATAAGCATAGCGGTGTCAACACAGTCTACAAAACAGTGATAGGAGAATTCTACAAGAGTATCAGAGGAGCATAACCAAGCCAGCACCAACAAATTCTTACAAAACAGTCTAGGAGAATAATTAAAACTGTTAGAATGTTAGTTCATCCCCCCCCCCCTCAACACTAGCATGCATCCCTTCATTTCATTTCCAGAACCCAGATAGATAAAATCCTATTCTTAAGTTGAGAGGCTATTGGAGAGGACAGAATAATTAGTGTATTGATGGCCAGCGCTTGTGTATTTGAACAAACACCTTTTTTTTTCACCTCTTAGTAAAGAATGACTTGAGTGAATCAAGTTCTTATTTTTTAAAATGAAACATGTTCAATCAAGAAAAAGCACCAATCTAGAAGGGAAAGGGAGGAACACAAAGAGAGGATCAACATCCAAAGTAAAGACAAAACCCAAAAGTGAAAGGGACCGAATCCCAAGCCTAAGTCTTAAACCCCTCCCTGTCATGTGAAGCAAATTAGAGAAGGAGAGGGGAAGGAATCATAAAAGAGCACCAAACTTAGAAGAGGCCTTGCCACTGACAATGGCCCATCAACTCAAGATGGATGAGGCTTGAGCATATAAAAACAAAGCAAACAAAGTCCCCAAAAGAATCACTTGAGTGACTCAAGTTCTCATTAAAAACACCACCAACAAAGTCCACAAAAGAATCATAGGAGCATAACAAATGGCACCAACAAATTCAACAAAACCGTCAGAAAACTTACCGACTACTTCAATGAAGAATTTCTTGTATAATCCCCCCAAAAAATCCCTCTTGAGACTATTTGGATTGATCTTGTGATATATCTGCATGGGATACATTTGGGTGAATAGATGAATTTACAAAGGTCATTTGTAATTGAAACTTATATGGTTTTAGAAACAAATTTGAGACGTAACATGGAAAGATTAAATTTGCAGTTACACATCCCATGACTAATTTCAAGTGGGAATGAATCCCAACTACTTTGGCTATCCAGTTGATGCTTGGATGGTCTTTATAGTCCATATAAGCTCCTGGAGGTTGCTATTGTGACTTAGAGACAAGCACTTAGTACTAACGCTGATTTTGTTGGTATGTGGATGTGCATATATATTACCATAATGGCCGATATTTCAAGCTGCATTCATCCCTTTTCCTATGTTCTTAATAAGTAAATTTTATCAAATCATTTCAATTTTGTTCCCATGTGTTTGAAATACATGGGAACATGGGGTCAATTGAAAAGGTATAATGATGACTTTCCACCTTTGGAACAATGATTTCTTTGTCATTCTGATATAAGTACAATTTTGTGTCATGTTTTTTTATGTCATTGCATTATAATTTTGGACAATCTATGTATATGTCTATGTAATGAAGGAAAATGAGGTTTTGAGGTTTGAACCTTTAATGTTGTATTTGTCCATTTGCAAAAACGTTGCCAACAATAAAATGTCTCAAAACTAGTTTCCAAAATTGTACAACATGTAATATTGTACAATATTTCATCATCTTAGACATTAAGTATATTGTACTAAAATAACTAAATCCCTATGAGTTTACTTACCAACCAAGTTTTGAAAACACGTGGACACCACCCAACCCCCATCCCCTCACACTTTAAATGTTCCAGTGACAATGATTCACTGAAGGTGGTTTGGGTAGGACAACTATAGGGTTTTATAATATTTCACCTTACCAAATTTAGCCCAAAATTTGTTTAGCTCATTTCCAAGTAAAAAGACATAAAAGGTGTCTTTCCAAATCTATGTTTTTTTAAAGTTTTTTTCTTTCTAGCACCAATGTATTCATGAGTAGATTTTCAATACGTTCACTAATTTGCATCCCATTTCTACTCAATTGAGTTTGAATTCTATTTAATTAAATTTTAATCCAATTGTTGAATTGAATTGGGATTCAATTCAATTAATTCTAAATAAAATTAATTAAATCTCAATTCAATTCAAGGTGCATGCGATGGTTTTCATTCGAATGAAACTTCTTTTTCACAAAATCAATTCATTTTTTCATTATTGATTGGATCCTCACTGATAATGCCCAGCAATGCAGAACCCAAGTTTGATTTTACAAATTTTATCAATGTTATGAGAATAACCTTGACAATTGGAATTCATCTCCACCATTAGCCAATTGAGAGTGATGTTATCTGCCCATGGACAGCCAGAAATGATCTGATCCTAGCTATCCATCTATCATGTTGGATACCAAACTTTATTGATTGACTGTTTTCTTCGGGCAACTAGGAATGATGTTGGCTGCCCATCGGCAACCAACATCATCTACACATCCATAGGTGACTTGAATTAGTTTACAGCATTGGTTTTTCCTTGCATTTTTTCAAATGATTGGAAATGATCTTGACTGCCCACAACACATGTTGCATGGTAATGCCCATTGCTACTTTGAAATGTCATCTTGCACTGAACTTGTAATTGTCACCAGAATGAAATGCCTCCTTCCATACTTGAATTCAATGAGGATGTCAGAACAAACCTGAGGACAACAAGGGTTGCAGTCCAGGACAGTGAATGATGCAGCTCAAGCTCATCAAAAATCAGGCCATAAAGCTGTCATTGTTCAAAGATTACAAAACTAAAAAGATGCATCAAATAACCAAATATAAACCTGGAACACGATTCCTAGTTCAGGGGTCATATATCGAAGGGCTTTTCCATCTATGCAATTGCACTCACATCGATTCCCATCCACTCCTCATAGATCTGTTTTGTCACTCATGAAGTGACCTTAAGTGGTGACTATCAATGCATTAATCATAGGGATTACAGAGGGCAATGACCTCTATTGCAAGTCTAATTATAATGGTGGAAGGAATTTATCCCCTTCTAACTCTCCTTCTCCTACTGCTTCTTTGATCTCTCAAGCTTCCCACCAAGCAAGGCCTTCTATAATAATGTCAAAATGCAGACAACAGAGGGAGACACAGCACCTGCCATGATTGATGCCACCATGGTTCTTGTGAAGTGGACCTATCAGTCCAACAGAAACCCAACATGTGCAGCACCTGGTGGTGCTCAAGCACAGTGGTGTCTGGTTCATCTACTCTGTGTAGCAACTGCTTTTGTGGTATGCCTAAAACACCTTCTTGCAGCTCTTCTGCATTGTCACCTCCCATCTCCCTGCTCCACAATTACGTCATGCAACCATGGTTTGACAATTGTGAGTTCTAGGGTTCTTTGACAAGGTAGTGTTGACCTCTGAACAAAAAAGGGATGGTGAGTTCATTTTTCAAACCATTGTTTGACAATAGTGAGTTCTAGGGTTGTTTGACAAAACATGTGTTTTCCAAATTAGAAGTGAAGAAAGGTTTGAGGACCCAAAAACAAGCAAAACAAGCTCCAAAGATATTGAACTACTACTGACTGCACCCATTCAATAAGAAACACTGTCAAGTACACTTGAATTGTCCTTCCACAGCGAAATGATTGTCTTAATCTATGTAAAGAAGTGCACACCAGCCTTCCCATAGAAGTTCAGATCTCCAGCAAAGGATGGCCTGGATCCTGTGAAAAGAGAAGAAGGGAAAGTGCACTGGAGTTGGAATATTACTTCCCAAATGGCCAGCATCAATCTCATGATGAAACGTTTGTGCAGCTGTCCTTGATCTAGTGAATATTGTTGTCCAATTTCTGTACTTGTTGCTGTTCACTAATTGAATAGCCTCCTGAAGATTGCCAGCCTGCATGCACAGTAGCATAGGACCAAATATCTCCTGCTTGAAGCAACTTCCACATCTTCTGGTACATTAGCCAAGATGGTTGGACAAAATTTCCATACTCCTACCCAGGCTCCTGCATTTACCAAGACATCTTTGTATGCCTGCCACCATGTGTTGAAGTCGTTTCGAGAGAGTAATAACACATAGATAGAAAAAAATTGAATAGCAGAAGCCACCATTCCAGCACATTGCATAGAGCAGTTATGCCAATAACCTTTTGATGCTGTGTGAAACAAAAGTCAATTGAAAACCAATCTCATGCATTATGAGAAGGAATCCATGATACTTTGTTTTACTATGGCCATATGTCTGTTGTGTTGGTTCAGAGTGATGGATAAGTTTCAAGAAGTTAGCCTATCAAAATTGATAAATACTCTCTTTCAACAATGAAAAGTAAGACATCCACATTACTGTCCAATTGTTGTAGGGTCACCATCCAATTTGAACTAACTTCAGTATGTTTGTAAGTACACACATTCTCAAAAGACATTCTGACTGACCTATATTCCACATCCATCAAGCACCAGACTCATCAAGACTGCAAGTGCACTCCTTGGGCTGCTTGCTAATGACAGGCCCCAGATCTGCCACAGGCTCTATCCCTGTAGTCACTTTCAACTTCAATGCCCTAGTCTTCAAACCTTCTTCCCAGGACTTTGAATCTCCAAAAACTGTCAAACAGTGTTGATTGCCATGCATTGCTGTCCAGCAGCTCAAAATGCAGCTCCCACGTGTATTCAATGTTGCTTCAAGGTCTACATCCTGCATCACCACATCATGATTCTTTGTCCCCATGTTGCACTGAACTCTCTTGCCTTTGGCCGATGCTCCAGAGTACATGTGCCTACCAGCCAAATGTGACCCAACAAAGGAGACAGCTCTTATAGCAGGATGGAATAGATGACATTGACAGCTTTGTGTGTGCCATGCATAATGTTGAGAACCCTAGGAGGCAATCCAGCCTTAGTTGCTAGCTCTACCAGTAGCAATGCAACACCAGTATCTTTCTCTGTCAAAGGCTTTAGAATGAATTTGTTGCCACAAGTAACTGCCATTGGAAACATCCAAAGCAGAATAATGGCAGGGAAGTTAAATGGGCAGATCCATGCTGCCAAATGCTCCATGTATCAATGTCTGCTGAGACAATTTCCAAATTCTCCCATTTGTGGAATTACCATCCCACAATCTTGCTGCACCACTTCCTGCAAGCTTGGCTAAACCCAAAGGATTACAATCACATTCTCATCTAGATAGCAATTGATGCAAATCAAGTCAACAAATCCATCTTCAGCATTCGAGGTTCAGCTCAAACAAAAGCAAGAGCAATGCTGTGACTGTTTTGAGTCCCTGAGAGGAACTGAGATTGCATCTTCAGGGTGTCACCAATAGAAAAGGTTCAGGCTAATCCCCAGCCTCTACAAAGCTATTAGTAGTCTGGGAAACTTGACATAACAGTAGGACAGTGAAATTCCAAATTTCTGGATATGCAGTGAAATTTAGGAATCCAAACAAGAAGCAAAGCAAACATAGCTGGTCCTTGTAAGCCCAGTATTTGGGATGTGGGATGACCCGGTTAGTGTTATTCTCAAGGAGATTAATGCAAGAGTAGATGAATGTTTAACATCAGAGTTTCCTTAGACCTAATTTTCCAAACTTCATTGGAATTGCCCATTGTGGTTACCACACTCCCTCAGGGATGCTCTAATCTGCAGATTGACTGGGATATGCTTCAAACTAGCAACTTGAATTCAACTATATCATCTGTCATCAAAGAACAAATTACCTCTAGCACTAGGGGAGCCAGGATATGCTGGACTTGAGCACCTGTGCACTTCCTTATCCTCCAAATGTCCTCCTTGACAATGTCCCCATAGTATTGAAATAGGACATACTAGCCATAAATTTCTTGCACAAATGGAAAGTGCGTGGGAGACATGGTGCACCCAATTTTCTGTGCAAAAGGAACCCTTGTAATCTTCAAAGCACTTTCCTGATTTGACCAAAAGACTTGTTCAAAACATGTTGAAAAACTGGTTTCCAGAATTAGGGTTTCCACGATGCACCTCCTCAATGTCTAGGGAACCTCTGAGTGTACAATTCATGTTTTTGTTACCTGCAAATGTTGCATAATGTCGAACATGTATTGCTCAATTTGTTGCACTTTCTGAAACCCCATAGATGGTAGACAATACACGACTTTGAAGAAAAGAAGGCAGAGCAAAACGATTCATCAATCCGAGAAGGATGCAATGCCAGAGCTTCTAGACATCATGTGTAGCAATGGTATCACGGGTTTACGCACGAACCTATTCTAAGAGTTCTTATCAAGTTGTCAACCAATTGTTCTAACTTGCCGAGCTTCTTTGCTATAGTATGCACATGGATGCTACAACTACACCAGATCTTATTCAGTTGCAAACGATGAGCAAGAAGCAAGTGCAAACCTCGATCGCCGACAATCCACCACACATCGAAGACTCCTTCTTATGGATCTTCAGTGCTTGGGAATTAGTTCACATGCATGCACAGGAGTGCCTGTTGAATGTTTTTTGATTAAAAAAATTTCAGCTCAAGAAGAAGAATAATTGTATTAGAGTTTGTGGTGAAACTTACCAGTTCAGGTTGCATGTGATGGATTGTTGCATTCCATCTGCTGTTTGTTTTGGTTTCTCAAGAAGTAGAATCGCTGATGAAGCAACCGATCTATCCATCAATCATCAAGTCAAACATCATTCTATCCACATTATGTTTGTTCAAATGAGAAATGAATTCCAGCCTAAAAATCTTCTATAGAACCGAAGTGTTCTTCCTCCATCATGGTCCAAACACTACAACAACAGGGGCCTATTTTGCGATCCAAATATCATCGCAAACAACAAAGAAAGAAGTTTTCGAAAGCCCGCTGATGCGAACCATAATTCCTCGCAAACTCTTAAGCTTTTTCAAAGTCTAGATTTAATATTTCTGAGGCTAAAAACGGCCAACAATAAGATTCCTCCATAAAAAAAAAAGTCAAGATACGATCCTGACTCAACTGTGCTGATTCATGCTTTCGTCCTGATTCTGGAATCTCGTTGAATCTCGTTGAATCTCCTCCTGGCACAAAAGTCTTTGATTGAATCTTTCCTAGTGACTACCAACTAGTCAAGCACTTTCCTTCCTTTAGTCCTAGTGCTAACTTTTGTAATGCCGTAAACATTGGAAGATTCAGTGGTCAATTTGCCTTTCTCACACACATACAAAGAGGATACATAGAAAAGAAAAAAGTGGGTGATGCTTTGAATCTTGTTAGGCAAACATAGTTTTGATGACCTGTTGTCAATTTCTCACATACTTTTTTCCCCTTTTAATGTTCCTTTTTTTTTTTCTATACAATGTTTTTCTTCGTTTTTTCCATTCCACAAGACTTTATTGCTGAAAAACACATGTTACTCTGACCGTTTTCTAAGTACAGTATTTCTCAAAGTTTTGTTTGCTAAGTAAACAAAATTTGTCAAAAACATCACTTACCCCATTCCACAAGAATGAAGTATGGAAGACTCTGTGTTCCCTTGTCTTTCTCTAGGGGGAAAGGAAGTGAAAATTTGAAAAAATGAACCAGCACCCTCCAGTGCACCATTCATTGGATGGCCCCTTACCCACTTAATGTTTGCAGATGGACTTAAACAGAAATAATTTCTGGTTTCACCTTGGTAACCCTTTTGTAAGAAGTAGGTCATATACAGCCAGGGCAAAATGACAATTGCATTGCGAAGTTACTTGGACAGAAGATCGTGCATGCCATTAAGCCTTTTTGGTTCCCTGTGTTCCCAATGGCCATTCCCCAAAAATGTCATACAGGGAACAACCATTGGAGAACACAGTAACTCAAAATCTCCAATTAACTGTATATATATTCTTCTTCCTAATGTTGTTCCCAATGGGAGGAAGATGGGGGCAGTAGGCTGAGATACCAAACTTGCCCTTGATGAGGTCCTGGTATCAAACCCAGGTTGCTACGTACTGTGCTGTTATAGTACATAGAGCTACCCAAAGAGCTATCACAGCAATATCATGGCTAGAGCAGTAGCGAAAAGCTGGGGATCAATGGACCTGCCCTTAATAAGGCTCCCTAGTAAAGCAGAGGATATATTAAGATAACAAGCTTGAAATGCAGAGCCCATCTAAAGCTAGATCGAACGTCCTAAGCAGGATATAGTGATGAGCAAGTGGTTAGTAAGCCAATAGCGTCAAACCTTAGCAGCTTTGGCCCATGGTGCAGCCTGGACATGGGTACTACAGCACTGGTGCAACACCACAAACATAGATATTGCAAAAAATCTTCAGCAAACAATTTCTAAGGCATTGGAACAAAGAAGCAATCTCATCCACCATCTTTTGTCCAAGTAACTTCCCAATGTGGCTGTCATTTCACCCTGGCCAGTCATATACATAGGCAGACATGCAGGAAAATAGGTTTTTACCAGTTAATCCTTGACTGTCATTTCACCAAAACAGTCCAACTTTGACAGAGGTACAAACCTTTAGAAACACTTTGAACCAAATCTTTCAGTACCACAAAAAAAAGGGATTTGGCTGAGATATGAAAAACCTCCACCATTGAAGGTGAAATTTTTTAAATTTTGGGCAGCCTTGAGAATTCCAAGTTTTTAGAGATTTTGACCTTGCTACCATTGTTTTCCCATTTTTCCAACTTGGGGTGTGGGAACGGAAGGTTCATTGAAACAAGAGCAAACGCACAATAACTCCATAGTTTGAGTTTGGCTGTTGGGTTTTTCTTTTCTTTTTGTGGAGAGGGGAATTTTATTTTATTTTATTTATTATTAATATGTTGTGGTTTGGGGTCGGGGAAGAGTGGGCCCCTCTTGACAAAGAAGTCCCAATTGTTAGTCATAGGTGCAATAGGGCATACCTATCAAGTCCACCATCCCAAAAATGGGCAAAACAATTTTCTTACAATAATGCTTTAAGACTTTTTTTATGTGTCCAAGGCTCAATAATGATAGAATGTTGTTTTCATCAATTTTGATTTCTTGTCTAAGTGATCATCATCCACAAGAAGATTTAGCCAAGTTGAAGACCCATGCAACTTAAAGAAAAATGAAAAAAAGCTTGGAAACCCCTAGTTGAATAATTTCTTTTTTTTTCCTGATTTTATTACTGTTCAATAAAAATTTAACCACATGTTTCTACCTACATATGTAAACCCATGAAATTTCTAGAACTGAAAAAAGAAAAAGACAAACTTATACAACTCTGAAAAGTGATCACAAAATGCCAGAAAACACTGAAGACCCCCTAGTTGAACAATTGTCGATAATTTTTCTGATTTTATTACAATTTGATGAAAATTGAATCACATGTTCCTACCTAAATATGTAGACCTGTGCAATTTAAAGAAATGAAAAGAAATAAAATTTTAAAAAGTTAGATAATTCTGAAAATTGATGGCAAAATGCCACAAAAAGTTAGGAAACCACATTCATATCATATTGTTGTGGATAATTTGAGTAATTTTCATAGAGCAACATGACCTATTTAAAAAAAACTAGATAAGTCAAATACCACCAACTTCAAGAGTCGAACATGAGAGGGCAATCAACCATGGTGTTGATCCTTTCCCTCACTAAACTAACCTACAATATATGTGCAACACTTATGTGCTATGTAATTTCACAAAACAAGCACCAAAACAAATCATAGTATCATCACAAATAATACCAATTCACTTTCTTTTTACATACAGCACACAAGCTTCTTATCCTTGATGTTCCTATCCATTGCATGGAACATGTGTCTTTTTCTTCTAACTCTTGAATCATATAAATTTTAGTTATGACACAACCTTTTTAATATATCAGTGGGCCAAAACAAAAACAAAAAGTCAAATGTGGTTTCACAATAAGATAAAGAAGTGTTTAGCCTTTGCACCTCACCTTTCCATACGACTTGATGGAATTTGAATGTTAGGAGAATTCCATGTGTTTTTAAAAAACAATTCCCTGTATGGCCATTCTTCCATCATTTGCACATTATGAAATTCAACTTTCAATTCTTGGGTAGGAAGTTGAGAATCCAAATATCATTTTATGGCATAATGAGACAATCGTGTGTTCTATAGCCTACCATCAAACTTGAGAATTTTGAAAAAGGCCCAACGGACTTAATTAATTCTTTTAACAGACTTATAATATAAACCACAAGTTTACAACCTCAAACTTGAATTTTAGAACACTAAATGAAGTGTCATCCTCATCTATATATTTAACCACAACTTCTACATAATCAAAAAACCCCCCATGGACTAAATTAGAAAACTGTAAACATGCCCACACCTTCATATGCATGATAAAATTATTGTTTTCCCAAATTTCAGTTAAGTTTGTAGCTTTAGACGAAGCATCAATGCATAATGTTAACAATTCAGTACTAGGTATAATCACACACTTACTTCTAACCTTAAATCAAAACTAAAGCATAAATCACAAATTTGGAAAAGAAATTGGCAATTTTTTATTGGAAATTTGCTAAAATATGATGAAAACAAAACTGAAATTTTTCTCCATGCTCTTTAAACCAAAAAAATTGGAAAAAATGGGATTTTTCATTTCATACTACAATTTTGGAAAAGCAAACTGATAGAATATTGCAAAATTTGCTAACCTCTTGAAACCATAAAATTGGAGATAATTTGAATTTTTTAATTTTTCACTATAATGCAAAACAAATTCAGGAAATTTCACAAAACTAAAAAAATGGAAATTTTTCAACATCGGAGTTTTTTTTTTCCTTAAAGAGAATTCTGAAAAATATGACAAGAAATTGGAAAAAATCACCAAACTATCAAAACCACAAAAGTTGAAATAATTGGATAGTTTTGTTCTTTGCTACAAATTCAAAAAGAATGGAAATGTTTTTGGAAATTTCACCAAAGTTTCAAAACTACACAATTATAAAAAATTGGAGAAGTTTCTTTTTGTGCTAAAAATAATATAATTTTGAAAAACATTTGGAAAATTTCACCAAACTTCCAAAATCAACAATTTGTCAAAATTTGATAGTATCAATGTTTTTACTGAAAACTCAGAAAAATATGACCCCAAAATATTCAAAATTTTGTCAAAATTGAAACCACAAATCTTCAATAAATTAGAATTTTTTTGTTCTGTATTGTAAATTTCGGAAATTTTGAAAACAATATTGGAAATTTTCATTGAATTCCCAAAACCACAAAATTAGTTAGAATTGGAACTTTTTGTTTACTAGTGCAAATTTGGAACAAAATGTGAAACTATGTAAACCCAAACTCTACAAGAATTGGAAAATTCAAGAAAATTTTATTCAAAATTGGCAAATTTTCCAAACTCTCAAAACCACAAAATTTGAAAGAATTGAAATTATTTATATTTTTATGGAAAATTCAGAAATTAATCACAAAATATTGGAAAATTTTGTTAATTTTTAAAGAAAAAATTATTATTATTACTTTCCTATTGTTTTGACTAATACTTTAAAGCTTGGTCCCTAACATTTCAACCTAAACACCTTGGTCCAAAAGAAAATTGGGAACTCCATTGTCGAAAGTTTCTCAATGCTTATTTGATTTCTAAAAGCTTGCACACACAAGGGTATTCAAATCAAGAACATTGGAATTGCCAAGAGTTTTTTCTTTGTGAGTAGCAACATCGATGGGGGGAGAATGGACCATGTGTGGTGATGCATATGGTGATCCTCAATGCCATCACCAAGCTCCTTTTTTTGTTTTGAAAAGTAGCATTGACATTTGTAGCTTTTTAAAAAAATTTAAAGAAAATTCACACACATTGTTGATCTATTCAAATGTTACAAAGGATGTCAACTTGGATTTTTCAAGTGTTGAAGAGGACATCACATAGAAATTTGCTCTAGTTCCATCAAAAGTTCCTTCAAATTCTATTGCTATAAATTGTTCAAATGGAAGGAGATGCAACTCATGCAAAAAGCTTGTCTAGCCACCATTCCTTTCAAAGAATGCATGTAAACTTGCTAAAGAAAGTACCATCTCTCTTTCAGTCTTCTATCCTACCAAGCAATGTATCTTCTAAACATAAATCTGAATTTTTTAAGTTGTGAACTTTTAGCTAACTCTTCTTTAGTTCTTCATTTTGCAAAGCTTTTAAAAGTGAAAAAAAATTCCAAGTTTTAGGCCTTTTTTTTTATTTGCACTAAATTGTTTATAATTGTTTTCAAAAAAATTAGCTAATTATTTCCAATTTTTTTGTTTTTTGACGAATTTTAGTGATTTTCCGCCCTTTTCTCTTTAATTAACAGTTGGCCTTTAAAAACAAAAATGGCAATAATTTTCCAACAAAAAAAAAGCTACCATATTCTATGACCACAAGAACAACACAAACAATTGGGGTGTCACACTTGAAAAAAAATCTTGTGCTTTAGATGTTATTGTGGTGGAAAGTTTCAAGGATGTTTTTGGAGCATGAAGTTTTGTAACAATCTTGAAGCTTTGGAGAAGTTCAATTCAAGTAATAGAAGAATCACATATAAAAAATACTAAATGTTGTTTTTCCCACCCCAAGAAATTCCAACACCAACATTCCCATCAAACAATGTTTTTTAGGCTCCAATGTTGTGGGGATGTTGTCAATCTTAACATCAATTAGCTTATTATGTGAACTAGCCAAGTTCTACAAGCATCTCACACCCCTTGTATCCATGGCAAAACCTACAAATGCTAGAGAATCATCATGCTTCAAACTCCTTGTGGAACTACAAGACTAGCTTAAAGAAGACCAACATTAACACGATCCAGTTGTGTAGCAAATTTTAATTCTAGTTGATGATGAAGCGTCGCACATCTATCACTACACAATGTGTTTGGTTGATGCCAAAGTGACACACTATTGTTCCAAAATTCATCAAACCCAACTTGTTCAAGAAGGTTTAAGTCTCTAATTTCACCTTTTTTCAATGTAGTTAACACATTGTGCAACTTGATCTCTAATGCAATAGAATCATCAATATAAATCAAGTTTATCCAACAATTACTTGCAAGAAGGTTCATGGATAAAATGTTACCAACATGTTGTTATTGAGAAGGGATTGGAATGACTTGAATCCGTGGTTGTAATTAAAGAGCTTCTTAGTAGCACCACATGACCAAACATTTCTTATGTTGGGTTTTTGCATTATGGGTACACACCCAAGGTTTGGGTTAGAAAAAATAGTTACAACATCATGGAATTGCCACCCTAAACCCTAAACCCATTTAGGTTGTTGCTTATTCACATGAAGGAAATTTGTACAAATCTTACCCAAAAGCCACAATATAGCTATCCACATGCTTTATTTGTGAAAAACTCTAATATTTTCTTATCACCTTTCTTGTTTAGTGTTCATTGAAGGTCACTATAACTTCACCCCTTTGTGTTTCATCTCATAGCCATTCCTTGAACTTGTGTTTTGTCTTATGGCTATTCCTTGAGCTTGTGTTTTGTCGCATCACCATTCAATGAAATTGTGTTTTGTCACCTTGCCATTTAACGAACTTGTGTTTCCTCTCCTTGCTAGATAACATTGTAATCTCCTTTGTAATCACCAACAACTTTTTAATTGAGTTTAACTAAGTTGATCAAGCAATGTTTCACAAAGAAGGAAATTCATTGAAGTTCAGTAAAAAGTTTTGAAGTTCTCCCCTTGGCAAAAGGGAATATTTCTTTGCCAAGCCCAATGGATTTAATTCTTGTTTGTCATGGATGTTGAAACCTCAAGGCATGCTTGTGTTTATTGCAATGTGGAAGATGGTACTCACAATTTGTAAACATCGTGTGCATTTTGCAATGGATTTGTCAAATTAGAATGGTCAAAATTTTATTGCACAATATTGCCACATTTTGATGCAATAGAATCTACAACCATTACACTATATATTTAGATTTCCATCGATTCTCCACAAAAGGCATCAAGTAAGCAATTACCCTTTGTATTACGTTTTTTATTCTATTTTTAAATCATTTATAAAAATTGAAACTTTCATTGGAAGTTTGTAGCCAAAACTTTGGGATGTGTTGAATGAATGCCGATGTTGTGCAATTCCAAAGAATTGTTTTATTTATATAGTTCTTTTTATTTTGTGTATTTTGGAAAACAATCAAAACTCGATCATGTGCCCATGGAATGAGACTTTGTGTAGATTTTGCTACTACCTATTAACTTGAATGGTTTTTTGCACTTAGAATGACCCTAAGAAACTAGAACACATCCCTTACACAAGCTAACTTTTTGAAATTTCAAAAAAGGAACACTTGGGGTCCCTTTGTTTAAGAACAAAAAAGGAACCTTTTTCATCTTTTTAATGATTTTTAATATCTCAGAAAGCCTCAAAGTCATTTAATTTTTTTTTTTAATTGATAGTGGATTGAGGCAACCACATATTTTTGAGCAATTTTTGAAGGTTTTGAAAAGTCATCAAATTTGTAGTAACTTCACTAGTTTTTTTTCGATAAAAAATTTGGGCTATAACATAATGACTATAATTGGTAAACAAAAAAAAATCTTTACAATGGTGCAATTTGACATTTTATAATAAGGGTTTAGAATTTTAAGAACACATGTTAGGAATACAAATCTTACTTGTGTAGCTTATTAGGCGTTTACAATTTTTTCATAGTGTATACATATATGGGGAACACAAACCCCATGTGGTGCAAGTCAATAAATAAAAACCATAATTTTAAAAGATTAATTTTAGTTAATTAAATTAAACTAGGTCCACCTTTCCTTGAACTTCAATGAAATGCTTCTTAGTGGTACCACCCGAGGATTGGTTTTACTTTGTATTATAAGTCCTATAATTAAAGGTAGGGTGATTTTGGGTTTCTGATCATTCCTTAATTCATTTGGTGTTTTGATAAAATAATTGTGCAATAACTAATCCACTTGACTAATAAAATGATGGCACATTAGTTTTTTTTCCTAGAGCTACTCTTATGTAATGTGGGAATTGATTCTATGACCTCCTCCATTTGTTCTTTTTAACCTTTCATGTATAAAACAACTTAGATGCACTCTTGACTTGTTATGAATTGGATAGTCAAAAGTTCATGTGTTCATGTGAGGTTTCTAGTTTCTTAAGTATGATCTACTACTATGAATTTTCTTGCTTGAATTTGTCAACTGTCTTTCATAATTCCTTCACAACTCCCTAAGTTTTACAATTTCAATAACTTTTATTCTACTAGGAACCTTGTTGTGGATGGGCTTCTTACAGTTCTTGATCAAAATTTTGTTTCTTCATCTTGTGATCATTTGCGATCTTTTGCTCCTTTGTTTTTTCCATACACTTATGATCTTGTAAACCTTGAAGATGTTATGATATTTCTTATAGACCATTAGATGTTATGAATGAAAATAATCCTTGCTTGAAGCAAATTTTCCCATTGTCCTTTCCAAATCATTAATCAATAAATGTAATTATGATGTCATTAGAAAATTTCAATACATATGGGTTGCAAAAAACTTCCATGGGCAGAATTATTTGTAGGGTTAGATGATAACTTACACATTATCAAGTGCAAGATTTGTAGTGAAGTGGAAGGGAAAGATAAGTTGATTGTTTTTAAGTGGGACTTTATTTGTAAACATGGATGCAAATTATGAAAACCAATTTAAGTAATATTGGGATTAATGTGAAGAAAGGGGATTTAGTTTTACTCCAAATATTATAAGCATGCCAAGAACTAAAAATTGTTGGTTAAATGTAGTTGTGAAAGTGTTGTTGCCCAAGTTGCAAATGGGATGGCAAGAGAGAAAGCAAGGAAGATCATGCAATTTTCCATTCTATTGGGGTTCATTGTATGGCCCACCACATTAATTTGGCAGTCCAAACATTGTTGAAATTGCCTTTGGTAATTTATCTTGAGAATTTACTCCAATGTTTGTTCTCCTATCTTTTACATTCACCTAAGAGGTAATTGGAATTCACAAAACTTGCAAAGAGTATGGCAACAAAAGGGAACAAAATTATCTGGATTGTCAAGTTCAGATGGATTTTGATGTTGAACCTTGCCAAGAAAATTATGGTAGAATACAAAACTTTCCTTGTGAAGATGGCCATGGACAACCCTATAAACCAACAAGTTATGTTGAATTACACCTTTGTCACCTCCAACTTTTGCTTGGACTTGTGTGCATTTTTCCATTACTAGAATCTATTCATCAAGTTTGCACAATCCAAAGATGTGTGACCTTGAGATAACATCTCAAATATTTGTTTCCAACTTCTTACAGTATGTGAAATTAGTTGAATTAGCCATGGTGTAGACAATAGGCAACGTGGAGGATCAAAGATTTGTCCTTACTTTGGATTTTATGAAATCAAAACTTCACAATAGGTTCACTACCCACTTGTCACTTGTTGTGCACATGTTTGCACAATGATTTTATACTTTGTAGAATTTTCCATATGCAAACTACACTAAAATTATGGCGAGGAACTTGTCATTGATATTGTTATGATGACTAGGCAATATAGTTTTTGTGAGAGCTCTAAAAGTTTTGCAAATGAAAAAAATGTTATGATTGACATATTTTTATTGAATTGAATGACCATTTTACAAGTCACACAACTTTCTTTGCATGATGTTGACATTTTTTATCCTTTCTTCATAGTCCAATGCCAATGGTTTATTTGTGCATTTGTTGTAACTAGTGGGTACCCGTGATGGTCGGACAAAATCCGCCCGTGCTTGCAAGCCCGCGTTGCTGCAGTTGGCTCTCAGGACCTGGGTTTCAGGACCTCAATATTTGGCTCTCAAGACTTGGGTTTCAGGACCTCGATAAACGGACACTGGGTTTCACTCTCAGGACCTGGGTTTCAAGACCTCGATATTTGGCTCTCAGGACCTGGGTTTCAGGACCTCTCCATTCTACGGTCGTCTTATCTTTTTCCCATCACTTTTCTCTGCGTCCACCGTCACTTTCCTGTGCATCCACCATCACTTTTCTCTGCGTGCACCGTCACTTTTCTTTGCGTCCACTGTCACTTTTCTCTGCATCCAGTGGTCACAGATAGACAAATGCACGCACGCACGCAACAAGTGACTTTATATATAAGACTAATGGGTACTCGTAACGGTCGGACATAATCCGCCCGTGCCTGCCTTTTTTTTTTCCTTCACTTGGATGGTCTTAAAATTCCCATATATACTCAAACCATAGTTAAATGGGTTGCAATAATTGATGGTGGGATACAAAAGAAGGTGAAAGAACCACAACCCAAACCCCCAATCTACCCTTCACCCCAAACCCATCCCCCAAAAAACCTAAAAATTTGAAGCCTAATACCTTCTTCTTCTTTTTTTGAACAAATTCTTGATATATTGATACCTACCCAGAAAACCTTGTGTTGCAATGTCCACATCCACCAACATCTCTAATTTTAGAAGCCATGCAAGTTTTATTAGGAGCCGCAACTCTCTTCTTCTGTTGTTGCCGTGTTGTTGCATTTAGCTCTCAGGACCTGGGTTTCAGGACTTGGATAAACGGACACTGGGTTTCACTCTCAGGACCTGGGTTTCAGGACTTGGATAAACGGACACTGGGTTTCACTCTCAGGACCTGGGTTTCAGGACTTGGATAAACGGACACTGGGTTTCACTCTCAGGACCTGGGTTTCAGGACTTGGATAAACGGACACTGGGTTTCACTCTCAGGACCTGGGTTTCAGGACTTGGATAAACGGACACTGGGTTTCACTCTCAGGACCTGGGTTTCAGGACCTCGATTGGACGCAGATATAGGATGTCGAAAGCTCTCCATCCTACGGTCGTCTTATCTTTTTCCCGTCACTTTTCTCTGCGTCCACCGTCACTTTTCTCTGCGTTCAGGACCTAGATAAACGGCTCTCAGGACTTGGGTTTCAGGACTCAGACAGACAGACGCACAGACGCACGCAACAAGTCACTTTTTATATAAGATTGGGTACCAACTTATGGTTTTGTACATCACTTGTGATGGAATGGCTAGTTCAAGGGATTCACTTCTCCCATAAGTGCTTATGTTTGTGCTTGCAATTTGAACTTTGCGTTGTGTGTGCAATACTATAATTAGTTAAACATAGTTGGTAGATTCTGACAAATTTTTTTTATCACACCACTTTTTAAAAACTCTAATTGCGATAGGAGCCAAAAAACTCTAACCTAATTCCAAATATAGACAAACTTGTCCACCTATAAATCTAGAGCAAGGACCAAAATTTTCCCCTTGACATTTAAAATGGCAGCCATCTTCAGATAAACTTTTGTCAATGGGCCAAACAGACCTTCCAACACAAGATAGTTTTAGGTGAATCAGCATCAGATGCACTTTAGATGTGGGCCCACTGGCTACTTTGCAAAAATGAGAATGAAATTTTTTTGGGAACTTGATGGGAACAAAAAAAATTGATGGGTTATTGATGAGAACAAGAGGAATGAATGAGAATTGTTTGGGAACTTAAGAACAAAAGGATTTTGATTGGATATTGATGAGAAGGAGAAGAATTTGATGGGAACTGTTTGGGAACTTGATGGGAAATCAAGCACCCACCCCTTCAAAACCATAATAGACATACCTTGGGGGCATGTTTGCACCACCAAATTGGCTCACCCCTTCCAAAAGTGAGAAACATCCCTGGGGTCATGTTGGTGCCATCCAATTGGCACTCCTCACATGCTTTATCCTAATGTGTTTTTTCTTTAGGGACAAGCTACTAGGGTAGGTGCTTCCCATGCATGGAATTTGTTTTTTAACAAATTGCGTAGAGAGCAGGGAGAGAAAATCAGATGGAGCAGCTAAAAAGGTGGCCAGACTATGTGCACATTTTATCTGCCTGCCTGCCTGCCTCCATTTCTGCCAGCGGATTTCAAGGAGCAGGCAGGCAGAACCCATAAGAGAAAGGTAGAACACACAGAATTTTCAAGTCTCAAGATCTCACTTGAGAACTCACAAAGGGACGAGCGACGTGGCCTCACCAGCATCCAGAACCTCCGGAAATCGCACAAACTCAAAAGAACCACTCTAAAATCCAGCGTAGGTAGAGCAAATTGGTCCGCCCTGACGTTTAGTGACTAAGTATATAGTCTGTAAATAGGTAGTAGTTACTGACTTTTTTTTACTACCTATCTACTTTTTAAAAAGCATAAGAGCTAATCGCCATAGTTAGCTAGGGGTTGGCTAGGGAGGATTTTTTTCATTTTTCCCTGGTTCCCAATGTGTTCCCTTTAAGTTCTCGTCAGTTTCCCAATAGGTTCCTCAAGTTCCCAATGTGTTACTCAACATGTTCTCCATAACACCTCACTTCTATCCCATACGCTTTGGTAAATGTTATCCTCCTTTCACCTATACACGTGGGCCAAGGGGGGAGGAACTCTATATTTCAAAATAGAATCTTCTATTTTGGGGAGCCTCCATAGTTTCAATATTTTCCAAGTGATGGGCCAATCAAATTGGCTCGTTGCAAAGGAAAAAGAAAAAAAAAGAAAAAAAAAAACTTGGGTGGCACCTCGTGTAATTAATAGGAGAGCTTACTTATGCTCACAGTATGCTTCTGGGTGCGGGTTCACTCGGGAAAGGAAAAGCGGGCTGTGTTAAGATATTGTTAAGTTGACAATGAGGTCACAGAGGTCACAACCAATGTTGCGTGTTTTTGGTTCCCCATGTGCCAGGGAACCCGGGGCCGGGTGACTTTGTCACTGCAATCATCTTTGTAGTACCGTAGCCTAGGGTTAGTTTCCACATTGACAAAACGAGTCATTATTGATTTCCAAAAAATGGAATTTCGTTTTTTAATTTTGAGATTATTATTATTATTTTCATCATCTCCTATAATATTGTGTTATGAGTAATGAAATTATTCAGAGTGTAGTCTGTGATAATTACAGTGATTTTCGACATGTCAACTTCATGTTTTCCCAAAATTATTTTCAGTTCGCTATTTTGAGGATCATTTAATGGTGAAACTGACCTTAAGGTAAGGTAATTAGTTCATGGGTGCACTCACACTTGTTTTTAAACATAGCTCAAAGGGCCATCCTGATTGGCCCGTCACCAATATTTTTCGGAATATCGTGCACTGCCTGATAGTAGCACCTCTTTAGACCACTAGTTACAAAATAGAAACAAATGTGCTCCCAATTGTCCAACTTTTCAGTTTATATACATGAGAGTCGAACTTAGGGCAAACCATATGGGATAAAAGTGAGGTGCTATTGGGAACGTTTTGAGGAACCCTGATTTGGGAACCTTATGGGACCACATAGAAAACATCATGTGAACAAGGGAAAAAACTCTTCGTTGAGTTCCAAGAAATTTTCCTTCTAATCTCGAGGCCTAATTAGGACTTCTCACCCCAGTAAACTTAGGTAAATGAAAATTAGTCATTTCAATTCATAATTTCATGCCTCTGGGCTGAGAAATGTGAGAAAATTTGTTAGTTTTTAAAGTGTGAACAAAAAGAGTTTTTAAAGATGAAGATTAATAATTGTAAGGAACCATTATATGAGCTTAGGATTAGTTTGCAAACTGTACTTATTAAGGCCCGGTTTACATGAGGGCCTGGGCCTAATTGCTCATGCACCTAAGATTGAATGTTTTTGCCCAACAATTGGACTCAACAAAGTCATAAATTGGGCCCAAGAGAGGAAATTGGGTCTCCATCCCAAGAGCATTCCTCTTATTATTTTGGGCCCAATTTTTGGGTGACATAAGGTGTGCCATTTACGATGACATGTCATTCTACTTATTTCAGACCTGAACCACCATATAAAATCACTTGGGCCCAATTTTAAGTTCTTAACCAAAATGATTGCTCTATTCTGTTTTCAAATTGGACCTGGGCCCTCATGTAAACCGGGCCTTATAAGCACATACCATGGGATATTGTGACTCAGCACCTATGAGTGCACCATCCATTGGAAACCCATTATAACTCAGGTTGTGGGTGAACGACAACTGAGTTATCCTATAAACCCTCCTCCTTCTCCCTCACACTATCTACGTATCTACTGGTGTAGGTAGGGAAGGTGAGTAGGTACTATGCAGGTAAGTAAGAAGGTGGGGCACTTGTTGACACTTATGGGTAGGCAGATCATTTGGATGGTTGCTACATAGCTGACGAAGTCAGTTAGCTAAGGACGGGAATACAATGAATTATTTTTTCCTGTCCACACACCATTCATCTTGGTGCACTGGTGGGTGCTGTTTCCGACTGGCTTCCCAAAAAGGGCCTGAAAATTTCAGTTTGTGTCAAACTTTCAACCACCATTTGAGTCCCCAGTTCAGGCCCCAAATTTCCAAAATCCTATACAGATGGGAAGTCTTTCCCCTTAAAGCAAAACCCATGGAACAAAAATTCATTGTGACAATTTTTTTTAAAGGAGTGTACTAATCAAAATGATGGCAACAAGCAACAAAAGAATCATATATGAGCATAACTATATGGGTGCTAACACACTCTACAAAATAGTCACAAGAGAATAATTAAAACAGCACCAACAAAATTCTATGAGATAGTCATAGGAGCGTAACAAAGACAGCACTAACAAATTCTACAAAAGGAGCCTGTTCAAAACCGCATGAGCAGAGTCCACCAAATTAGAATCATAGGACTGTGAATCTTCAAAGTCTGCCATCACAGTACTACAACAATGATGTTAATCAAGCTAGCACACTCTGATTATTGACAAAATTAAAGAATGAACACATGCAAAGGTATGCAGACTGTGTACCCTACTTTGATATCAGATTTGACACATATTAGTGTCTTCAGACTTTCCTTGTTGAAATTTTTGGGAAATTCTTCTCAATATGTCTGAAATTTCAAAATAATTTTGCAATCACTTTGCCTAATGATGAAACAAAATTTCAATTTTCAAATAGTTAAACTTCAATTAATATGCAGAAAGCTGAAAGTTCAATAACCTTTCAAAAGGTTATTTGAAAAATAAAAACTATAGATACATGTTGCTATCTATCTATGCTTCAAACTCTTTCATTAATGCATGCAGCCATCATTCCCATGAACTCAACATCCTCATATCCTCCCAATCTTGTTCATCCTCATTAGTCCCTTCACATGTGTCAAATGTATCAGCAAAGAGGGAGCACTTGGCATTTGATTCTATAACTAGCTTTTCTCACTAACTTACACATGCCTTGAAATTGTCAAATAAATATAGGCTCCTTGTGTTGAAAACCTAGAAAATAAAATTTCAGGGTTCGGTATTGTAAACATGGGGTAGCCCACAAGGAAGGACCTCAAGGAAAGATGGGATGGGATGAAGGCAGTGGTTGAAATCGAGAGAATTGAACAACAACAATCGTAGCAAATTGTTACACAAGCTCTATCACACACCAAAAGCTTTTGAAGAAGCCAAGAAAGGAGAAGATGATTCAAGAGAAAAAAGAGAAGGTGATTGACAACCTTGTCATGCAGAAGCACCTAAAAAGTTTTGACATTGTCAAATGAGCAAGAAGGAATCTTCTTGCCCTGTGGATAGAATACTTTTGCCATGTATTAAAAAATAATTGCTAATAGCGAAATAATTCCATGTCATTTGGCAACCCATTGGGAGTTCTATACAAATTGTGGAATTGTGGTACCTTATATGAAAAACCAAGAGTGTGCACTTTTGAATTGACCAACACACCCATTAGACCATACCACATGGTGCTCATGAAAAAAACCCCTCTCTTGCACGAACTACTACTATAATCTAAAGGCATGTTGGACATGGTCTTTCTCATTAGAAATGTAGTAATGAATCTCCTTTAAGATTTTGGACCCAAGGTTAGCTTCATCCAAAACCAATGCATATCTTGTATTTCATTTTGAACCTTAAATGCATAGTTCTTAAAAAAGTTTATGCATGACATTATAGTAGCTTGAGGTATGTGTTGAAGGTAATATTTGCCATTGTGACACATAATTGTGGACAATAAAGTCACCCAACCATGGCTTCAAATAGGTGATCAACTCATTAGGGGGTGTGTCTTTATATTCAACCTTGGACATTTTTTTCTCTTAACCAACATTGTTTTTACTAATAGCCACATACCCTATGCAGTGCCATTGCACCAACCTTTCAATTGAGGTTTCAATGGGGCAAAACAAAAATTTGTCAACCCCACAATTTGGATATTGACCCATTAAACATATCTTTTTGTGGAACACATCCAACTCCCTTTTGGGCAAACAATAGATTTCCACAAGGCAGTGACCCCACAAAATGGACTTAAATAAGCGCAACATGATTGTAGACCAACACTCTGCACAATAGGTTTACATACCTCACATTAATAGACACAACTTTGATGAACACCTTTGCCAAGACTTTGCATATTATTCGATCCCAACATCAATTCCCTCAACTTAGTGTGGTACCTACAACAACATGTATTCTATTGTTTCAACCATTTGACAAACCAGGGTTTCAAAGATTGGAAGCAAGTGAGCTCCACTTATACATTTGGGTTTGCTAGTTTGAAGGCGGGGAAAGACTCTAGCTACATACCATCACTAAAAAAACAACAAAATCATATGATGTGCCATCATAGTCCAAAGGACTCCAAGTCAAACTATTAACACATTTTTTATTAATTGATGTTAAAAATATACACCCACGTGATAAACAAATTGGGCATTTGAAATACCTTGCTAAACCATCAAAACAACCCTTTTGAAATTAACATAGATTATTCACAATTATAACTTTATTGGAAAGGTTTAGGCAAGTTAGTATAAGCTATTAATAAGGTGTTAATAAATCACAACTTGAATGTAAGATACTAGAAAGGCACCTAAAGACACCACAAGTGTTCTGAAAATATACACCCCCACATCATAAACAAATAGGGCATTTGAAATATACCTACCACAATCTTGAAATCACCACATTTTTCTTAAGAACACAATTACAAAACTAAAGAGATGCATCAAATAACCAAATATAAACTATGAACACAATTCCTAGTTCAGGGGTAATATATCCAAGGGCTTTTCCAAAAACCATCCATGAAATTGCATTCACATCAATTCCCATCAATTCCTCATAGATCTGTTTTGTAACTCATGAAGTCACCTTAACTGGTGAATATCAATGCATTAATCATAGGAATTAGAGGGCAATGACCTCTATTGCAAGTCTAATTATCATGGTGGAAGGAATTTATCCCCTTCTAACTCTCCTTCTCCTACTGCTTCTTTGCTCTCTCAAGCTTCCCACCAAGCAAGGCCTTCTATAATAATGTCCAAATGCAGAAAACAGAGGGAGATACAGCACCTGCCATGATTGATCCCACCATGGTTCTTGTGAAGGGACCTATCAGTCCAACAGAAACCCAACGTGTGCAGCAGCTGGTGGTGCTCAAGCACAGTGGTGTCTGGTTCATCTACTCTGTGTAGCAACTGCTTTTGTGGTATGCCTAAAACACCTGCTTGCAGCTCTTCTGTATCATTGCCTCCCATCTCCTCCCTGCTCCACAATTACTTCGTGCAACCATGGTTTGACAATGGTGAGTTCTATGGTTCTTTGACAAGGTAGTGTTGACCTCTGAACAAAAAAGGAATGGTGAGTTCATTTTTCAAACCACTGTTTAACAATGGTGAGTTCTAGGGTTGTTTGACAAAACATGTGTTTTCCAAATTATAAGTGAAGAAAGGTTTGAGGACCCAAAAACAAGCAAAACAAGCTCCAAAGATATTGAACTACTACTGACTGCACCCATTCAAGGAGAAACACTGTCAAGTACACTCGAATTGTCCTTCCACAGTGAAGTGATTGTCTTAATTTATGTAAAGAAGTGCACACTAGCCTGCCCATAGAAGTTCAGATCTCCAGCAAAGGATGCCCTCGATCCTGTGAAAAGAGAAGAAGGGAAAGGGCACTGGAATTGGAATATTACTTCCAGCATCAATCTCATGTTGAAAGGTGTGTGCAGCTGCCCTTGATCTAATGAGTATTGTTGTCCAATTTCTGTACTTGTTGCTGTTCACTAATTGAATAGCCTCCTGAAGATTGCTGGCCTGCATGTGCAGTATCATAGGACCAGATATCTCCTGCTTGAAGCAAGTTCCACATCTTGAGTTACATTAGCCAAGATGGTTGGACAAATATTTCCATACTCCTACACAGGCACCTGCATTTACCAAGACATCTTTGTATGCCTGCGACCATGTGTTTGAAGTCCTTTAGAGAGAGTAATAACACATAGATAGAAAAAAATTGAATAGCAGAAGCCACCATTCCAGCATATTGCATAGAGCAGTTATGCCAATAACCTTTTGAAGCTGTATGAAACAAAAGTCAATTGCAAACCAATCTCATGCATTATGAGAAGGAATCCATGATACTTTGTTTTACTATGGCCATATGTCTGTTGTGCTGGTTCAGAGTGATGGATAAGTTTCAAGAAGTTAGCCTATCAAAATTGACAAATACTTTCTTTCAACAGTGAAAAGTAAGACATACAAATTACTGTCCAATTGTTGTAGGGTCACCATCCAATTTGAACTAACTTCAGTATGTTTGTAAGTACACACATTCTCAAAAGACATTCTGACTGACCTTTATCCCACATCCATCAAGCACCAGACTCATCAAGACTGCAAGTGCACTCCTTGGGCTGCTTGCTAATGACAGGCCCCAGATCTGCCACAGGCTCTATCCCTGTAGTCACTCTCAACTTCAATGCCCTAGTCTTCAAACCTTCTTCCCAGGACTTTGAATCTCCAAAAACTGTCAAACAGTGTTGATTGCCATGCATTGCTGTCCAGCAGCTCAAAATGCAGCTCCCACATGTGTATTCAATGTTGCTTCAAGGTCTACGTCCTGCATCACCACATCATGATTCTTTGTCCCCATGTTGCACTGAACTCTCTTGCCTTTGGCCGATGTTCCAGAGGATATGTGCATACCAGCCAAATTTGACCCAACAAAGGAGACAGCTCTTATATCAGGATGGAATAGATAACATCGACAGCTTTGTGTGTGCCATGCATAATGTTGAGAACCCTAGGAGGCAATCCAGCCTTAGTTGCTAGCTCTACCAGTAGCAATGCAACACCAGTATCTTTCTCCGTCAAAGGCTTTAGATTGAATGTGGTGCCACAAGTAACTGCCATTGGAAACATCCAAAGCATAATAATGGCAGGGAAGTTAAATGGGCAGATGCATGCACACACACCCAGTGGCTGCCAAATGCTGCATGTATCAATGACTGCGGAGACATTTTCCAAATTCTCCCATTTGTGGAATTACCATCCAACAATCTTGCTGCGCCACTTCCTGCAAGCTTGGCTAAACCCAAAGGATTACAGTCACATTCTCATCTAGATAGCAATTGATGCAAATCAAGTCAACAAATCCATTTTCAGCATTCCAGGTTCATCTCAAACAAAAGTAAGAGCAATGCTGTGACTATTTGAGTCCCTGAGAGGAACTGAGATTACATCTTCAGGGAGTCACCAATAGAAAAGGTTCAGGCTAATCCCCAGCCTCTACAAAGCTATTAGTAGTCTGGGAAACTTGACATAACAGTAGGACAGTGAAATTCCAAATTTCTGGATATGCAGTGAAATTTAGGAATCCAAACAAGAAGCAAAGCAAACATAGCTGGTCCTTGTAAGCCCAGTATTTGGGATGTGGGATGACCCGGTTAGTGTTATTCTCAAGGAGATTAATGCAAGAGTAGATGAATGTTTAACATCAGAGTTTCCTTAGACCTAATTTTCCAAACTTCATTGGAATTGCCCATTGTGGTTACCACACTCCCTCAGGGATGCTCTAATCTGCAGATTGACTGGGATATGCTTCAAACTAGCAACTTGAATTCAACTATATCATCTGTCATCAAAGAACAAATTACCTCTAGCACTAGGTGAGCCAGGATACGCTGGATTTGAGCTCCTGTGCACTTCCTTATCTTCCAAATCTGCTCCTTGATAATGTCCCTGCAGTATTGAAAATAGGAGATATTAGCCATAAATTTCTTGCACAAATGGAAAGTGGGTGGGAGACATGGTGCACCCAATTTTCTGTGCAAAAGGAACCCTTGTAATCTTCAAAGCACTTTCCTGATTTGACCAAAAGACTTGTTCAAAACATGTTGAAAAACTGGTTCCAGAATTAGAGTTTCCACGATGCACCTCCTGAATGTCTAGGAAACCTCTCTGTGTACAATTCATGTTTTTGTTACCTGGAAATGTTGCATAATGTCGAACATGTATTGCACAATTTGTTGCACTTTCTGAAACCCCAAAGATGGTAGACAACACACGACTTTGAAGAAAAGAGGGTAGAGCGAAGCGATTCATCAATCCGAAAAGGATGCAATGCCAGAGCTTCTAGACGTCATGTGTAGCAATGTTATCAAGTGCTTAGGCACGAACCTATTCTAAGAGTTCTTTTCAAGTTGTCAACCAATTGTTCTAACTTGCCGAGCTTCTTTGCTATAGTATGCATATGGATGCTACATTAATTGTGCCAGATCTTATTGCGTTGCAAACGATGAACAAGAAGCAAGTGCAAACCTCGATCGCTGACAATCCACCACACATCAAAGACTCCTGCTCATGGATCTTCAATGCTTGGCAATTGCTTCACATGCATGCACAGGAGTGCCTGTTGAATGTTTTTTGATAAAAAAAATTTCAGCTCAAGAAGAAGAAGAAGAATTGTATTAGAGTTTGTGGTGAAACTTACCAGTTCAGGTTGCTTGTGATGGATTGTTGCATTCCATCTGCTGCTTGTTTTGGTTTCTCAGGAAGTAGAATCGCTGATGAAGCAACCGATCTATCCATCAATCATCGAGTCAGACATCATTCTATCCACATAACATTTGTTCAAATGAGAAATTGAATTACAGCTTAAAATTCTTGTATAGAACCGAAGTGTTCTTCCTCCATCATGGGCCCAAGAAAACTTTCTGAAAGCTTCAGAAGTTTAACCCATGTTTCCTGTCCCACCTCGCACCACCTGACATTGATAAAACGAAAAACAAACAAGCAAAACAAAACAAGCACATTGGGAGATATAAAACAAACATTTGCGACTTCATCAAGCTCCTCCTTCTTGTGCAACCATTTTCTAAACGAAAAATTTCATAGGAAGGCAAAGAATCCTTGAACCACATTTAAGTATCGTTGAACCTGAACCTGAAACCTCAACTCATAATCATTTCATCCTCACACTTGTCATTTTTCTTTTATTACGTTTAATCCCAACGTCAAAAGTTGGCTTTCCAAATACGATTACAAATTTAGTTGACTATGTAGTAAAATCATATTCTTCTCTTATGCCCTACATGTTGGGTACATGTCTGATGGATAGGTTGATGAGCAAACACATAAATATTCAAAGGAGGTCTGATCCTCACACATTGTTCCTCTGCTTTTAAAACTACAGGAACATTTGTAGCTCTCTACTTAGCGCTTCCAACGTAACAAAAATTGTTCAATTTAGTGAAAGAATGGGGAAGATATGGGATATTTGGTGCAAGGGGGTTTAGTGTTTGACGATAGGTGAATTTAAATTAGATCGATATTTTAAACTGAAAACCTTTATTGTTGCATCTTTGTATTTGGAATATAAAGAAGTTTTGTAAAGCCCTAGTTGAGGCACCCATCAGGTTTTTAGTCACTTAAAACGGTTTGAAATTGAGGAAGATATGGGGCAGCAATTAGAGAGGGGTCTAAAACTATTTTTTAAATTTTTTTGAAGCAAACTATAACTCATCCTTTTCCTGTGTAAAGTGCACCATCATTTAATCTTGATGCATATTCAATTAGTTCTACTTGCTTTTAATTCAAACACAATGAAATTTCATTATTTAAAAAACCAAATTTGATAGATATTCTAAATTTTAGGTTGTAATAACAATAATAAAATCAAATATGAAAATTTCTTAAATTGTTTTTACAATTATTTAATTTTTTAAAAAAAAACATGTTTTGTGTAATTAACCTTGAAAATTATCTTTCATTCCATGTAGATTGAAAAATCCCTAAAATTACATATATGTTAGTATTTTTTGTAAATATGTCTATAATCTTCATTATTCATATCTAGTTATTAGGTATATTTTATATATGTGTTAATTAATACCCTATTTCTATTCATAGGTTCCAACCTACCCTGAATTCTAACTACCTTTATAGTTGAAAATATTGTAAATCCAAGTGAATGTGGAATACTTGGCTATAGAAATGACGCAATAAAATTGCTGCATTTGAGTGTTGTTTAGCAATTATAACATCACCCCACATGTATTTTTATTCCACAACTTGACATACATGATAATAATCTCAATGATTTGAAATAAATCAAATTTAGGCCATGTGATCTGCATCCTACGAGTTCATGTATGTATCATATTAATTTAAAGGCAATCACCTTTGAGTATATTAAATACAATTCAATGTACATCCTATTCAAAGCATGATATATGCAACATCCTAAATTTGGTTCTTCAATGGACTTGTCAGATCCATTATAACCAAGTAATTATTTTAATTTTTTATTATATATATATAAACGCGAAATTATCATTTGACATTATCTAGGTTTAGCATCACTAAGCTCAATGAAACCCCCTGCACTACTAACTTGTGAGGCGTTAGAGGTGTTTCCATATGAGGATATATGACTAGGTTTGGTTTTCTTGTCACCCAAACCCATGAGGGGTTCTTGATCTGAATTTGATTTTTCATTAATAATATTCAAACAGACATTTGAACTTTTGTCGTTTGTTTGAAAAGGATCATAATTAACATTTCGGTATTGGGATTCTTTGATAACAACTTCAATCTCCATGTTCCCCTCCAGCATTGCCACCACTTTATCCATGGATGGTCGTCTTGAAGGTGTGACTTGCACACACAAGAGCCCTACCTTTATGGAACGCAATATTTCCTCATGAACATTTGAATCATTTAGTTTTTGGTCCATTATATCCAAAAGCTTGTCCTCGTCGTGTAATCTCCATGCCTATACCATGCAAACCAACAAACATTATTTGTGTCCTTGTATTGCAACTTTCAAACTATGCTCTAAAACACTTGATATGGTTGAAATAAAAATTTCAAAAGTGAGCACAAAAATTGACACACAAGATGTAAGCAACACAATTTATTTTATATCATTTACTTTATCAAACTACTAGGTTTTGCATGCAAATGATGTAGGGAATTGGGTTTAAAAAGGCAATAAAACATAAGTATGTCACATTAACTAAACTTTTGTACATAATGATGAAATGACCAATTACTTACCCAATTCAAAAGGAAAATTTGATCCCCATGAAACTTGTGGTCAATACTCCTCCTACCACTCACAATCTCTAACAAGACAACCCCGAAACTATACACATCGACTTTTTCACTTAGTTGCCCAAGAGAAATATACTCTGGAGCTAAGTAACCCCTGCAATATATGATCGAAAAAACCAAGACTTTAATGAACATGCACACATTTACAATTTGAAACACCACTAATTCTAAAAGTTATTGATAAAGGTATTAATATTGTAAATTCTTAGGTTTGGATGTGGTCAAAACACAAAAATTAGAAATGATCATTTGAATTTGTTTTTTTGTTCATAAATTCATGTTGTAAACCAATTATGATGACACAATTATTGAATCACTATGTAACAAGATCTACTACACATGTAATAATAAACAGATAACTATTTGGTGTGCACCTATGATTTGAAAACTTTGAATGATTTTGTCTGCTGTGTGTAAATGTCATTATTTCAACTTCTTACTCACAATTTTTAGGACTTTGTAAAAAATCAACTCCTATTTCATAGTTAACTTTCAATGAACATTACAACATAAAACACATGTAGAGGGTACTCACATAGTGCCAACAATGTTTATTGTGCTAACATGGCTGCCGATTTTTGGGAAAAGTCTTGCCAAGCCAAAATCTGCAATCTTGGCATTTAAATCTATGTCCAGCAAAATGTTGGCTGGTTTGATGTCTCGATGTACTATTGGGGGTTGTACATCTTGATGAAGATACTTGAGACCGCTAGCTATTCCAATACATATGTTTTTTCGAATTGGCCAATCCATGTTGAGACCTCCTTTACCCTCTGTTTTAGAAACAAAATAATACAAAACAACTTAGGGAAACAACTTGCTTATTTAATCAAAATAATAACTTGAACATATTATAAACAAAAGTGAAATTACTCAACACCAATAATTGACTTATATTTTAAAATGTATTCTATAATGTTTTCACAATTTTAGTGCCATTTAATCAACTCTAAAGTCTAGATAGTTTACAAGAAAATGTGTTCGAGCAAGAAAAATTGTCATGCACGTTGAAGATTATGTCTTGTGATTTTGATGTATTGTAATTATGGTTTGAAAAATTATGTCAAAATTCAAATTCATTGGACTCAACCTAGATCTTGTTAATAATATATCATATAGTAACATGTTAAAAATTGGATTGATGTGTTTACAATATTTGAAATCATCCTCACTAAAATAAACAAATAACCAAATAACAAACTAAACCAATATATAACAAAAGGATATAATGCTTTGAGAGGTGGTGACCTTGCGAAATATTTGCTTGATTTGTCATGATAGTTTTTGTTTTATTTACACCATAACTTTTTAATATGTAGGAAGAACATTAATTGTATCCCACATACCACCTTTGCCAAAAGGCTATTTCAACTCCCTGACAGACTAATCAACACTTTTAAAAAACATTCTCAGTTTTTGAAAAAAATTTAAACCATTTTAATTTATAAATATGTTTTTCATTTCCTTATGAGATTTTAAAGTTTTACACAAAATCAAATTCAAGAATAATGTGGTAATATTTGTTTTTCTTTTATCTTTATTGGATTCATTCTCTCAAGGGCCAATGGATAAATAATATTACCAAAAATAACTTCTGCCAAATTGTTGTTTTCAACAAACTCATATACAAGGATTCGTTGTTCTCGATCGCCAAAACAACAACCTTTGAGTTTCACTAGATTCTTGTGTCTCATACTTGTGACAAGCACAATTTCATTGGAAAACTCCTCCATCCCTTGTTGCACTTCTGGTAATAATATCTTTACAGCAATTTCACTTCCGTCTAACACACCCTATAAACATCAAAACACCCCAAAAAATCACTTTTCAGCCATTTCAAATTTGAGTTGAAGCTTCATCAATATGAGACATAATTCAATTGAAAAAACTGATGACGTGATTTATAGCAAGTGATCTAATGATAGGAATGTTTTGTAAATACCTTGTACACAGCTCCAAAAGCACCTTGGCCTAACTTCATATTGTCATGGAAATTGTTTGTGGCTTTTTGTAAATCTTTGTATGCATACATTCTAGGTTGCACATCCTTTTTTGAAAATTCTGATGCACAACAAAAAGAAAAATAAATGTTGAATCTATTTTTATTTAATTGGAAGGGAGTATAAAAAATTCTACTTAAATGTGTTGAAATCTATTGGGCAAGGAGTGATGTCAGAATCTTATATTTATTCCAAGGTGTAAACTAAAGTGGAAAAATGAATAAACTAAAATTCCTATCAGAAGAGGGATTTGAACCCTACTAAATAATAGTTTTTTTGGTCCTCTCATGCCTTCCTACAAAAATAAAATAACAAGAAAAAACAAGTATACTCCCAATGAGGCTGTTAATTTGTGGTGCCTGGTAGGGCCAGTAACACTTTGTGCTCCTTAAATTAACTGCCCCCTCCCCCTTCTCCCCTCTAGTTTACACCCACTATATGTATCCTAATTTTCAAATTGCAGCCCTCTCAAACCATAATTCGTTTTTTAAGAAAAATTTTAGTTTCCGGACTAAGAGAATTAATTGAAAGACTCTTCACCATAATGGATTATTGCCTCCTTGGAAGGTGGTCACTTTCTAACCATCATCATATTAGCAATGTGGTTTTCAGATGTGGTCATTTCAAAACCATCACAATCAATGCAATGTGGTTTTGTGACACTTTGCTTAAGTTTTGCTATTAAAAACCCAGGAGGTTTTAATGATTGATTTAGTTCAATCAAACATTGCCTAAAGTTCTGTTGTTTATACATGCACCATGGCCTAATTTGAATATACCCCCTTTTTTACCCCATTGCAACCACCTACTAGTAGGTCATAAACCCTAATTACTTTGGTTGTTGGCTTGTTGCAACAATACAAGAATATAAATGAGGTGGTTGCAATGTGCTAACATTTAGTTTGTGTATTGATGAATTAAAGCACAACAACTAGAAAGAAAATAGTTAATTCCAACCACTTGGGTATTGGTTTAATGTTGATTAACACATAAGATTCCAAGTGCCTAATTTATCATCTTAAGATCTAATGTTGTTATCATGAGGTTAATATATGGTCAAACTTCACAATTAAAAATCATGTGCAGTTAGCCAACACAAAGTACAAAAGCGCAAATACGAAGATTTATGATTTTATTTGATTACCTTGTTCAATTTGACGAAAATTTTCCTTAAGCATTTTTTTGTCCTTTCGTGCCTTGAGATACAACCAAAAGAAGGCCACTGCTATTAAAGAAAGGAAGGCACTCCCAACCGATATAGATATGATAAGTGTTATATGCTTGTTTCCTGTTGGACAAATGTAAGGAGCATTAGAATCATTCACCAAAAAACATTATGGTTCATAATCCGCAATAATAACACTAATTAAATATCAAGTCTTGAAACGTGCCATTCTTTGTAAGAATGCACAAAATAAAACATGATGTTCATGGAATGGTTATATCAAGAGTATTTTGATGAATGCATATAACAAGTTGTTAATTCTGGAATAGCACTTAAGAATTTCTTTTTGATATTCACACAACACCAATTATTATCGTTCATAAAATGGAAAAAAATAGAGTAAAAAGTCTTACTTTTTGGTGGTGTGTAGTTGGCATGGCAAAAATAAAGTATATCTTTTGGATTTGGTGAAGAAACTTTAGTTGTTGTCCATGATTGGCAACGAGGGTTGTTTTCAAGACTGTAAAATGTTAAACTACAATAGATTAGAAATTGGTGTTGTTGTCAAGTTCAAAACTTCCAATTTCAATGCATGTTATCCATTGCATTATCCAAGTATTTCATTTTTACCACTTCTTGTATTTTTAAAAAAGCTTTCAAGTTAGTGAAATTGTCATAATTTAGATAAATCGTCCACATAACCAATTGCTGTACCATTTGGATTTTTGACAAGGACATAAAAACGATCATGTGTGATTAATGATAGCCAACAAGATTTAGGGTTCTAGATGACGTCTTTAAATTCAATGCTAGTGAAGGGACTTAATGAAGCTTATAAGGATGCATACATGATAGAAACCTGACTAGAAACCAAGTTGGGGTTGTACAACACATTTATTATATTGTTCCCACTGAAGTCCACTTCATAAGTGCATGACAAGTTGATGCTGTTTAAATCAATAGATCCAGATATGCTATTGTTATTGATCCTTCTGCAAATGTAATCCAAAGTAATTTATGGTTAGAAATGTAAATGTTTCCATTAAAAACATACATGTGCTCGAAAATTCCAAAGATTATAGATGATTAAGTTCAATGCTCTTCATGACATAGTTAATAATTACCAAATATACATTTTTAATTAATATTTAGATTATCAGTAAAATATTTAAAACCAAAGTCATATAAAATAATGTGTGAAGTGACAAATTTTGGCTTATGTTGGGTCAATTTTTTGTTCCAAAGATTGTACTTGAGGTCTATTTGACAACAAAATGATGTAATTAGTGTGTTTCATATTTGTATTAACATAAAGACTATTGGTCCATGAGAAAACATATTGTGGGATTATGTTAACCAAAGTACAAAATGCATTAGAGGGACCATAATGGAATGTTTACATAGTATGTACAAAACTCAAGTTACTTCGCCCAAAGTGAAGACTCAGCTCGGTTGTAAACAGAATTCCAATATTTTGATTAAAAATCTAATTAATGCTCAGAAATGTGAATTGACTCCCAACTACATGATTTAAGACAGCTGAACAAAGAAACACCAAAGTTAACTAATACTGATTATGTAACCCAGTTCATATATTTGACCATCTCATAGTGTATCACATCTCTGTTGCATGCAACTTCATAAAAGGTTGACTAAATCTACATGATTAATTTGTAGATTATATATATATATATATATATGAAAATTACCTATTAGGTAGAGAATGATAAACTTACAATTGATGGAATGATGTGGAAAAGCTACTGAAATTGGAGATATTACTGAAATCATTGTGTGATAAGTCCAAAGTACCCAATTGAAATGGAGATGTTGTATTGAAGATTAAATCAATATCGATACTTCCACTCATGTTGTTGGTACTTAAATTCCTGAACATCTTCCCAAGCATAACGGAAGCCCAAATCAATTTAAATATTAATATCTTTCTTTCTCAAGTTGCAAAAATCAAACCAAAGCTAAGACTTGCTGCCATGGTTGAAATCCTCAATGTGTATATAGTTACCATTTTCCAAATTATCAAATTTGCACCATTGTCAAGGTTTATTCATATTAGAATATTGCACAAACTACACAAATAAAGCATGCTCAGCAATTTGAAAATAAATTTTGCTCCTACTTAAGATGAGACACGCACACTGTACGAAGGAAGGGTGCCCTTTGAAGGTTGGGTAATTCTCCGCTCAAGTGATTTTCTTGTAATTGCCTACATCATTTAAAAAATTCGTGGGATTTATATAATATTCGAAGTAGCTAAGTACTTGCCATGCATTTATAAATCACATCTTTAAACAGAATACATATGTCATAACTTTCCAAATACATCACAATACTCGAGAAAAGTTCTTAGTCATTCTTTGTCTTGTAGTAATTTAGGGAAACTCTTTAATCTTTTCCAAATACATTTTTGAAACTAATCATGCATTTTCATATATATTTAAGTTTCTAACATGGAATTTTTAATTTGATTATCTTTCTAACAAAATGAGCTTTAAACCTGTCATTGGCATTTGAGACATACAAGTCCCCTTTATAAGTTTCATCAACAAATAATTTAATTCTGTAATTTTTAATCGTGCACATTGATGTTAAACAAGTATTCAATTTTTCTGACAACAATTAAGTTGAAGTTTCTTGATAGGTCTGGGATTTTTGATCTTGTCTAATCTTGGTGATGTTTGGTGCAAAGGATTATATGTTTTAACACATATTCCAACATTGGAAAATCCACTTGAACTGGGAAAGACCTAAATTCCAATTTGATTCTTTAGATTTGTTAGCATGGGACACATTTACATGAGGATGAGAGATGCTGAGATCTTCTTTGATTAGGAAAATCATTGATTGTTTGTCAGAAGTCCTATAAAGATCTTTGTTAGGCACCAAAGATCAACTACATTTGGTAACAACTCATTTTTCAAATTACAGAATTTAAACATATTGCATTTTCAAATTTGTGCATGTCTGGTGGTTATGATTTTAAGTATTTGTGTGGCATGAATCACAGTCCATGGATTCTCATCTGGCAGATTTAATTAGATAGTTAATACATATTTTCAGTGTCCAAAACTTTAATAAAGATTCTTTTACATTCATTGACCTCAAATTTGGCTTGGATCTAGTCATTCTCCAGCTACTCTATGAGATTGATTAAAAATAATAATTTAAAAATTAGTTGATGAATGTTATAACAATAATGTTTTTGAAACCATGGTAAAATCAAAGTTCATGAGAATTCATAAAGTTTATGTAAGTTAGAAAAGAGGTTTGACATTTGGATGCCTTCTTGACAGTAAATAAATTCAATGAAGGGTGAAATATAAGACACTTACAGCGATATTAGATTTGTCAAATTATTGATTCCCAAACTGGCATTATTTGATGGAATTGTTCCACTGAGTTGATTGCCATACAAATATAATGACTCTAAACGTTCTAAGTTTCCCAATTCTCCAGGGATTTGCCCAGTCAGCTTGTTGTCACTCAAGTCTCTGATTTTGGGGCACAAACATGATTTGATGTTAGAATTATAAATACAACACCTGTTTCCTACCAACAAGAATAATTGGACAAAACCTCACAAAGATTAAAATCTGAGAAAATAAGAAATAATCCTCCATGACATGTCTAGGAATCTTAACACTATCGCAATAGTAACACAATTACTTTCAGAATGTGCAATATTCCTTAGGCCAGGAAGACCACATAATACTCTACTCATTTGGGAGTTGGGATAGCCATTGGAAGATAAACTTACAGCGTTATCAAGCTTGTCAGATTCCCGTAAATGGGGGGGATGTTCCCAGTAAAGTTATTTCCACGTAGGTTCCTAGAGCATCTCATTGCCACAAAGTCAATAAGTGCTTGAAGAAAGCATGAAGTCACCCCGGGCATCTTCTTTCACCCCACTCACATGCATGAAATCAAAGTCGTAATGATTTTATATTCACCAGGTGTTGAGAGTTTTTGGTTTTTTTGTTGATCCCAATGTGTACTCGTTTTGTTCCCATCAAGTTTCCAAGGGTTCTCAGCAAGTTCTCACAGGTTCCTAAATTCTGAAATGTGTTCCCCACGGTCATTTACATGATTTTACAATTGCACAAATGTGGACGAGAAATCTTATATTTGCAATGCAGTGTAAATAGGTTTGTTACTTAACCTTACATAATGGTTATGCCTAAAACGATAAACATGCACAACACTGATTTGCACTATACATGCTTATATTCTCATATATGTGTCTGAGTATCATGTCCCTGGGCCTTGTCAAAAAGTCCCATAAAATTTGTATAACTTGAGTAGACCTTGTTTGCGTGAAACCTACTTTCTCTCTTTCTAAGAGCAGCTCCACCAGCAAGAGTATGATGGCTTATAAAATCTTTACTTGAATGCAGTTCAAGCTGTGAAATTGACTTTGGACCAGCTATTAGTTAGACCCTGATCCAAAAAGCTCAATAATTTTCAAAATTGAAACTGGAAATACAACCAATTTTTTTTTTGAAGAACAGGACTCAGAATTGGATTCCTGATTTATTTATGTGCGGAATTGTAACTAGGATACATTTAAAAAAAATTATACGGGTTGGAATAATGGTGATTATCTATCAGTTAATCATTAGCTAAACATCGATTCCAATCCTTGATAGTTAATTGTCGTTTCCGTCCCTATTTGCTGGAACCTTCTGATTTGAATTTAGAAATATGATACGATTGGATCTGAGACGATTCTGATTTAGTTTTCAAAGTTGAAACCAGAGGTTCTTCATACAAATCTTAAAAGTCACCGAACATTCTGTTAGGTGGGTACCCCATTTGGCAGGTTAGAATAGTCCATTTTGATTCCAATTACTAAAAACCAAATCAAAATCAAGTTTGATCTTTGGAACTAGGTTTGGGACTGGAACCAAGTTCTTTGTTTGTAAGAATCAGAACCAACTTGGGACTGAGATCCCAATTTTTAACAACTGAAATCAAGATTTTTGGAAGAAAAATGTTGTTTCAAAACAAGGACTAGAACCAGGGGCTAATTGAAAGGTAATCATGGGGTTTGGTTTGGGTTACATAGAATTGTGTCTGATTTTGAATTGGAACCAAAACCAAAATGGGGATTTTGTTTTTCTGAAGAACTAGACCCAAAACTAGATTCCAAACTCCATTTTATTGCAAACTGGAATTGGAACTGGAATCACTTTAATTTAGTTTTTAAAATCAGAATCAGAGGTTCTTCATAAAAGTAAAAAATCAGCCAACACTCCTTTGAACCAGGGTTCATAGGTTCAGGTCTAGGTTACATGTGATGTTCTAGGGGTTTGTGGACCAGAAGTTTTGAGTTTTAAATCACCATTGGAACTTAACTGGGCAACTGTGTTCTTTTCAAAACAGAATTGAAACTTGAAGCAGGGAGAATGTTACCCTCACATTTAAAACTAGTTCAGGTTCTCTAAGTAGATAAGGATGACTTTATTAAAAATAATAATAAACTTGGTTCTACATATTAAGCAAGTTCTTGCATGTGATTAGTTGTACATAATTACTATTACTCAATATCTGTTTTCAATTGTGCACTGTTACTCAAAAAAAATTGTTTAGTTATGTGTAATGTAATGGACATAGTTTTAAACCAGACCTTTTTCTTTTTCTTTTGTGAAAATGACTGAAACCAATTGTGTTTAGAAATATTCAAACCTGGTCTCAAGACCAGATTGGAGGTTTCAGCACCAAAACTAATGAAAGGGGTAAAACTGGGACAAAAAGTTTTTTGAGATCAGGAACTAAAGAACAGTGGTGTGAACATGTAAATATGCACATGACATAATGCTCTTCAAAAGCGTCAAGAAAGAAATATGACTGACTTTGACATTGATTGCCTCCAGATAACGACTCATCATCATCAGGGTTTTTTCCTTCAAATCTGTGAGGTACGTGGACTGGCGATCATCCTGAAGAGGACAGCGAAATTTGACTGCAGGACATAACTTTTTGACTATGCTAAACAGCAGCTGAATCCAGGGGCAAGTTGTCCCTCAGTCACAAATTTTTTAAAGGGGAATTTGTGACAAGGGCCACCCAAGGACTTGAAATGCGGTAAGGGAATCTGTCAAGTGCAAAATTTCAGCCATCTTGAAAACAGGGTATTTCAAGATATTGGCGTGAAGCGCACTGGGAATATTCTGTTAAAGTTTTCTTGCCTGAAGTTGTTGTATGGGTGGGGACCTAGCAAAATCACCCAAGTACATTATGTATTGTGGAAGGTGCTTGGTTCAGGCCATTGTACCCAGTAATGTGCATGGGAGGAATTGGGGCAAGCCTGGTCAGGCAAGCCAAAATTCCAAACAGGCAGCAAAATGAAAACAATGGCCTATGCCTTGCACATTACATAACAAAATAGTTTTTATGATTTGCACAATGGGCATGTGAATTTTGAGCAATGGCTAGGTCAGGTAGATCATAGAATTCATGTCCATTGTGTCTTGTAAAAGGATCAAAAATAGGCAAAAAGATCATATGAAAACTATTGCAACCTCACTTTGAAGAAGTGTGAAGATGACACTCACACTTTCAAAATGGGGACTTGGGAGTTTTCTAAGACTTTCGAAAATTCAAAGTTCGATTGTAAGGGTCAAAACACCTTGCCTTTAGGTGTTTTTTATATTGTTGGAAAGGTCTTGAAGCGTAAAATGTTAAAAATGGCCTCTCATGAGTCATTTGGACATTTGCAACACAAGTTATGGTTGAAAGAAAGGTCGAAAATCAAACTGGCAATTTGATTTTCGACTATTAAAAGTTGGGAATCAACCCCACCCCGATGTGTGTAGGTGGAGTGTGACACACCATTGAAAAACTCTTGAAAACAGTTACAAGTTTGCTTTAGACCTCATCTCAATCGAAGGTCTGAGCAAAAAGTTATGAACTCCCAAAATTTTGGGAGTCCAAACCGAGACAATTTCAAGACTCCTCCTTAGGAATCTCGAAAAAATAGTCATTCGGATGTAAATGTTGTGGAGTAATGCAAAAAATACTCTATGGGGGGAAGGTGATAGCTTCCCCCGAATCCGGGCTGTGGTGAATCATGTGAGTTTAAATCGCTTGTGACTTGTCCTAATATTAAAAGTGTTCATAAATGTGGTTGGTTGGTTTGATGCAAGTTCCAATAACTAAGTAAAGCTTGTCTTTCTTTCTAGTCCCATCCCAAAGCTTTTGGACACCCCCTACCTCTTTTAGTGCTAAGAGCTAGGAACATGCCTTGAGTCCCAAACAATTTTGCTATTTGATTGGCTTGATCCCAACTTGGATCCAACAAGGGACTTGGGAGTGTGTCAAAAACCATTACATGTAGAATAAAACCTAAGTTGAAAGGTGAAGCCAAAAGGAATGAAAGGGTTATATCTGAATATCCCTCCTGCAAGATAGAAATGAAAAGAGGTGAACATAACCCTTTCACTACAAAATAAAAGGGAAAAGAGGTGAATATCCCTTCTATTTTGCAGATATTCATGAATGTAAGTTGTGCTACAGATACAGTAAGAAATTTTTCCATGTATTTCTCCATGTGCTTTGTGGATAGTAACACCCCAGGAAGGGGGCATCCCCAAAATAAGTGCCCGCCTGTAGTAGAGCACAGGGGATGCTTATTTGGGGAACGCCCCATTATGAGGCTACTTGACAACAAACACCTGTAGAAATTTTCTCCCTTTTCTCTTTGATACCCAGAGGGTATCACTGTATCACAGGACAAAAATAAATAAATTCTGAAGAAGAGGGGCCTTCTGAAAGCCGACACACCGGACCCTTTTGCTGAGGAAAGATTCCCCTTGATAAGGTGCCCTCCGGATACACTAGGAAATTTCTCCTAGCTTTATGCAGGTAAGAGAGAAAACTCACAGGATGATCAGATTCGACAGATTCGACAGACTCCCTAAGGCAGTTGGCAAGGGACCTTGAATTCCACTGTTCGATAAGTCCCTGCAACACGATTACAAGTTGGATGGCACACGCTAAGTAAGTCGATCGGTTCTCGAGCTCTATTTCCAGTGAAAGATCGTGGCGCGCAAGAACGAGAAGTCAAGCAAACAAATCCAGTGTACGCGTATCATTGACTCTAGCAATTGTGGCAGTAGCTGGGTAAGTTTTCGTGAAGAATTCATGGAAAACTTGTCCTAAACTGTAATACCATATTATTCAAGTGACACATAAAATACTTTCAGAATGACCATCATGGAATTCATTATCGCCGACCAACTTACACATGAGGAATCAACAAGCAATCAAGACAAATACTACGGATAAAGTGAAGTTTGAGGTAGGCTACTTACAAAATAACGATGGTATACAAGAAGGACGTTTGATTGTTATTATACGGATCTTTAAAAGTCTCAATAAGGCAGACGATTCCTGGCCAAACTCTTGAAATGCAAGGAAAGGAGTTGTTTGAACTGATCGGCGGCCATACTATGTAGTTAGCCGCACTCCATTCATATAATTCCTTTACAACGGCCTCTGGCACCAAAAACACACATGAGCAGGTCATCTTCCTTGTCAGCCACAAACAAAGACAGGCCCTTATTCAAAGTTCAGGCTTTCTAGTACAAGCTTACAGCTCCTGAACAGGAGCTGAACAGTGTCAGCTTACTAAGAAAACCTTTAACCAGAGATCTGAGACCCGTCATGTGATGCCCATGAAGTTTAGTAAGTGACCGGCTACTCGGAATCAATTAAGATCATAATTATTATAGCTTGCTTGATCGAGTTATAACGTCACATTATATTGCTGCTAGCGTAGCTAGTCAAGTGTTCCTTCCAATTGAATCACCAACAAAATAGAGTAGATCTTGTTTCTGAAAGATGAAAATGTACTCTACATGTGTTGCACATATGTATGTGAGTAGTACGCATCTCTCAGAATCAACGAGAAAATGTCAGGAAAAATCAGTACCCTCCTTGATCGGATAATAGACGTAATATGAAGAATTTGAAGACTTTATCAGTTGGCGATCCCACCCTGGATACGGGGAGCCGGAGGACTGAGGCGGCGGGGGGGACTGCGCCGCTGCTTGAAAGAAAAGGGCCAAACAGAGCAAGATAACTAGAGCAAGCCTGCAGCCACTTGTATAAAGACATCCATGATGAGCAGCGTTAAAAAGAAGAAGAGTGCCGCGAGGTTTGCCATGAGCAGTGGTGGAGCGGCAGCGTGAATATTGATCAACGACGTCGCTGCAAGTCTCTACAACCATAATAGGAAGCTCATGAGCGATTCTAGCAGTGCCGGAAATACTCAACCTCCTGCTGCAGCTAGCCATCTTGTTGCAGACACCAGCAACAGACTGTGGTATTGGGGGGAAAAAAACTCTGAAACTACCTCCCACACGAGCTTGGTGCACTCGGCCTGTTGCTGCAAAGCTGCAAGAAATAGCTAGCCTCTGGAGAACAAGAGTCAATTAAAGTAACGCTCAAAACACACCCCCCCCTTCCTCAATTTATGTTCCTTTTCTCCTCTGATACCTGGGGATATCACTGGGAAAATGGCATACACAAAGCGTGAAGTCCAGTTTAACGCCTGAGAGGCTACAGGTTTGCCAGAATCAGGACTTGCACGGCTCCCCCGAAACAGGCCCTTATTCTGGCATGCCCGCAGTTTCAGGCTTTTATGCCATTAAGTAGGTGTAGCATCCGTCCCCCTATCAGAGTAGGTGTAAGATCCCTCCTCCTTTCTAAGATGGATATACATTAGCATGAGGTGGCCTCCAAAATACACTTAGGAAATTTCTTCTAGTGCCTTATGGTAGTTAGTATTTAACTGTAGAATACCCAATTAAGACTAAATCAGGGTCTTCAAGTCTAGATTTAACATTTCCCAGGCTACATATATGATCACTAATATGGGGCCTTAGTCAAAGATACTGGCATGTGCATGACTGTGCTGGTTCGTATCGGTAGTAAATTTCGTATGATTTTTGAATGTCCTCCTGGAATAAAAGTCTTTGATCATCTTATCACAGGGTTGTTCCTCAATTATTTCTACTGAACTTTCCTTTTGTAACGCAATAAATTTTGGAAGATTTGGAACCCTGGTCATTTGTCTTTTTCTCACAAACAGAAGAAGATGGGGTAGAAAAGAAAGTGTGTGGTGCTAAACCCTAAACCCTAAAGTGTTTCCCTTCAAGTTTTCCATCTAAGAACAATTTATTGCTGGAAAACACATGTTACTCTGGAAAAAAATTGGTTTTCCAAGTATTTCTCAGTGTGCTTGTTATAAACTCTATGAGGGTGCAAATGCACATACAGTAGCCAGGACCAGCAGCAAAGCTTGCCAGCCAGTGACTAATGTGAAGGCTGAGACGCATGGTTATGCACAAGGTTGCTCTTGCAACCATCACCATCTATTTTCGTTTGGAGTTCTTGACTTGGTGAGCTAGGCAGCTTTTTGTTACTGAGTGCAGCTTTCTCTCTATGTGTGTAGGCCTCTTTGCCAAGATATTTCACCACATTAGGGTAAACTGGCCAGTGATCGAACACTTAAGCAGTCAGGGCAGGCCAGATCCAAGAGGATGGCTCCATTGTTTCTGGTGTCCAAACAAAACTTGAACCCTTCATATTGACACATTTGACCCACTAAAAGTTGTCAAAAAGGAATAGAAATGAGACAATTACGATCCCTCAAAGTAGAGGGGTCAAAGACTACAAATATAAACCACTAAACGTTACGAAGGCCAATTCCTGAACACCCAAAAAAATTCATTATATGTTGTTCAACTGCTATTATATTCAAGATGATTTATACAACTTCAGGTAGTGCCCCTATAGCACTTTAAATCGTTCTAAATGAATAGAAAATAAGAAAGTTATGAAGTTTGAAAGTAAGAGGGGTCAAAATTAAAAAATATGAATAGGAACACATTTTGTAATTCCATAAAACGTATTCTCTTTACTACTCTTTGTTGGCTGGTCCTTTGGCTTTGCATTTCAAAAATGATTTGTAGAGCTTGAGAAGGCCGTTCTATAACATTTTAAATCACTCAGAACGGAGAAGAATTGAAAAAGATCTGTCAAAGTTTGGGGTCATAGGCAGGAAATCGGTGATGGGCCGGTTTACCCTAGCAGCATGAGCAGAAAGCTTCAAACAAATCCTCCCAAATGAATGGTAAATCTTTTTCAGTGAAGAATTTCCAAGGATTTGAGTTTCTTCCCCCATTCATCTGAACATCTCATTTATGCCAAAGTTGAGGTCAAAGAAATTTTCCTTTAATCTGGATTCTGGAGCAGCGTTTTTTCGGTGTCTTAAGTTTGGCAGTGTTGCGAATTTCAGAAGACTTCCTGCGACAGTTGCAAAGGGAAAACAGAAAATTAATTAATTAATTGCCAGAAACACAGGCCTATTTCTAATGAAGTTGCCGGACAATAGGTTACTAAGCAGCTCACCAAACTATTCCAGCATTCTGAAAATTTTCTACTTAACTTGGCTATATCCTGAAACTGGATAAAAAACATTGCCCAGGAGGCCTAAAAAGGACTTTTCACCCCAATAAACTTAGATGAATGAAAATTATTATCATTTCAATTCATCATTTTATGGCACTATTTCAGGCCTCTATGGTATAAGGTGGAAAAATTTTATGTCGCTTTTTGGATTGTGAGCAACTTTTCTTTTTTTCAATTCCTTGATGTAGCTGAAGACTTGGTGATATCCATAATATAATTTAGTCAGATTTGATCACATACTAGATATGTAAGTAGAAAAAAATCAGAATCGTTCCATATCCTTGGCTACCTTAGAACTTATCATAAAAATCCGACCAGTTTGACCAAAAGAAACTTTGATAGCTTCTATCGGACCTGGTATTGGATTTCTTTTTTGCCAGACCTATGGGATTTGGTCATTTTTTCCACGAAAAGCCTTTTGTGTAGGTCGAAATCATATTTTTCAGGTCAAAAGATGAAATTTAGTATTTAAAAAAAAACACGTTTTCTACCATCTTCAATATTTTGAGTGACATGAAGAATCGGACAGTCATGCCTTTAGATTGACTTTCTTGTTTATTGGCCCTGCCTACCAATGCAAGGATATATTGTTGAGATTGATTATAGAGCACACTGTACACTACCTTCAAAGGACTCTGGCTCCTACTCTGTCTTTTCCTTAGTTGAATGATGATTTCCAGTAATTCAAAATCAAAAATCAAAAGTTGCTGAAATGTGTTTACAATAATATGTATTTCGTGACAAGGTAATCATGTTTATTTAATGTACTTATGTTTTAAACTTATAAAATATTGTACTTTGATTTTAAATGCATAGTTGTTAAATAAATGGGCGTTTTGAATGTGAATTTTTTTAATTAAGGGCTACTTAATTGAAAGTCCTTTAATGCAAAGGGTAAATCTTTTTACTTCAGTGCGAAAGTTAATACACACATTAAAAAAAAAACATTGCTTATGGTAGTTCTTAAAACCTGTAGACAACCCACTTAGGACTAGATCAGCGAGCTCTCCAGGTCTAGATTTAACATTTCAGGGGCTAAATATAGCCACGAATAAGAGGCCTTTGTCAATAAGGTAAAGACCGTGGACACCGGCCTCACTGGACATGGTTTTCCAAGTTGGCCATAATTTTCGTACCGCTTTGATTTTCGAATCTCCTCCTGCCATAAAAGTCTTTAATCATCTTATCTAGTCACTCCTTCTTTTCCTACTCTTTCCTTTTGTGATGCAATAAACTCCGGAAGAATATCTGGTGGTCATTTGTCTTTCTCACCAACTCAAGAGGATAGGTAGAAAAGGGCAAGTGGGTGGTGCTCGAATATTTACCTATTGTCAATTTATCACATAATTTTATTCCTATTGTTTCTTTCTACACAGTGTTTTTCTTCAATTTTTCCATTTCACAAGAATTTATTGTTGAGAAACATATTTTTCTCTGAAAAGAATTCGGTTTTCCAAGTATTTCTCAAATTTTTATTTGCTAAATATAGCAAATGTGTGAAAAAGATCCCTTACTTTTGTGCAACTAGGTGAAAACACTCTATGATTACCCCATTTGAAGCATTTTTGGGTTTAATATTATAATACATATAATATAATTGTTTCAAAAAAATAGTACATTTAATTTTGGGGATCAATTTTAATTTTTGAATTTTAAAATTATTATTTTTACAAAAATAATGTTATATAATAATAAGTTTCATTATTTATATTGATGAATCCATGGGTATATTCATAATATACATTGGTATAATAAAGCAACTATCTTGTTTTATTTGCATTAATTTGAAGGTTTCGTTACTTATTAAAATAATCAATTTGAATGAAATTTAAAACATGACTCATTTAACTATGTTTGTCATCTTTCATGTGAATGTGATTATTTGTCAAATTTTTAATTTATCACATTTTTTGACATTTTTGCTGAAAAAAATCATTTTCTAGATGAAAATTTCGAAATAGTTATATGGTATCCGAACATGGTTCAAACTATATGAAATGACATGGTTTAATATATTTTTAATTTTCATGAAAGTCAAAAATCATTTAAATAGTTTCTAAAATATATTTGTGCTTTTGAATACAAAGATACATTACATTCATTTCCACAAATATACTCCAATCTCCCATTTTATAACATGAAATGAAATAGTTTTTTTTTTCTAATTTTTTACCTATGTTATATTTTAACATAATATGTAAAAAGATTATGAATTTTTTTCAAAAGTTTGAAGTGAGATACACACAAACATGCACATCCTTGGAAAGTAGTACAATGTGACACTTCAGAAGCGTCATTGTAACGTGCTTTCACCCAACCATAAATTATGGGCAATTCCACGTTCCCTTGTTTTACTCCAAGAAAAAAGGAAGTGAAAAAATGAAAAGAATGAACCAATATCCAACCAACTCACCATCCACTTGATGTCAAATTGTGTGGCCCAATAACCTCTAGTGCACCATCCATTAGAAACCTGTTATAAGTCAAGTTGTGAACAAACCACAATTGAGTTACCAAGGTGGAACCTTGATAACCTATCATATAAACCTTTCTACATTTCCCTTGCATTCCTTAGGTAACTACCCTTGTAAGTGAGTTAGTATCATAGGTAAGTAGGTAGGGAAGGTGACTAGTTACGCAATACCAAAAGATGCATATTGGTACATGATTCCAACCTTCGGTCAAATTGTAATGAATGTTCCAACCATAAGTCAAAGTGTTAAAAATATTATAACCCTAGGCTATATTTCAAAAAACATTTCAATCTTAAGCCAATTTCAACCCTAGGTCAAATGCATATGCAAAATTAGTTTTGTTTTAGGATAAACTCTCTTGGCATGAGGTCTAATTGTAAGTCAAAACATGTATATTTTTATTTTTTTAATGTGTATTTACATCAAATACATGTAAATTCTTGGTCCAATGGTTTGAAATTATTACATGCTAGCCATATTGTTTCAAAGGTGCAAAACATTTGTCTTAAGGGTGTGGAACTTTTGGCTTTGAGTTGTGAGACTTTTTTCTTAGATTTAAATGCCATTGATTTCAAGTTGTAATAATACCCTTGTTTTAAGGCATGGATGATGGGACATTTGAATTCATGATTGTGGTACAATTGTTTCAAATTGTGTGTGACACTTAGTTTATGTTTCAAATCATTTAGTGTGATAAATAGTGTTTACCCATTACAAAAGTTAGTAAATACTTAAGATTTCATATAAGATCAAGATTTATGGACATAACATATTCAAAACAAGCATATTCTTGATACTTGTTTTCTTTGGGATTATTAACTATGATAATTTCATGATTACAAAATGAGCGAAAAGGTCAACCAAAGGAATGTACTATAATTCTAGGAAACTAGTTGAAAGACAAAGATTACAAAATTATCTTTTGCTTTGCATGCTAGAAGGTAAATATCGACTTCTCAACTTCATCCACATTAATGCAAGCAAACTATTCAACATTACAATAAACAACAATCACATGGTCAATCATTAACTCCACAAAGGCCCTAATCTTCTACAAGTATATAAACACAAAATTCATATAAATTGACCCTTCAATGGTAAATCATATGACAATAGAATTGTAGTGGAAAGTTATTACCTCTTCCTATCTAGTATGATTTGATCAACTATAGATCTTTAACACACACAAGGCCCAAAAAAGACCAAATTTTTTTGACCTTAGTAAAATGATCACACATTAACCACATCCATAAAAAGATTGCAAGACATGAAAGTAAGCAAAAGGTCCAAATACATAGCACAATTTTGAACTCTTGCTATGAACATATATCAGATACCAATTGGATTGAATTAACTACGCATGTTCATGTTTAGCAATGTCTAATGCTTCAACTTCTAAGTTCCAATTCTTGGTCCAATGTTTTGAAACGATCTATCTTGTTATGGATGATCCACAAAAATATATATATTTTGATTGGATTGATTTAAATCTCCATGTATGACAAAAAATTTACACAATTCGCAATGAATATTATGTTTTCGTAATTTCATTTCATGTTCCTTTGCACCATCACTATTCTTTAATCAAATCCTTTAATGATTCACAAATAATACACTTAACGAAATTGAAACCTTGTATCCTGACATCAACATTCAAGTGATGTCTCTTTTTCAAAGGACTTATAACATATTTATCCAATGTTGAATTCCTTGTTAATCTTCAATCCATAAAAACCAACATAAAAACTAGATCAAAAGGTTGACATTTCAAACATTCAATTGATTGAACATTTTTGACAATATGTGATTAATTTTTTATTTTATCCTAGTGGCTAGTAGGTGGGAATACAATCATTATCATGAACCTTTCTCCAACATTAATAAATTATTCTTTTATAATTTCAATTTCATTAAGAAAATACATGAACAGTCATTGGAAAAATGTATGGTAATTAAGAAGTCAAGCTCAACTTCAACACGTCATTGCCTTGCTCATGAATCATTTTCCATGTATTTAAAATCAAAAGTTGAACATCTTGTCAACCATCTCCAATGACTTCCATTTGATGTGGCATGATATTGGCATATGCATAATTAGGGACTATATATTCAACTTTGCTTGCCTAACAATGATCTATTGCTTTTTGGTCCCTTTGTTTTCATGCAACAAATATTGATACCCATGTTGATTTTCCTACTTATACAATGTACACCATGTATGTTGTTCATGTCAAACCCACAACTTTGTACCAAGTTTTTTCACAAATATCAACCCCTTGAATAGTGATAAATTTGCACATGGATCCAAATGAAATTCAACAAGCCAATCTTTTTACATGGGATTAAAGACTATTGTCCTTTGGAAGACTTCCTTTCGTTAAAAAACACCTTTTTCATAGAAAGTAATTTTCAAATGAAATCTTTTGTAAATTTTTATTTATTAGATTTATAATTACCCCAATATGTCACATGTTTTGTGTCAATCATTTTATGATAAATATAATTTTTTTAAATGCAAATTTTTTGTAAGATTTTGCATTTCATTTTAAAACATGATCACAATTCATACCAAAACATTTTGACATTTTAAGCTTTAATTTCTTGTATTATAAGCTATAAATGTTTTTTACACACCATATACATTACACCACATTTATATGTTGTAAAGGACTCATGAACTTTAAATAGACCTTAAAGTTTTAATAAATAAAAAAATCATTTTTTGGGAAGTTTTGAATGTTTTTTAGATGTGTTTAATACTCCCCAATCACTTTTCTTTTTTTGAAAATTAAAAGGTTTGTATTATGAAAATTAAAGGAGCTTTTATGAAAGTAGTGATGTTGAATGTAGTTATTAATAAGTTGTTCAAACCAAAATTCAAAATTGGAACATGTAATGATTCAATTTAGAGTTCATAACATCCATATTAATGATCAAGCAGAACTCACCATGATTAACATGCCATGAAATTGGCACCACATAGACATATGTAAAAGCAAATTGTAAAAGTTTGACATTATGACATAAATTTTGGTTCATTTGAATTCATTTTGACTTGCTTTTTGACAATAACTACTTCCCTTGGGTCATAAACAGTGACTCACTTTCTAGTAGCAAAATCCCAAACTTCATTTACAAGATCACATTTAGTTCTTCTCCAAGTACAATGTCTTAATGAAAGCACATGTGAATATTTGCTAGGTCTTCCTCCTCTAATAGTGTCAAGGTTACATTCCAGAGTGGCATTGTCACTATTAGAAGTATCATTGCTATTATTGGAAACACTATAAAAACTTTTATTAGCACTATTTGATGTGAAAGTTCATCACATGGTTGTTGGGGTAATTTGGGGCAGACGTTGGCATGTTACATGGCACTCTTTTTGTTTTCAGATTATTTAACCCCTCAAGGCAGTTGGGGTCCATGTGTCCTATTTCTTAGGCTATTGATGTTGAAGCTCATTCAACCTCCAAAGAAACATCTTTTATTGGCCAAAAAAATCCATATCCATTGACATCCCATAAGATCTATGCTCGGAATTAAGTAAAAAAGACTTTGTTGTGCAAGGGAATCTAACACAATTAATGGTGAAATAACAAAAATTTCAACCTAAGAAGGACCAAATATTGGAAAAAGAATTACATCCCTTATCTGCATAAATTGAATTTGCATTTTAAAAATGGGACGTGAAATCCCATATATCAACATTGACACCAACATTTAATACCTCAACCATTACTTGGTTTCACTAAGTTAATGGATTCATGAAAAACAATGTGAATCCATATCACACATGAAATAATGACAAAAATATTAATGACCATTTTGGAACCAACCACTAAAAAGAAACCATGATATAATATCAAAATAAACTAGGTCAATAGTCAAAAGATCTATTTCCATAATTTTTTCCTTTGGGTTTTTTTTTTCAACAACCCTATGAGTAGACACAAAATCCACCTAATGGCTCCCAAGATGATACTAAAATCAAAATTTGCATGTTGTGGCCCATCTTCTTGTTTCATTTTCTAGTTTCTTTCTTTTTACACAATTTTTACAAGGTGTATACAAATAATGTAATTGTATTTACAAAAATACAGACTATTTTACATGACCTAAAATGGTTTACATGATTTTACAAATCTTACACTTGACATGTAAATAAAATTCCCTAAGCCACATAAACAAAATGTAAGTCCTAAACCATATACATGCACAACACTCATATAAACAAAGTGCACAATTCATGTGTTAAAACCTAGTCTATAAATAATTATTACACATTGAACTACTTACTCAATATAACTAAAAAAACACATTTAGACCACCAAATCTAGCAATCCCATTGGCTTGAAAAAAAAATTCAAGCCCACACACAACCCTATTATGTTAACATTGAAACGAATGATCCTTTTTTGCCATTTCCATTGGTCCTTAAAATGTCCCACAACTAGACCTTATTACACATTTCAATGTTAGTCCATTCAAGATAACTAAGGAAAAAAAATTCAGATGACCAAACCCAAAAATTTCATTGGCCATAACATTTTTTATGCACACCTACACACTAATAGCCTTTTTTCCCAATCTTGTGATGGAGCCAAATTTGTCTATGGACTAGATATGAAAGTAAAATGTTTTAAGAATCCATTTATATTTTGGCTACATGCTAGAACCTGTTGTAGAAATCTGGCAATTTAGCATTATTATTTTCTTGAAATCTGGAGAATTAATGCCACTATTTTCACAGTGTATATGTAATTAGCCACCTCCACAAGTGGAAAATGGGCTCAAGTTAGCTAGGGAAAAAATGCAGTTCAAGCCTATTCAACACCCTTTGTAGAACCCTTGTTTGTAAACAATTAAGGTTAACAAATGTACAACCATAAAGGATTGAACCTATCGATTCTGCACATTTTCAGGCATTGTCATTTTTCCATTAAAGGCCGTAGTGGCAGATTTCGCTTTCTCCTACCTACCTAAACTATGTTAAGACCTACCTAACTACTTTGAGACCTACCTAAGCACCACATTTAGTCCTTTATGCTAGGGGGCCAGCACTAAGTGCTAGTTACGGCTCGCAATTCGCCAAATGGCTCACCTTTCCACTCACTAGGAGCCATAACCAATACCTAGTCTAACTCACTAATACATCACCAATAAAATATAGGAAACTTATTTGAAGATTACTAACTACCCCATCTGTTGAAATCCACAATCACCTTTGAAAGTAATTAAGTTATAATCAACCTGATATATTTGTCAATCGATAACTAATTGGCCACTAAACTAGGAAGAAACTTCAACATGACATAGTAGCAAAGAGAACATATAAAGAACACATTCGTGATTTTTTTTCAATTTTGTAGTCTACCAACAGTGGTGAGCCTCCCTAAGCAGATTTCAACTTAACTGGCAATCCTTTTGTCGAATACCATTAAATGTGTAGCTCGTATGCAAGCTTATGGTTATCGTCTCCCCCAACTTTAAAATGGATGAAATTTGGTGTCTAGTTTTTGAATATTTATATATTTCACTGGAAATTTGGGTCAGTGCGCCTTATGGTGACTCTTTGCCAAAGAAAAAAAGACTAGAACACATCCATATGATTCCACATGGTGAGGTGCCACCCAAAATAACTCCCACATAAAAATGAATTTTTTTTGGTACGATTAATCAAACTATCAAAATTGAGTTAAAATTGAAAACAAATTTGAATTTTTTTGTCATGCCAGTATTTCAATCCAGTAAATTGGAGTTTGGATTCACTCTATTATATCAGAAAGATTGATTGCCAGAAAGTTTTACAAAATATAATGCTTATATGATGTGACATTATTCAATACTTTTGCACCAAAAAAGAATTTCCAATAAGTCAAATAAAGAGTTGAGGTATTCCAAATTTTCTTCATTGATTTGTGAAATACAAGAATTATATAAGAAAATTTCCTTTTGAGCAATTGTTGGTTGCTAGCAATGTATACTACCTTTAAAATAAAATTGGTACTATTTGAGTGTTGCCTAGCAACTATAATATCACACCCACACATCTTTCTATTGTTCCAATCGCCAAGGCTTGACATACATGATCATAATCCCAATGATTTCAAGGAAATAAAATTTAGGCCTAAGACATACCACATGATGTGCATCCTGTGAGTTCAAAATGTGTCCATGTATGTATCATATTATCTTAAAGGCAATCACATCTGAATATACTAAATATAATTTGATGAACATTTTACTCAATGTATGATATATTGAGTAAGGTAAGGTGTTGTCAATGACTAATCAAAATTCACAAGTGTTATATAACAAACAATTATTTTGTCATATGTTCCAAAAAAATTGAAAATCTATATCTAAAAATATGCACTATATGACAAAAACTAATTCAACCCCACAATCTCCCATGGCAAAAGTAGAAATATATAAAATTAATGACCAGATCATTCCCACTAGAATTATCATTTGACATCATCTAGGTTTAGCACCACTAAGTTCAATCAAACCCCTCGTACTACTCATTTGTGAGGCTTTAGAAGTGTCTCCGTATGAATAACTACTTGATACATCACTAGGTTTGGTTTTCATATCACCAAAACCCATGAGGGGTTCTTCATCCATGTTTGATTTCTCACTAGTAGTACTCAAATGGGCATTTAGACTTTCATCATTTGTTAAAAATAGATCATAGTTTGCACTTTGATATTGGGATTGTTTGATAACCATCTCAATCTCCATGTTCCCATTTAACATTGCCACCACTTTGTCCATTGATGGTCGCCTTGAAGGTGTTGCTTGCACACACAAGAGCCCTACATTTATGGTACGCAATATTTCCACTTGAACATATGAACCCTTTAGACTTGGGTCCATTAGATCCAAAAGCTTGTCCTCATTATGCAACTTCCATGCCTATACCATGCAAACCATCAAAACAATTGATGTCCTTGTATTGCAACTTTCAAACTAGTTGGTATAACCCTTGATACATTTTGAGAAGAGAAAACCCAAAAGTGAGCAGGAGTCCTTACACATGATAATTAAATAATACAATGCATCTCATATGATCGTTTACATCAGACTACTAGGTTTTTGCATGTAAATGGTGTAGGGAATTGGGTTCCAAATTGCAATAGAACAAAAGTATATCATGGAGTAATCTTCTAAAAGTGATGATGAAATGACCAGTTACTTACCCAATCCACAAGAGAAGATTGATCCTTGCCCGTAAACTTACGATCGATGCTGCCCCTGCCACTCACAATTTCTAACAAGACAACCCCCAAGCTATACACATCGATTTTCTCACTGAATTGGCCACGAGTATATTCTGGAGCTAAATAACCCCTGCAATAATGAATAAAAAACCAAATATTTAACAATCATGCATACATATACAATTTGAATCAAGGACTCTAAAAGTTATTGATTAAGATACTAATATTATATATTATATTATGTTGAGATGTGGTCAAAACACTAAGATTACAAATGATCATTTGACTTTGTTACCTTGTTAATATATCCATTGTAAACCAATCATGGTGACATAATTATTGAAATACTATATAGCAACATCTATTAGGTAAACAATAATAAATTGATAAATATTTGGTTGTACATATGATTTAGACACTTTGATGTAAGATTTTATTTTGTATTTAAATGTTATTACTTCAACTTCTTATTCATAATGAGTTTTTTTGGATTTTGTAAAAATAATGATTATTACATAATTAGTTGTCAATTAACATTACAACATCCAAACACATGTATAGGGTACTCACATAGTGCCAACAATGTTTAACGTTTCGACAAGACTACCAATCTTTGGGAAAAGTCGTGCCAAACCAAAATCTGCAATTTTGGCATTTAGATTTTTGTCAAGCAAAATATTGGCTGGTTTGATGTCTCGATGCACTATTGGAGGTTGTACATCTTGATGAAGATATTTGAGGCCATCAGCTATGCCAATACATATGTTTTTCCGAGTTGGCCAATCCATGTTATGACCTCCTTTACCCTCTGTTTTAGAAACAAAAGAAAGCACAAAACAATTTTATGAAGAAAATTTGCTTATTTAACCAAAATAATACCTTGAACATATTATAATCAAAAGTGAAATAACTCAACACCAATAGTTGACCTGTAATTCAAAATAAAATTTACAATGTTGCACAATTTTATATCCATTCAATCAACTTCAAAGTTTAATTTTACAAACATTACAACAAAACGTATTTAACCAAAAATTTGTGATACATCTTGAAAAATATTTTTTGTGGTTTTGATGTTTTGTATTGTGGGTTGAACATAATGTGAAATTCAAATTCAATGAGTTCAATCTAGATCTTTTAATAATAAGCCACTTAATAACATGTTCTAAATCGAACTGACATGTTTATAAGATTTGAAATCATGTTTACAAAAATAAATTTGGTGATAAGATCAACAACAAAATAACAAAGTAAACCACTAAATAACAATTAGAGGATATAATGCCTTGAGAGATGTTGATCTCCCAAAATATTTGCAGCTCATGGTGATAGTTTTTGTTTTATTTATCGCACAATTTTATTTATTATGTAGGAAGAACATTAATTGTATCCCATATACCACCTTTTCCAAAAGGGTATGTCAACTCTCCTAAAGACCAATTGACACATTATCAAAAACACTTTCATTTTTTGATCATTTTTATTTACAACATATTCTTCATTTCCTTATGAGGTTTTAAAGATGTTTACAAAATCACATTGAACAACAACATAATACTATTATTTTCACATTTATTTTCAATTTGATTGCTTCTCCCAAAGGTAGGGTAAAAAAATATTACCAAAAATAACTTCTGCCAAATTGTTGTTCTCCACAAACTCGTATACAAGGATTCGTTGATTGTTATCACCAAAACAACAACCTTTGAGTTTCACTAGATTCTTGTGGCTCACACTTGTGACAAGCGCAACTTCATTGGAAAACTCCTTGGTTTCTTGTTGTGTTTTTAGTAATAATAACTTGACAGCAATCTCACTTCCATCTGGCAATACACCCTGCAAACATTAAAAGTTACCAAAACATTCAGTTTTCAAAATTCTCAAATTTTAGTTGAAGCTTCGTCAAAATGATATATAATTGAATTGAGAAATTGATGACTTGTGATTTAGTGCAAGGAGTCTAACAATACAAATATGTTATAAATACCTTGTAGACAGCTCCAAAGGCACCTTGGCCTAATTTCATATTTTCGTGGAAATTATTTGTGGCTTTTTGTAGATCTTTGTATGCATACATTCTAGGTTGCACATCCTTTTGGGCAAATTCTGATTCACAAAAAATAGAAATATAAACGTTAAATAAATTTATTATAATTTAATTGGAGGGGAGTAAAAAAATTGTACTAAAATGTGCTGAAGTCCTATTGAGCAAGGACTGATGACACTATATCATTCCAAGGTGAAAACATGGATAAACCATTAAATAATAATTTTTTTTTGTTCTTTCATGCCTTCCAATAGAAATAACATAACAAGAAACAAGAAGTATACTCCCAACATGGCAGTTAATTTGGGGTGCACCGTGGGGGGATTAATTATGTTTTGATTCATCAATTGATAACATTTAGCTTTTCTAATTGATGAATCAAAACATAATTAATCCCAACCACTTGGGTTTGATACTAATTAACACATAAAATGATATTCCAAGTACCTAATTTTTTCTCTTAAGATCTAGTGTTGTTATCATGGTAAAATTTCACAATTAAATTTCAAAAGCAAATAAACAACATAAAGTACAAAAACTCAAACATGAAGGTTTATGAATTTGTTTGACCACCTTCTTTAATTTGACAAACTTTATGTTCAAGCAATTTTTTGTCCTGTCGACGTGCCTTCCGATACCAACAAAAACAAATGAAGGCCATCACTATCGAAAAAAAGACCATGCTCCCAATTGATATAGATATGATAAGTATGGTATGATTGTTTCCTGCTGGACAAATCAAGGACCATTAAAACCATTCAACAAAAGACATTGTTGTTTATAGTTTGCAATGTAATAACACTCCTTAGATATCAAGTTTTGAAAACTTCTGATTCTTTGTAGAAATGTGCAAAATGAAACATGGTGTTCATGACATAGTTTTATGAAAAATAGTTGATGAATGCATATAACAAGTTATTAGTTCCATAATAGTGCATACTGAAGAACTTTGTTTTAATCTTCATATGACATCAGTTACTATCATTCACAAAATGAAAAAAACGAGTATGAATTCTTGCTTTTTACTGGCGTGTAGATGTCATTGCAAAAATATTTTATATATGTTGTATTTGGTGAAGACACTTCAGTTTTTGTGTGCAATTCGCAATATGGGTTGTTTTCAAGCCTGTGAAATGTTCAATTACAACACATTAGTGATTGTTCTTGTAATCAAGTTCTAAACTTCCAAATATATTTTACCCTCATTTTGATGCATGTTATCCATTATAGTGTCTAACTTTTTTATCTATAGTAGTTGTTGGTTTATTTTCAAACTTTCAAGCTAGTGAAACCGTCTAAATAACAAATTGTTGCACCATTCGAATTTTTGACAAGGATATAAAAATAATCAGGTCCGATTAATGATAGCCAACAAGGACTATGGTTTTACATGACCCCCTTAAATTCAATGCCAATGAAGGGCGCTAATGAAGGTTTTAAGGATACATACTTGACAGAAACATTACTGAAAACTATGCTGTCATTATACAAAACAGTTGTTATGTGGTTCCCCGTGAAGTCCACTTCATAAGTGCATGAAAGGTTGATGCTTCGTAAATGGAGAGATCCGGATATGCTATTGTTGTTAAGCCTTCTACAAATCCAATTCACTAATTCACATTAAAAATGTAAATGCATTTTAAGAAAATCATTATAGAAATTTCAAAACCTAATAGATATCAAAGTTCAATGCTCTTAATGACATAGTCAATAATTTCCAAATATATTTTAAAGATTACTGTTCTAAAAATATTGTAAAAATACTGAAAACCCAAAGTCATTATACAATTGTGTGTGTAGCAACATATCTTGGTAAATTATGTTGGGTCAATTTTGTTCCAACTTAGACTACAAGGTCTATTTAACAACCAAATGAAATCATCATGCAATTAGTGGGTTCCATATTTTTTGTCAACAGGAAGACCGTTGGTCCATCAAAAAACGTATTGTGGGATTGTATTAATCTTGAAGTACAAGATGCAATAGAGGGATCCAAAGGTTATGTTCTGATAATACTTGAGTTATTCCACCCCAAGCAGAGACTTAGAGGTACAAAAATCTATTCAGTAATTTAGATTTTTAAAGTTCAATTAATTCTAAAAAGTATGGATTGGTTCCCAATCACATAATCCAAGACAGTTGGTCTAAGATACACCGAAGTTAACTAATATTATTATGTAACTCTATTTCCTATAAATTAACTGTGTAATAATATTTCACATCTCTATTGCATACAAATTCATGAAAACTTGACTAAATCTATGTGATTAGATTGTATTAAAAAAATATGAAAGTTATCTAAGAGAAGACTTACAATTTTTGGAATGATGCGGAAAAGCTACTGAAATTGGAGATATCACTGAAATTATTGTATGATAAGTCCAAAATACCCAATTCAAACGATGGTGATGTCGAATCGAAAACCAAATCAATATTAATACTTCCGCTCATGTTGTTGGTACTAAAATTCCTGAATAACTTCCCAACCATAATGTAAGTCCAAATCAATTCTAAAATTGACATTTTTTTGTCAACTTGCAAAAATTAAACAAAGCTACGACTCAAGCTGACATGTTTCAAGTCCTCAATGTGTAAACAGTTATCATTTTCCAACTTATATTGTGCATTAACAAATTTGCATCACCATCGAGGCTCATTCCCATTAGAATAATGCACAAACTATACAAATACACCATAATCAACAATTTGCACATGACTTTTGCTCCTAATTAACATGAGGTACACACACTTCTCGAAGGTGGGGTGCCCCTCGAAGGTCAGGTAGTTCTCCACTTAAGTGATTTCCTTGTAATTCCCTACATCATCAAAAAACAGTCCATGAAATTTTAAGTTTATGATTAGAAGTAATCTGTACTTGCCAGGCATATTAGTAATCACATCTTTAAACATGATATAGACTACTTCAAACCTTTCCAAACACATCACAATACTTGAGAAAAGTTCTTAGTCATCCTTTGTGTTGTAGTAATTTAGGGAAACTCTTTACTCTTTTCTAAATGAATTTTTGAAACTAATCATGCCTTTTCATGTGTGTTTAAGTTTCTAGTGTGGAATTTTTTAAATTATATTTATTAAAATGATCTTTGAAATTATAAGCCCACATGAGAAGTTCAATGAACATCCAATTTAATTCTTTAATTACGTAGCTTGCACATTGGTGTTAAACAAACATCCACCCGTTCATGATCATAGGTAAGTTCACGTTTCAAGATAACTCTCAGAATTTTGTTTAATGCTAGATTTTGTCTCAAATCTTAGTAATATATTTGATGCAAAGAAAATATTCTTTTCAACACATATTTGAAACAGATGAAAGTCCACTTGAATTGGCAAAAGGCCTAAATTCCATCCAATTTAATTTAAATTCTTTTTAGCATGAGACACATTTACATTATAATTAGAAATTCTTATTGAGATTGAAGTGTTCTCTGATTAGGAAAATGAATAATGGTTTCTCAAAAATCTTAGAAACATATTTGCAACCACACCGAAGATAAATTACATTTGGTAACATCTCATTTTCCAATTACTTACATTGACACATTATTGCATTCAAAAATTTGTGCATGCCTCATGGTCATGATTTTGATTGTTGGTGTGGCATGAAACACATGAAAAAATTGCAGGAATCATAGTCCATGCATCACCCCAATTTGAAATTAATATAGCAAATTTAATTGGACAGTGAATCCATATTTCAGTTGATCATTCTCCAAAATTTTAATGAAGATTCTTTTACATTCATAGAACAAATTTGTTTGAAATCTAATTACGGACATTGATAAAAAAATAAATTTAAAAGGTTCTTGAATGGTGTAATCAATAATGTTTTTGAAAACTTGATTCTAAAAAATGAATAAAATTTATCTAAGTTAAGAAAGCGATTTGGAAGATACATTTTGACAGCTTCAACAAACAAGAATGAAGAGTGAAATATAGGACACTTACAATGTCACAAGGGCTGTCAAATTATCAATACCCACAGCCTGGTTGGTATTTGATGAAGTTGGAATTGTTCCATAGAGTTGATTGCCAGATAAATGTAATGACTGTAAACCTGAGAAATTTCCAAATTCTGGAGGGATTGGCCCAGTCAAGTTGTTGTCACTCAAGTCTCTGATTTAGGGGCAGAAACATGATTTGATGTTAGAATTGTTAATCCAACAACTAGTTCTTAGTGACAAGAATTGGACAAAACCTCACAAGATAACTTGACTCTTCAAAGCTTAAAATCCAAAAAAGTAAGAAATAAATCCTCCTTGACACGTCTAAGAATTTCAACATTATTGCAATAAGACAGTTACATTTAGATCATGCACTATTCTTTAAGGAGACTAATATTCTACTCATTTCAGCCCTTTTTTTCTTGGCAATTTTTTTTTTTGGCCTGGCCGACCAATCTGGTGATTTTTGGAGTCTACCATCGCCAGAACTCATATCACAATAAAACAAAAATTGCCAAATAGCGACCCCTTGTAACTTGTAGCCAGAATCATAGAAGGACCATAACTATTGAGCTTAATATTTAGAAATTTATGTTAGATTTAGCTAAATATTCCTGGGGACGATCGCCATGTCAGCTGAATCATCCAAGTGACTGTCGCCACTCCAGGGCTTTCACAAAATTGAAAAAAAAGGGCTGACTCATTTGGCTGTTGGGATGGCCTTTGTGAGATAAACTTACAGCAGTGCCAATCCGGTCAAATTTCCGTATATGTAGGGGATGTTCCCATTAAAACCATTGCCATGTAGGTCCCTACCACCTCATTGCCCAAAATTCTGGTTAGTATTTGAAGGAAGCACGAACTCATCAGGGCATCTTCTTTCACATGCATGAAATCAAAGTCCCAGTTACTTTTCCAATCAACAGGGTTGGGTGGCAGGCAACTTATACCACTTATAATGAATCATTAGGTGAATAAAGCAATGTATTTAGTGACCTTTAAATTCCAAAGAGCCTCATGGATACTAAATAAAAATGGAAGCATGTTCCCATGGTTTTAAAATGCAAATTACACCCCCAAAATCCTGGTCTGGAGTCTGGACATCTGGACGTCAGGCTAATATCTGATATATATGTCCAAGTATCAAGTCCCCAGGCCATACCCACACCTAGACTGGAGAACTAGCATCTGACTAGAACTGGACCAAACCTAACCCCCAAACTCATTTAGTATAGATTTCAATTCGTAATAAATTTGAGTGCTGCGTTGCTGCGCATTACCAGTGACCATCAATTTTTTATTTTTTTTCCTTGTGTTTTCATATGGTTTTCTATAATTCATCATTACTTATGTCAATGTCAAAGTTGATTTAAATTAGTATACATTTCATGGACATGAAAAGATACATGATAATTTTTATTTTTTTATCCATGTTGGTGGATAGGAAGAAAGAGTGAGATATTTATAAAATGAACCTAATTATTAGGAAAGGTGGGAAATAATTATTTAAAAAGTTAATCAAAAAATGAAGTAGCTATTAAGGAAGAAATGAAGTAGTTAGACTTGAAAATGAGATAATCATTATCTTTGGAATGGTCCATGGACGACCGTACAAAGGACCATACAAAATCCCTCATATATCAGTTCTGATTACTCCTCACTGGAATTCAAATTTTTAAAAATAACCAATTACTTTTTAAAATAATAGAACCCCAGTTGGGGTAGACATGTTATTTTTCTTATAATAATTTTAATTATACATTTTCTTCTCGGAATAATAAATTTGGGGGTGAGGGTGGAAAGGGTGGGTTAGACATGTAGTTACTTTTGGAATATGTTTCAAGCATGCAATTATTTTATTTTGTTTAGGAATATCGTTGGTGTAGGGTAAAAGCCTTAGGATATAAGGTAAAGCCCTAGGGGGTTGGGGTATTCCCAAAGTAAGGGGCTTAGCATAAGGTGATAGCCTGAGTCCAGCCTGCATTTTGGAAAGTTCCCCCACCCATGGACTTTACCCATCATGATGCAGGAAGGCAAATGCTATCCTAAGCCTCAACATCTGTAGATCATCAGTTGTGCAAGGAAAGGAGTTCTTCCAACTTCTTTGTGAGAGTACGGAACCATCTTACATCTACAAGCAGGCATAATTTTTTCCTCCCACTCTCCTGGAGTAGCCATAAAATCTCTCCCTGTTTATGGGAGTGACATTCATGAATATAAGGTGCCCTCCAAATACACAAGGAATTCTTTGATTCCTTTACATATAAAGGAAAGGATCAGGGCCTTCTGTAATTTAAGGGCCTGCAGCCAAGGGCGGTAGCTAGAGCCCAAGACTGAAAATTAAGGAATGCCCCCAAATGAGACAAAAATTAAAGAATGCCCCCTACCCTGGCCTTTCCTTTGCATTTAGGAATGGGCCTGATTTCTTTATTTTTCAATGCTTCAAGTTGTCTCAAACCAGGAGCATAACGCATTATGGGCATTGAAACCAGCACAATGCAATTTTTTTCATAACGGCCCTCCATTGATAGGGGGGTTTGGTCCAATTTTTGACAAGCTTATTTCAACAAAGCAAAATCAGGCCGTTGTTTCATGGTAAGAGAGAAAACTCACAGGTAGACAAGATTGGAGAGATTCACAATTGCAGTGGGCAAGGGACCTTGAATTCCTCTGTTTGATAAGTCCCTGCAACATGATTACAACACACTAAGAAAGTCGATCAGTTCTCAAACTCTATTTCACTTTTACAATTTGAGATCTTAGTACAAGAATGAGAAGTCTAGCAAACAAATCCAGTATCCACCCATAGTCCTGGGTGAAAATTGGTAACAAACAAAATTGAGGGGGATGGGGTGGGGGGTGACTTTTGTTTATTTTTCCTGTACCCAATGTGTTCCGTAAAGCATTTCTAAACAGCAGCTCATTTTTTATCTCATATCATTTGTCCATGGATCAACTTCAATGTATATAAATTGTAAGGGGGGGCGAGGGGAGGGGGGCAGGGAGGTGTGCCAAAGGGAAGCACGCTTCTATTTTGGGGGAGGGAAACATATTTAGGCTTGGACGTTGGGCATTGCACCCCTGTTCCAAAAATATTGGTGATGGGCTAATCAATGGCTCCATCTGAAGAAAAAGACAACCGAGAAAACAAACAGTGGGTGCACCTGCCCACTAATTAATAGAAGCATGAATAAGTACTGCCAGTTTAAAGTAAAGGTTGAAGGAGGCCACTTACAAACTTACGATGTGAAAGTAAAAGGACTGATTATTGATATGGTTATATTCATCGTAAAACCGAAACCAATCGCAGATAATTCCTGGCCAATCTTCTGTCATGCAAGGAAAGTTTGAACTGAAATTCCATTTTATCCACTTGTGGAAAGTCGAATCGTTGTATAAACTCTGTAGAGCATCCGCTGCCACCAGAACACATGAGCAGGTCATCTTCCTTGTCAGACACAAACACAGAGAGCCAGCTACTTCAAAAGTTCAGTTTATCGACTACAAGCTAAGTCCTTAACACGCGCTGAACTGTGTCAGCTTACTAGACCTTTAACCAGACATCTGATGCCCGTGTGATGTCCATGAATTTTCGCAAGTGATCAGGTACTCGACATCTATGAGCTTATTACGATTTGGTTTTCTAATTTTCCAGGAATTCTGAAATTTTATGAGCTTTCGTACTGATATCGGCTATTTAGGAAAATGCTTCAATCGAGAAACGTGTTGCAGGACCAGATATAAAGATACGTCAGGAGATTTATACCACTATCTTATATTTCTTATGCACCTCAAAAATCTAACGGCAAAAAGCTCAACCCGGTGTTATAAATTGCTGCTCTATTCATAGTAAGATGGATATGTATTGATCTGGTTAGACCTACGTGTGTGGCAGGTGTTTGAGTACGCATGTCTGAAAATCAGCGAAAGTTGCAAGAAAATCCAGATTAAAAGTCCATACCCTCGATCACCGGGTAGTAGTAATACGTTTTGATATTATTGGCGGAACCATAGATCGGAATCCTATCCCACCCTGGATATGATGAGGCGAAGGGGTCCGGCGACGGAGCTGCTGCTTGAAAGAGAAGTGCGAAAAAGAGCAAGACAAGAGCAAGCCTGCAGCAGCCACTTGTATAAAGACAGCCATGATGATAAGCAGCATTAAGAAGAAGAAGAAGAATGCGCGGGCGAGGTTTGGCATGATCAGTGGTGCAGCGGCAGCGTGAATATTGATCAACGTGGTTGCTGCAAGTCTCGACACCTATCAGAGCAGGCTCATGAGCAAGTATAGCAGTGCTGGAACTATTCAAGCTTAGCCTGCTGCAGCTACCCATCTTGTTGCACACACTATAAGCGGCGGACTGTGGGTGTGAAATAGCTCCACTACCTCCGACGTCTCGGTGCACACGGCCTGTTGTTACAAAGCTAAAGAAATCACTATCGAGGTTGTGCAAGCTCGCCCTCCAGAGAAAACCAAGCGTCGAGTACAGTACGTCTCGAACCCCCCAATTTTCTCAATTTATGACATTTGTCCTGTGATACCCGGCGGGCACCACCAGGAAATGGCATCCACAAGGTTTGATGTACAGTTTATAGCTCAAAGCTGCTGCAGGTTTACTGGAGTTATGCCTGCGGTCAGCTCCATCTCACATAGGCCCTAATTCCGAGGCCCTGAGCCTTATGTACCACAACAGGGTGAAAACTCCCACTCTTTGCTGTGTAGGGTAAAGCCAGATGGTGGGGGCATTCCAAAGCCTAGAATGAGTATTGGGAACAAGTCCTGCATTTTGGGAACGTCCCCTCCCACCCATGGCCTTTACACCTGAGGTGAATGTTATCATGAACTGAAAGATAGCTAGAGCACAAGGTGCAAGACGACAAGGGCTCTTATGCCTACTAGTCAAGAGCAGGAGGGATCTTTTGCCCATAAGTAGGTGTGACATCTCTCCCCCTATCAAGGAGTAGGTGTAAGATCCCTGGTCTTTTCTAAGAGAGCTATTCATGGACATAAGATGTCCTCCAGAATACACTTAGGAAATTTCTTCTAAGTTCCTTATGGTGGTTCATAAAAACTATGGATAGCCCACGTAAGACTAAATAAGGGACCTCTCCGATTCTAGATTTAATATTTCCGGGCCTAAATATGGTCACTAAGAAGTCTAGGTCAAAAAGGTAAGGATACCAGTGTGAACTTATGCTGGTTGATGGTGGCCAGAATTGCATACCGATTTTTTAGTCTCCTCCTGGCATGAAAGACGGCTTTTCCTCTTTTATTCCTCCTTTGGTAGTGCAATAAACTCTGGAAGATGGGGTCATCATTTGTCTTTGTCACAAACTCAAGAGCATAGTTAAAGAAGAAAAAGTGGGTAGTGGTCGAATACTTACCTATTGTCAACTGGTCACATACTTTTTTGTCCTTTTGTTCCTATTGTTTATTTCTGTAAAGTGTTTTTCTTCAAAAAAAAATCATTTCACAAGAATCTTTTGCTGAAAAACACATGCTACTATTTGAAAACACGGTTTTTCGAGTAGGGTACTTTTCAAATGTCTGTTTTAAAAACATAATTTTTTTGCCACAAACAAGTCATTTACTGTGCAACAATAAAGTCCGGCTAATTTCCTGTTCCCTTGTCTTTCTCCAGCAGGAAATGAAGGTGCACAATAAAGTATGGCTGATTCTGTTTTCCCTTGTCTTTCTCCAGGAGTAAAGGAAGGGAAAACTTGGAAAACTTGTGCAACAATGAAGTCTGGCTCAGGGTTTCTTTTTATACTTTTAACTTGTAGCATGAATGGCAAAGGCATGAGTGAAGGTAGAGCCTTTACAGTTAGTTCTCAAAAAAATTAGTTTGATGTATATGGCTCAAAAGCAATAACAGAATCAAATTTTGGCAAAGAGTCTTTAAATAGAAAGGTTAATTCTGGCTCCTACTTGCACATCCTTGTGTACACAAGACGGCTCCAAGCATGGAGAGGCATTAAGTTTTTAGGCTTCCAACATATAATTTTCTTATGGAATCAGGCTGTGATCTAAAAGGAAGTGAACTCGATAATATTCTAGTGTGAACACAGCAAGTTTTTAGGGTTTTAATTTTTGTTTTCAGTGATTATCAACTTTATGTGTGTTAATGGTGAAAATTATTTCATCTTTGTTTGTTTCTCTAAGATAACTATAGCAATAATAGAGCTTGTGAAGATGGGTAGGAAAATTGATTCGTTTGTGTATTATGTAGAGCTTATCGGCACAAAGCTATGGATGGCTAAGGAAGGTATGGCATTGAAAGGAGGCTTGGAGCACTGGACAATGGAAGGCAGAATAAGAAGGGGAATTCAAAAGCAATGGGGGCACTTTTTTCTTCTTACATAATCAGTCTAAAGAGATAGTGGGTTTTTCTTGTCTTGATTGATAGTTGTTGGGTGAATGCATGGTATGGTGGCTCATTTATGGAATCACATTCATATTTTTGCAGGGTATCTTTTATTTAAATGGATGTGGTGATAAATATATGTTTCAATTTGTTAATTAATAATTGATTCTAAATTCTTAACTTGATTATGAAACTAAAAGCATAATTTTTTTTTGAAAATGTCACCCTTATTATTAATAATGGACTTTTGGAAAGACAACATACGAATTGATTTCCTAACTACAAGGGTATAACGTCAATGTATTCATAGTAAATTTTAATTTAATTTATTTTTAATGATTGAATATGTTGAAGAATGGAATAAATTACATATATATGGGACCATTTTCTTGAAAACCTTACCAAATGTTTTTGTATGGCATTTAAGTATTTTCATAACTCCTTGTGAATTACAATTTATGTTATTTTTTGTTTTTTGTTTAAATTTCTTTTATTATGAAATATCTAAAGTGGCCATTATTCATATGGACTTTATAAAACATTTTTCCAAATATTATGATTTTTAAAAATTGCATCCATCAAAATAGTTAACGTCATTAGCATTGTATTTACATTTTAAAATAAAATATGAATGTTCACAAATTTATGAACATCAACTTATAAATGATTATAATCATAAGTTATGATAAACAAGTAACCAAGTTCTTTAGCAAACTTTTTTGGACTCCTATGGAGTGGAGCATTTGTTGAAAATGAGCCACCATACCATGCATTCACCTTGCTATATTTGGTTTCCGCTACACCAATAACTACTCTATGGCAAGCAATACACTCTTTGTAAGAATGTTTTCTTATAAGGGGTTGATGCTAAGGATTGATGACAAAAAGGGAGGAAGTCCAAGCTGTAGTTAAAGGGCCATTTAGAAGATCAATATGCACTTGCATTGAGTGCTATAGATACTTACTTAATTTCTCTTTAATCCATGTCATAAGTCAAGTATTTGAGTGAACACTAGAAGCCTTAGTTGGGGTGACCTTGGGTTGGGTAGAATGAAAGAAATTAATATAGACATATTTATAGTTCAAATCTACACAAAGATCTACCATTCTTTAGTGGTTTTAATCAACTCGGTGTATATCACTACTACTTGGGTTTAGACATTGAGTTCAAAATTCTTTGTGATTAAGGTTTTTCAATTAAGGAATTTAATTTCTTTTGCATTGTTGCATTTGTTGGAGATGGGTTAATAGCTCACGTGGACTAATTGAACACTAAGGGTTCTAACCTCAAATTATACCTCAGTAGATTTAGATTTTTGAACATCTTTGTATGGTTTTGTATATGGTCCAATCAATTAATTGTTATTACGTCAAGTTAGGAAGTAAACATCATGTGCGTACCAGTTAGCAATTCACACATAGAACATTGAATTTTGTTCCAACAAATCTGCAATAGTAGTGGAATTTTGGTAGCACCAAGTTTGTAATTTTGATGATGTAATTTGCTAGATATAATGGTGTTTGGATTTCTAAGAATGGTGTTCTACTATGAGCTATTTTTGCACAAGAGTGTTTTCTTTCTACACCCTTCTTTTTGGTTACAAGGTTACTTGGATCATTTGCAAGTATAAAACAAACAACCTATTGATCTCTAACATTGAACACCTTGCAAGGGATTTGAACCCTAGTCCCAAGGACCCTGCCCATTGTAACTCAAGGTACTTATAACATTTAACATAGTTAATAAAAATAGTGGAAAAAATTTACATGTCATAAACAACTACAACCAAAAACACACAAAACCTAAATTGTAATTAAAATGTCAACAATCATGCATTAATCCCTACCTTAACCTTGTCTCTATCATTCCATTATGTAATAGCAACCAGGAAAGGAAAAGAGTCCTTATTGAAGAAATCTTATGTGAACATGCATATAACAATGTTCAAACGCCCCACAAATTGATTCCAAACCTTAGACTTCATGAATGTGAGAATAGAAAATGTCCTTTCATCTTCTACACTTTTGATGATTTGGATAATGGCCAATTCAACAAGTTCATGAACTCATAAAAACAAACAACCAATAGAATATTTGTGGCAAGTTGGCGCCACAACTTAATGACTAGGCTCTCATCTTTAGGCTCTTCCATGGCCTTAGAAGCTTGTGTCTTCATAGTCATCTTGAAAAAGGAAGACTATAGATCCAATGTCTCCCTTGAAAGTGATGCATAAACCCATGAGCCAGAGGCATCAAGTTGCTTGGGTGTACAATAATGTTGTTTGATTACATTAAATGAATTGCAAAGGTCGACTCACAATTTGATTGTAACCAATATTGTGGGTATATGACCCCCAAGTGCATTCATGAGCTCTTGGTTTGGAAACCTCTGTTCCAACTTAGTGACCAACAAATCACATGCAATAATGCACTGGGCTTTCACAACTTTGATAACTACTTCAAAACCATCACGAGTAACTATAAAATGGAGACCAGTTAGGGGATCAATAAAATGAATCAGATGGGACTGTCCTATAATGTGAGAACTCAAATGCTCTATCCCATCATTCAAGTAAGTCACCTAATCCTAGGTTACCATACAAGATGTGTTTGTAACCACATTTGTGAACTTAGGAAAGTTCTTAGGTTGGAAAGAGGTGTTGACATCATTGTACATTTTGTGCAAATTTCATTAGACCATTCACAAATTCCAAGATGGGCAAAATACATGGCAAGCCAAGGATCATGTCAATATCACACATATTTAACAAATTGGCTTTAGTTAATTCCACACCAACATTATTAGTTACCAACTTATTGATGAGAGTCTTATATTCTTTCCCAACTTGCTTCAAAGGCAACAACATATTAATCCATTTTGTTTTCACATTCCACAGAAATTTAGTTTTTCAATTTTTACAATTTTAGCAAGTTCGATAATTTCAAAATGGCATTTTGGGAGGTATAAAAATAACCGCATAGTGTTTGAAGGAGGTTTTCCAATTTAGAAACCATAGGCATTGTAAACAAACTTTGCACTACAAGGTTCATTTTGTGCACCATGCGATGGATCCCAATGAAGTAAGGTGCTTACTTAGTCCTCACTAAAGTAGTAACTCTAACTTTAATGCCTTGAAATGTGGATGCACCATTAGTTCCAAGACACACAAGGCGTTGGGCAGCCTGATCTTTAGACAAGCCACCAAACTTCAATAAAATTACAATAAGTACAACTTTGATATAAATAGGAGCCCCACCTTCAACAAGTTATTCAAATGTGAGCAAAATAGGCACTTGTTTCCAACCCTCCACCACATAACAGTGGATAGAAATCTAGCTTTGAATATCAATTGTTATCATTTCATCCATTGAAATTAAAAGAAAGCTTGAAGCCATAATTGTTGTCTTAGTGGCACTTAACACCACATTATGTATGCTTTTAGTAATCTCCCAACTTGCAAAATCATTCCAATGTTTCAATGATTGGTTAGGCACTTTAAAGAATGTAAACAAAGACTTCATCTACTCATATTCAGTCATAGGATTGCCCTAAGAAAGAAAGTGGAAAATCAATGCAAATTGAACAAGTTTTTTCTTCCTTTCTACCACATCACTCATAGCCATCTACTACATCACAGATTGTCTCCCCCTTGCCACATATAATCGCTCATTGATCACATGTTGATTTGTCTTCAATGTGTAGTATTTTCCCATAACACACATATGGCATAGCTATAATGGCCTCCCTTTGACTAGCATGTTTCCACAATGAGGCACAAAAAGTTTATCACGCCCACCAATTATTGAATATACTTTGCATTTCACCTAATTCACCTTCCCATCATCACCCACTGCAAGTGTCTTGGAATCAACGATTCATCTCATAAACCTTTTTTCATTTTTTACTAGCCTTTGCATCAGCTTATGCTTAGGCTAGATCCAACATGATGCAATCAACCTCATGAATCTAGTTAAACTAGCACCCGAGGTAAGAACCATAGGAACGAAAGAATTTATGTTTGAAATCCTTAAGAAGTTGTATAGGTGCCATGAATAGAAATGAAGTGATTGCAAACTATAAATTGTAGAGAATAGGATAGTATCAACACAATTTGTAAATTTGACAAAACAATTGCACACAATTTGTTGTAGGCAATGTTGTAGCATGAAAATAATCAATGTACACAATGCACACAACATTGTGAACAAGTGAACAACAATAAAATGCTAATAGCTTCAAAGTGTGGCAAACATAAAATCTTCTACTAAACCCTAAGATGCAAAACCCACAAGCTATTGATGTAAACACAAATGACAAACAACACAAAAACAAGTAAATGTTCAAAACTTTAAACAAATCAGAAGAAAGTTTGTGCACAAGTCTAGGTTTGAATGTTACAAACCTTTAATCAATACTAGAAAGTAATTATAAAAGCTTGTTGTTGCATCAAGCCCAAGTAAGTGGAGGAGCTTGCTATTGCCACAAGCCCAAGTAAGTGCATAAGCTTGTTGTTGCCATAAGCCCAAGTAAGTGCAAAAACTTGTTGTTGCCACAAGCCCAACCTTTAACCCACAATAGAAAATAAGTGCACAACAACCTTGTTGCAACAAGCCCAAGTTTGAATGTTACAAACCTTAAACAAAAACCAAGTGCACAAAATTGTTATTGCCACAACTTACAATTTGGGTTTGATTGTTGCAAACTTACAAACCTATAACAAAAAACAAGCACAAAAGCTTGCTACTACCATGCCCAAGTCCAATTGCTATAGACCCTAAACGAAAAATGCTTGCACTCAAACTTGTTGTCAAACAAAAAATGAGTGCATAACTTGTTATTACTAGAATTTACAAGCCTAGTTCCAACTATTGCAAACTTGCAAACTTGCAAAAAAAAAACAAGCGCACAAACTTCTTATTGACATGCCCAAGTTTGATTGCTGCAAACCTTAAACAAAAAAATGCTACACTCAATAATTAAACTTGGGCATGGCAATAGCAAGTTTCTCCACTTGCTTTTTAGTACAAGTTTGCAACTTTGCAACATTCAGACTTGGGCTTCTAAGTTGTGGCAATAGCTAGTTTCTACACTTGCTTTTTGTTTAAAGTCAAAAGTGCTTGCGCACAAGCTTATTGCTGCCACAATTTACAAGCCTAGGTTTGGATGTTGCAAACCCTAAACAAAAAAAAAACACAAAAACTTGTTATTGCCACAACTTATAAACCCAAGTCTGAATGCTACAAAAATGTTACAATTCCAAAGAAAAATCAAGTGCACTAACTATTGCAAGCCCAAAATGCAAATGATAAACAAGAATACAAGATGTTTACCGAATGTGCATTGTAACTCCACTGTCCAAGACTTTAAGCTTTGTGGGCATTGGGCTTTGGCTGAATCAAGAAAGCTTAGGAATCAAAAATGTATCTTGATTTTCGTTATGTAGCAACAACTTGATCTGGATTCCAACGATCAACTCCAGAATCTAGAAGTCCCAAGTTCCAATGTCCAAAATCCCAGACTCCTTACTCCAAATCGTAGGATCTAATTCTCTTGAGATTTGTCTCTTTAGGTTTACAATCCAGTGTCCACCATCCTTGTCTAAGTTCTTCAAAGTTCAAACCCATCACCCACTTCAAACCTATCACCCTAGGGCCTAGAGTCCAATGTCCAGCCATGATCCAAAGTTTAGAGTCCAGACTTCTAACTTTTAATGTTCACAAGAGCATTCAAGAGAATGGTGCTTGTATTCACAAGTTATAACACTCAATCTTTACTTCCTAAAAATGGCGTTTGTACAACTTTCAGCTCTAGCCTCCAAGCCTCCCACTCAATATGCAAATGCATTGGTGATAGCTTGTCAAAGCATGGCATGAAAATGTGACGAAACAGTTGTTGAAAACAACGAAAGTGAAGTCTCATCAGTGACTCTTGATGTCAAAGATCTAGCGAAACCATAATCCTAAAGTGAAGGAATCCAGCGAACACCTAACCCAAAACCCAAAAGTGAAGCAATCTGGCTCACCCTTATTAAAGGAAGTGCCATTTGATGGCAACAGTTATCACTCCTAGATGGCTACCCTTGCGAATTGTGAGGTACCTGTCTCGTGATTGGGCGAATTTAACATATTTAGCCCTTTTTTCAGGCTTACTGATAGCAGGCCCTTGTGATTGTTAGGTGTTTGGCGAAGATTCGCCAGTAAAAAAATCGCTGGTCTGGCTGATTCTGTGTTCCCTTGGCTTTTTCCAGGACAAAAGGAAGGGAAACTTCGAAAAAAATGAACTGGTGCCCCTCATGACACGGTTGCGGATGAACATCAACAGAATTAAAGTACCTAATATCTGGTTTCAGCTTGGTAACCCATTCTATAAGAAGTAAGTCACATATAAATAGGTAGGAAATAAGTTTTAACTAGGCAAGTAATGGAAATCACATAGGTAAGGGCTCTTTTTCTACTACCTACCCACTAACAACGTGCTTGCTAAATGATTTCCATTAACCTGTTAGTAGGTAGAAAAAACAGCAACTGAGCTAATCACCATTGTTGGCTATGGAACTGGAACGCAACAGAAAATTGTTTCTTAACTACTTACCATCCATCCTTCAAGGTGTGCTGGTGGGTCCTGGTTCATGCTGGCCAGGAAAAGTGGGTTGGGTTAAAATATTGTTAAGTTGACAATGAGGTTACAAGTTGCAAGGCACAAACAGAACAAACTAATGGGAAGTTACTTGGATAGAAGATGGTGGATGAGATTAAAACTTTTTGGTTATTGTGCTCTCAATGGTCATTCCTCTAGGCCCATATTCCTTCATTGTGTTCTCAATGGCCAGTCCCCTCCATGAAGAACAGCCATTGTGAATGCAGTGAACCACAAAGGCTTAAAAGTATACTTAAATTTTGTTACACATATTCTTGCCATGGGGGGGGAACTATGGGGCTAGGTAGTAGGTTGAGATAAAAATCTTGCCTACAACTTTATCTTGGGATCAAACTGAAGGTTGTGCAACATTCTGTACCATTTTTGGCCATGGTGCACCTTGGAAATGGGTATTGTAACCTTGGTGCAACACCACCAACATAACTATTGCAGAAGATTTCATCCAAAAAATTTGAAGGCATGGGAACAAAGAATCAATCTTGTCCACCATCTTCTGTTTGAGTAACTTACAAATTGGTTGTCCTTTCACTGTAGCCACAAGTCACAACAAATCTACATTAGTTCTTGGCTTTGTAACAACAATATCGGTTGCGAAGAGTCAAAGTTGTAAATAATAATAATATGGCCTAGAGGTAGAAAGCGCTTTGCACTTAGACTACCAAAATGATAAAGTGGGGGTAATTATTTATCCGAGGTTGTGCATGAACTGTAACTGACTTACTAAAGTTCCACCTCAGTAACCGGTAAACCCTCCTACCTCCCCCTCACACTACCTAGGCAACGACCTGCGTAAGTGAGTCTGTATTATAGGTAGGGAATGTGACTGGTTATTATGCATATAGTGTCAACACAGTCTACAAAACAGTGATAGGAGAAAAATGAAAGCAACACCAACAAATTCTACAAGAGTAACATAGGCGCATAAGCATAGTGGTGTCAACACAGTCTACAAAACAGTGATAGGAGAATTCTACAAGAGTATCATAGGAGCATAACCAAGCCAGCACCAACAAATTCTTACAAAACAGTCTAGGAGAATAATTAAAACTGTTAGAATGTTAGTTCATCCCCCCCCCCCCCCCCTCAACACTAGCATGCATCCCTTCATTTCATTTCCAGAACCCAGATAGATAAAAACCTAATCTTAAGTTGAGAGGCTATTGGAGAGGACAGAATAATTAGTTTATTGATGGCTAGCGCTTGTGTATTTGAACAAACACCTTTTTTTTTCACCTCTTAGTAAAGAATGACTTGAGTGAATCAAGTTCTTATTTTTAAAAATCAAACATGTTCAATCAAGAAAAAGCACCAATCTAGAAGGGAAAGGGAGGAACACAAAGAGAGGACCAACATCCAAAGTAAAGACAAAGCCCAAAAGTGAAAGGGACCAAATCCCAAGCCTAAGTCTTAAACCCCTCCCTGTCATGTGAAGCAAATTAGAGCAGGAGAGGGGAAGGAATCATAAAAGAGCACCAAGCTTAGAAGAGGCCTTGCCACTGACAATGGCCCATCAACTCAAGATGGATGAGGCTTGAGCATATAAAAACAAAGCAAACAAAGTCCCCAAAAGAATCACTTGAGTGACTCAAGTTCTTATAAAAACACCACCAACAAAGTCCACAAAAGAATCATAGGAGCATAACAAATGGCACCAACAAATTCAACAAAACCGTCAGAAAACTTACCTACTACTTCAATGAAGAATTTCTTGTATAATCCCCCCAAAACATCCCTCTTGAGACTATTTGGATTGATCTTGTGATATATCTGCATGGGATACATTTGGGTGAATAGATGAATTTACAAAGGTCATTTGTAATTGAAACTTATAGGGTTTTAGAAACAAATTTGAGACGTAACATGGAAAGATTAAATTTGCAGTGGCACATCCCATGACTAATTTCAAGTGAGAATGAATCCCAACTACTTTGGCTATCCAGTTGATGCTTGGACGGTCTTTATAGTCCACATAAGGTCCTGGAGGTTGCTATTGTGACTTAGAGACAAGCACTTAGTAGTAACGCTGATTTTGTTGGTATGTGGATGTGCATATATATTACCATAATGGGCGATATTTCAAGCTGCATTAATCCCTTTTCCTATGTTCTTAATAAGTAAATTTTATCAAATCATTTCAATTTTGTTCCCATGTGTTTGAAATACATGGGAACATGAGGTCAATTGAAAATGTCAACCCTATGCTTAACAATGGTTTTATTGTACCTAGTATAGTTTCACTATTTTGTGCTTTTAAAAAAAATCTTCAAATGTGTGTTTTCAGAAAAACTCTGCCACTTTTGACCATTAAAATAGGAAATTTGAAATAAAGAAAAAATATATAAATACAAAAAACACTCATGCTTACACATGATATGCACTTTCAATATTTTTAAACTCCTAATTCAAAACCAAATGTTAAAAAGGTAGGTTTGAAAATATTCATAAGGTAAGAAAATTGTGGGGGCGTGAGAAATGGGTCCTATTTTTGCCAACATCCAAGCAATGCAAACCATAGTGGAATCTAACACATTTGGAAATGATAAAAACAAGGGTGCATTACAAGAATGTGAAGCCAAGAATGAAAGTTGGGGAAGTTCAGTGACCACCAGATACAAATTGTCAAACCCACTTGGCCCATCAAGGTTCGTAAGGTCATTGAAGTGTGGAGGTACCATGGAATAATACTTGCCCACATACACTTGGTGGTTCATGTTGTGATGGGCCCCATGATGGGATGTCTCTAGTTGGATGGTGAATTCATGTTGGGAATTGCTTAGTTGATCAAGTTGGAAAATCAAAAGAAATTAAGGTATAATAATGACTTTTCCACCTTTGGAACAATGATTTCTTTGTCATTCATGATATAATTACAATTTTGTGTCATGTTTTGTTACGTCATTGCATTATAATTTTGGACAATCTATATATATGTCTATGTAATGAAGGAAAATGAGGTTTTGAGGTTTGAACCTTTAATGTTGTATTTGTCCATTTGCGAAAACGTTGCCAACAATAAAATGTCTCAAAACTAGTTTCCAAAATTGTACAACATGTAATTTGGATACATGATACAATATTTCATCATCTCAGACATTAAGTATATTGTACTAAAATAATTAAATCCCTATGAGTTTACTTACCAACCAAGTTTTGAAAACACGTGGACCCCACCCAACCCTCATCCCCTCACACTTTAAATGTTCCAGTGACAATGATTCACTGAAGATGGTTTGGGTAGGACAACTATAGGGTTTTATAATATTTCACCTTACCAAATTTAGCCCAAAATTGTTTAGCTCATTTCCAAGTAAAACGACATAAAAGGTGTCATTCCAAATCTATGTTTTTTTAAAGATTTTTTCTTTCTAGCACCAATGTATTCATGAGTAGATTTTCAATACGTTCACTAATTTGCATCCCATTTCTACTCAATTGAGTTTGAATTCTACTTATTTAAATTTTAATCCAATTGTTTAATTGAACTGGGATTCAATTCAATTAAATCTAAATGTAATTAATTAAGTCTCAATTCAATTCAAGGTGCATGCAATGGTTTTCATTCGAATGAAACTTATTTTTCACAAAATCAATTCACTTTTTCATTATTGATTGGATCCTCACTGATAATGCCCAGCAATGCAGAACCCAAGTTTGATCTTTCAAATTTTATCAATGTTATGAGAATAACCTTGACAATTGGAATTCATCTCCACCATTAGCCAATTGAGAGTGATGTTATCTGCCCATGGACAGCCAGAAATGATCTGATCCTAGCAATCCATCTATCATGTTGGATACCAAAGTTTATTGATTGACTGTTTTCTTCGGGCAACTAGGAATGATGTTGGCTGCCCATCGGCAACCAAAAATGATCTACACATCCATGGGTGACTTGAATTAGTTTACACCATTGGTTTTTCCTTGCATTTTTTCAAATGATTGGAAATGATCTTGACCGCCCACAACACATGTTGCATTTTTGGTAATGCCCATTGCTACTTTGAAATGTCATCTTGCACTGAACTTGTAATTGTCACCAGAAAGAAATGCCTCCTTCCATACTTGAATTCAATGAGGATGTCAGAACAAACCTGAGGACAACAAGGGTTGCAGTCCAGGACAGTGAATGATGCAGCTCAAGCTCATCAAACCTCAGGCCATCAAGCTGTCATTCTTCAAAGATTACAAAACTAAAAAGATGCATCAAATAACCAAATATAAACTATGAACACGATTCCTAGTTCAGGGGTAATATATTGAAGGGCTTTTCCAAAAACCATCTATGCAATTGCACTCACATCAATTCCCATCCACTCCTCATAGATCTGTTTTGTCACTCATGAAGTGACCTTAAGTAGTGAATATCAATGCATTAATCATAGGAATTACAGTGGGCAATGACCTCTATTGCAAGTCTAATTATCATGGTGGAAGGAATTTATCCCCTTCTAACTCTCCTTCTCCTACTGCTTCTTTGATCTCTCAAGCTTCCCACCAAGCAAGGCCTTCTATAATAATGTCAAAATGCAGACAACAGAGGGAGACACAGCACCTGCCATGATTGATGCCACCATGGTTCTTGTGAAGTGGACCTATCAGTCCAACAGAAACCCAACGTGTGCAGCAGCTGGTGGTGCTCAAGCACAGTGGTGTCTGGTTCATCTACTCTGTGTAGCAACTGCTTTTGTGGTATGCCTAAAACACCTGCTTGCAGCTCTTCTGCATCATCACCTCCCATCTCCTCCCTGCTCCACAATTACTTCGTGCAACCATGGTTTGACAATTGTGAGTTCTAGGGTTCTTTGACAAGGTAGTGTTGACCTCTGAACAAAAAAGGAATGGTGAGTTCATTTTTCAAACCATTGTTTGACAATGGGGAGTTCTAGGGTTGTTTGACAAAACATGTGTTTTCCAAATTAGAAGTGAAGAAAGGTTTGAGGACCCAAAAACAAGCAAAACAAGCTCCAAAGATATTGAACTACTACTGACTGCACCCATTCAAGGAGAAACACTGTCAAGTACACTTGAATTGTCCTTCCACAGTGAAGTGATCGTCTTAATCTATGTAAAGAAGTGCACACCAGACTTCCCATAGAAGTTCAGATCTCCAGATCTCCAGCAAAGGATGGCCTGGATCCTGTGAAAAGAGAAGGGAAAGTGCACTGGAAGTGGAATATTACTTCCCAAATGGCCAGCATCAATCTCATGTTGAAACGTGTGTGCAGCTGTCCTTGATCTAGTGAATATTGTTGTCCAATTTCTGTACTTGTTGCTGTTCACTAATTGAATAGCCTCCTGAAGATTGCCAGCCTGCATGCACAGTAGCATAGGACCAAATATCTCCTGCTTGAAGCAACTTCCACATCTTCTGGTACATTAGCCAAGATGGTTGGACAAAATTTCCATACTCCTACCCAGGCTCCTGCATTTACCAAGACATCTTTGTATGCCTGCCACCATGTGTTGAAGTCGTTTCGAGAGAGTAATAACACATAGATAGAAAAAAATTGAATAGCAGAAGCCACCATTCCAGCACATTGCATAGAGCAGTTATGCCAATAACCTTTTGATGCTGTGTGAAACAAAAGTCAATTGCAAACCAATCTCATGCATTATGAGAAGGAATCCATGATACTTTGTTTCACTATGGCCATATGTCTGTTGTGTTGGTTCAGAGTGATGGATAAGTTTCAAGAAGTTAGCCTATCAAAATTGATAAATACTCTCTTTCAACAGTGAAAAGTAAGACATCCACATTACTGTCCAATTGTTGTAGGGTCACCATCCAATTTGAACTAACTTCAGTATGTTTGTAAGTACACACATTCTCAAAAGACATTCTGACTGACCTTTATTCCACATCCATCAAGCACCAGACTCATCAAGACTGCAAGTGCACTCCTTGGGCTGCTTGCTAATGACAGGCCCCAGATCTGCCACAGGCTCTATCCCTGTAGTCACTCTCAACTTCAATGCCCTAGTCTTCAAACCTTCTTCCCAGGACTTTGAATCTCCAAAAACTGTCGAACAGTGTTGATTGCCATGCATTGCTGTGCAGCAGCTCAAAATGCAGCTCCCACATGTGTATTCAATGTTGCTTCAAGGTCTACGTCCTGCATCACCACATCATGATTCTTTGTCCCCATGTTGCACTGAACTCTCTTGCCTTTGGCCGATGTTCCAGAGGATATGTGCATACCAGCCAAATCTGACCCAACAAAGCAGACAGCTCTTATATCAGGATGGAATAGATAACATTGACAGCTTTGTGTGTGCCATGCATAATGTTGAGAACCCTACGAGGCAATCCAGCCTTAGTTGCTAGCTCTACCAGTAGCAATGCAACACCAGTATCTTTCTCCGTCAAAGGCTTAATTTAGATTGAATTTGGTGCCACAAGTAACTGCCATTGGAAACATCCAAAGCATAATAATGGCAGGGAAGTTAAATGGGCAGATGCATGCTGCCAAATGCTCCATGTATCAATGTCTGCTGAGACAATTCCCAAATTCTCCCATTTGTGGAATTACCATCCCACAATCTTGCTGCACCACTTCCTGCAAGCTTGGCTAAACCCAAAGGATTACAATCACATTCTCATCTAGATAGCAATTGATGCAAATCAAGTCAACAAATCCATCTTCAGCATTCGAGGTTCAGCTCAAACAAAAGCAAGAGCAATGCTGTGACTATTTGAGTCCCTGAGAGGAACTGATTACATCTTCAGGGTGTCACCAATAGAAAGGTTCAGGCTAATCCCCAGCCTCTACAAAGCTATTAGTAGTCTGGGAAACTTCACATAACAGTAGGACAGTAAAATTCCAAATTTCTGGATATGCAGTGAATCCAAACAAGAAGCAAAGCAAACATAGCTGGTCCTTGTAAGCCCAGTATTTGGGATGTGGGATGACCCAGTTGTGTTATTCTCAAGGAGATTAATGCAAGAGTAGATGAATGTTTAACATCAGAGTTTCCTTAGACCTAATTTTCCAAACTTCATTGGAATTGCCCATTGTGGTTACCACACTCCCTTGGGGATGCTCTAATCTGCAGATTGACTGGGATATGCTTCAAACTAGCAACTTGAATTCAACTATATCATCTGTCATCAAAGAACAAATTACCTCTAGCACTAGGTGAGCCAGGATACGCTGGACTTGAGCTCCTGTGCACTTCCTTATCCTCCAAATGTCCTCCTTGACAATGGCCCTGTAGTATTAAACCATATATTTCATGCACAAATGGAAAGTGGGTGGGAGACATGGTGCACCCAATTTTCTGTGCAAAAGGAACCCTTGTAATCTTCAAAGCACTTTCCTGATTTGACCAAAAGACTTGTTCAAAACATGTTGAAAAACTGGTTCCAGAATTAGGGTTTCCACGATGCACCTCAATGTCTAGGAAACCTCTCTGTGTACAATTCATGTTTTCGTTACCTGCAAATGTTGCATAATGTCGAACATGTATTGCACAATTTGTTGCACTTTCTGAAACCCCAAAGATGGTAGACAATACACGACTTTGAAGAAAAGACGGCAGAGCAAAGCGATTCATCAATCCGAGAAGGATGCCATGCCAGAGCTTCTAGACATCATGTGTAGCAATGTTATCAAGTGTTTAGGCACGAACCTATTCTAAGAGTTCTTTTCAAGTTGTCAACCAATTGTTCTAACTTGCCGAGCTTCTTTGCTATAGTATGCACATGGATGCTACATTAATGCACCAGATCTTATTCTGTTGGAAACGATGAGCAAGAAGCAAGTGCAAACCTCGATCGCCGACAATCCACCACACATCAAAGACTCCTTATGGATCTTCAATGCTTGGGAATTGGTTCACATGCATGCACAGGAGTGCCTGTTGAATGTTTTTTGATAAAAAAAATTTCAGCTCAAGAAGAAGAAGAATTGTATTAGAGTTTGTGGTGAAACTTACCAGTTCAGGTTGCATGTGATGGATTGTTGCATTCCATCTGCTGCTTGTTTTGGTTTCTCAAGAAGTAGAATCGCTGATGAAGCAACCGAGCTATCTATCAATCATCGAGTCAAACATCATTCTATCCACATAACATTTGTTCAAATGAGAAATGAATTGCAGCTTTAAAATCTTGTATAGAACTGCAGTGTTCTTCCTCCATCATGGTCCAAAGGAAACCTTCTGAAAGCTTCAGAAGCTTACCCCAAGTTTTCTGTCCCACATCGCACCACCTGACATTGATAAAAGGAAAAACAAAACAAGCACATTGGGAGATATAAAACAAACATTTGCAACTTCATCAAGCTCCTCCTTCTTGTGCAACCATTTTCTAAACGAAAAATTTCATAGGAAGGCAAAGAATCCTTGAACCACATTTAAGTATCGTTGAACCTGAACCTGACACCTGAACTCATAATCATTTCATCCTCACACTTGTCATTTTTATTTTATTACGTTTGGGTAATCCCAACGTCAAAAGTTGGCTTTTATTATTCCAAATGTGAATACAAATTTAGTTGACGATGTAGTAAAATCAGATTCTTTCTTTGTGCCCTACATGTAGGGTGCATGTATGATGGATAGGTGGATGAGCAAACACGTAAATATTGGAAGGAGGTCTGATCCTCACACATTGTTCCTGTGCTTTTAAAACTCCAAGAACATTTGTAGCTCTCTACTTAGCGCTTCCAACCTAACAAAAATTGTTTAATTTAATGAAAGAATGGGGGAAGATATGGGATATTTGGGGTAAGGGGGTTTAGTGTTTGACGATAAGTGAATTAAATTAGATCAAGATTTCAAACTGAAAACCTTTATTGTTGCATCTTTGTCTTTGGAATATAAAGAAGTTTTGTAAAGCCTAGCTGAGGCACCCATCAGGTTTTTAATCACTCAAAATGATTTGAAAATGAGGAAGATATGGGGCAGCAATTAGAGAGTTTTCTGTTGCTTTTCAGCAACAGAAAACTATTTTTAAAAAATATTTTAAAAAAAAAAAAAAGAGTTTGTGATAGAATACTATTTTCGGTAAACTATGTCAGCTTTTGAAAAACATTGCCAAAAGAAAAGACTGGTACTATACTTAGGGCCACTTTAGACAAGGGTCCAGGGAGCAGGGTTCAAAGTGTAAAACTACTTTTTCAAATTTTTTGAAGCAAACTATAACTCATCCTTTTCTGTCTAAAGTGCACCAACATTTAATCTTGATGCATATTCAATTAGTTCTACTTGCTTTTAATTCGAACACAATGAAATTTCATCATTTAAAACCAAATTTGATAATTATTCTTAAATTTTAGGTTGTAATAACAATAATCAAACCAAGTATGAAAATTTCTTAAGTTTTTTTTACAAATAATTCAAAATTTTAAAGAACAAATACATGTTTTCTGTAATTAACCTTGAAAACTATCTTTCATTCCATGTACATTGAAAAATCCCTAAAATTACATATATGTTAGTATATTTTGTAAATATGTTTATAATCTTCATATTCATATTTAGTTACTAGGTATATTTTATAGATGTGTTAATTAATACACTATTTCTATTCATACGGTCCAAGCTACCTTGAATTCTAACTACTTTTATAGTTAAAAATATTGTAGGTCCAAGTGAATGTGAAATACTTGGCTCTAGAAATGACCCAATAAAATTGTTCCATTTAAATGTTGCTTAGCAATTATAACATCACCCCACATGTCTTTCTATTCCACGACTTGACATACATGATAACAATCTCAATGATTTGAAATAATCAAATTTAGGCCATGTGATTTGCATCCTACGAGTTCATGTGTTCATATATGTATCTTATTAATTTAAAGGCAATCACCCTTGAATATATTAAATACGATTCAATGTACAACATATTTAAAGCATGATATATGCAACAACCTAAATTTGGTTCTTCAATGGACTTGTCACATCCATTATAACCAAGCAATTATTTTAATTTTCTATTTAAAAAAAGAAATATATCTCTATAAACATGCATTGCATAAAGAAAATTAATACAATCCCACAATCTCTTATCCAAAAGTAAAAATTTGTGTTAACATCAACATGATTCCCATTAAATTATCATTTGACTTTATCTAGGTTTAGCATCACTAAGCTCAATGAAACCCCCCACACTGCTAACTTGTGAGGTGTTAGAGGTGTTTCCATATGAATAACTTAATATACGATTAGGTTTGGTTTGCTTATCACCCAAACTGATAAGGGGTTCTTTATCCAAGTTTGATTCTTCACTAATAATATTCAAACAAACATTTGAACTTTTGTCATTTGTTAGAAAAGGATCATAATTAGCATTTCGATATTGGGATTCTTTGATAACAACTTCAATCTCCATGTTCCCCTCTAGCATTGCCACCACTTTGTCCATCGATGGTCGTCTTGAAGGTGTGACTTGCACACACAAGAGACCTACCTTTATGGAACGCAATATTTCCTCATGAACATATGAATCATTTAGTTTTTGGTCCATTATATCCAAAAGCTTGTCCTCCTCATGTAATTTCCATGCCTATACCATGCAAACCAACAAACATTATTCATGTCATTGTATTGCAACTTTCAAACTATGCTCTAAAACACTTGATATAGTTGAAGTAAAAATTTCAAAAGTGAGCACAAGACTTGACACATAACATGTAAGCAACACAATTTATTTTATATCATTTACTTTATCAAACTACTAGGTTTTGCATGCAAATGATGTAGGGAATTGGGTTTTAAAAGGCAATAAAACATAAGTATGTCACATCAACTAAACTTTTATACATAATGATGAAACGACCAATTACTTACCCAATTCAAAAGGAAAATTTGATCCCCGTGAAACTTGTGGTCAATGCTCCTCCTACCACTCACAATCTCTAACAAGACAACCCCAAAACTATACACATCGACTTTTTCACTTAGTTGGCCAAGAGAAATATACTCTGGAGCTAAGTAACCCCTGCAACATATGATGAAAAAACCGACTTTAATGACCATGCATACATTTACAATTTGAAACATCACTAATTCTAAAAGTTATTGATTAAGATATTAATATTGTAAATTCTTAGGTTTGGATGTGGTCAAAACACAAAAATTAGAAATGATCATTCCACTTTTTTCTTTTGCTCATAAATTCATGTTGTAAACTAGTTATGATGACACAATTATTCAATCACTATATAACAAGATCTACTACACAAGTAATAATAAACTGATAATTATTTGGTGTGCACCTATGATTTGGAAACTTTGATATAGGACTTTGTCTACTGTGTGTAAATGTCATTTTTTCAACTTTTTACTCACAATTTTCAGGACTTTGTAAAAAACAACTCCTATTTCATAATTAACTTTCAATGAACATTACAACATAAAACACACGTAGAGGGTACTCACATAGTGCCAACAATGTTTATTGTGCTAACATGGCTGCCAATTTTTGGGAAAAGTCTTGCCAGGCCAAAATCTGCAATCTTGGCATTTAAATCTATGTCCAGCAAAATGTTGGCTGGTTTGATGTCTCGATGTACTATTGGGGGTTGTACATCTTGATGAAGATACTTGAGACCACTAGCTATTCCAATACATATGTTTTTTCGAATTGGCCAATCCATGTTGAGATCTCCTTTACCCTCTGTTTTAGAAACAAAATAATACAAAACAACTCAGGGAAACAGCTTGCTTATTTAATCAAAATAATAACTTGAACATATTATAAACAAAAGTGAAATTACCCAACACCAATAATTGACTTATATTCTAGAATGTATTCTATAATGTTTTCACAATTTTAGTCCCATTCAATCAACTCTAAAGCCTAGATAGTTTACAAGAAAATGTGTTCAAGCAAGAAAAATTGTCAGGCACACCTTGAAGATTATGTCTTGTGATTTTGATGTATTGTAATTATGGTTTGAAAAATTATGTCAAATTCAAATTCATTGAACTCAACCTAGATCTTGTTAATAAAATTTCATATAGTAAAATGTTAAAAATTGGATTGATGTGTTTATAATATTTGAAATCATGTTCACTAAAATAAACAAATAACCAACTAACAAACTAAACCAATATATAACAAAAGGATATAATGCTTTCAGAAGTGGTGACCTTGTGAAATATTTGCTCGATTCATTAACTTCTGTACACCATAACTTTTTAATTATGTAAGAAGAACATTAACTGTATCCCGCGTACCACCTTTGCCAAAAAGGCTATTTCAACTCCCTTACAACCTAATTAACACTTTTTTTTTAAATCTCATTTTTGGAAGAAATTTAAACCATTTTAATTTATAAACATGTTTTTCATTTCCTTATGAGATTTAAAAGTTTTACACAAAATCAATTTCAAGGATAATGTGGTACTATTTCTTTTGCTTTTATCGTGATTGGATTCATTCTCTCAAGGGCCAATGGTAGGAGAAATAAAATTACCAAAAATAACTTCTGCCAAATTGTTGTTTTCAACAAACTCATATACAAGGATTCGTTGTTCTCGATCACCAAAACAACAACCTTTGAGTTTCACGAGATTCTTGTGTCTCATACTTGTGACAAGCACAATTTCATTGGAAAACTCCTCCATCCCTTGTTGCACTTCTGGTAATAATAACTTTACAGCAATTTCACTTCCGTCTAACACACCCTATAAACATCAAAGCACCCCAAAAAATCACTTTTCAGCCATTTCGAATGTGAGTTGAAGGTTCATCAATATGAGATATAATTCAATTGAAAAAACTGATGACGTGATTTATAGCAAGTGATCTAATGATAGGAATGTTTTGTAAATACCTTGTACACAGCTCCAAAAGCACCTTGGCCTAACTTCATATTGTCATGGAAATTGTTTGTGGCTTTTTGTAAATCTTTGTATGCATACATTCTAGGTTGCACATCCTTTTTTGCAAATTCTGATGCACAACAAAAAGAAAAATAAATGTTGAATTTATTTTTATTTAATTGAAAGGGAGTATAAGAAATTCTACTTAAAGGTGTTGAAATCTATTGGGCAAGGAGTGATGTCAGAATCTCATATTCATTCCAAGGTGTAAACTAAAGTGGGAAAAAGAATAAACTAAAATTCCTATCAGAAGAGGGATTTGAACCCTACTAAATAATAGTGTTTTTGGTCCTCTCGTGCCTTCCTACAAAAATAAAATAACATGAAAAAACAAGTATACTCCCAACGAGGCTGTTAAGTTGTGGTGCATGGTGGGGCCAGTAACATTTTGTGCACCTTAAATTAATTGCCCCCTCCCCCTCCTCCCCTCTAGTTTACACCCACTATATGTGTCCTAATTTTCAAAGTGCAGCCCTCTCAAACCATAATTCGTTTTTAAAAAAAGCTTTTAGTTTCCTGACTATGGGCACTAATTGAATGACACTTCACCATAATGGATTATTGCCTCCTTGGAAGGTGGTCACTTTCTAACCATCATCCTATTAGCAATGTGGTTTTCTGATGTGGTCATTTCAAAACCGTTGCAATCGATGCAATGTGGTTTTGTGACACTTTGCTCAATTTTGCAACTAAACACCCAGAAGGTTTTAACAATTGTTTTAGTTCAATCAAACATTGCCTATAGTTCTGTTGTTTATACACTTACCACGACCTAGTTTGAATATATCCCCTTTTTTACCCCATTGCAACCACCTACTAATAGGTCATAAACCCTAATTACTTTCGTTGTTGGCTTGTTGTGACAATACAAGAATATAAATGAGGTGGTTGCAATATGCTAACATTTAGTTTTGTCTATTGATGTATTAAACCGCAACCACTAGTAAGAAAATAGTTAATTCCAACCACTTGGGTATTGGTTTGATGTTGATTAACACATAAGATTCCAAGTGCCTAATTTATCATCTTAAGATCTAATGTTGTTATCATGCGATTAATATATGGTCAAACTTCACAATTAAAAAATCATGTGCAATTAGCCAACACAAAGTACAAAAGCTCAAATACGAAGGTTTATGATTTTATTTGATTACCTTGTTCAATTTGACGAAAATCTTCCTGAAGCATTTTTTTGTCCTTTCGCGCCTTTAGATACAACCAAAAGAAGGCCACCACTATTAAAGAAAGGAAGGCACTCCCAATGGATATAGATATGATAAGTATTGAATGGTTGTTTCCTGTTGGACAAATCTAAGGACCATTAGAATAGTTCATCAAAAAACATTATGGTTCATAGTTTGCAATCTAATAACACTACTTAAATATCAAGTCTGAGAAATTTGTCATTCTTTGTAAGAATGCACAAAATGAAACATGATGTTCATGAAATGGTTATATGAAGAGTATTTGATGAATGCATATAATAAGTTGTTAAGTCTGGAATAATACTTAAGAATTTCTTTTTGATATTCACACAACACCAATTATTATCATTCATAAAATGGAAAAAAAAGAGTATAAACTCTTACTTTTTGGTGGTATGTAGTTAGCATTGCAAAAATAATATATATCTGTTGCATTTGGTGAAGAAACTTTAGTTGTTGTCCATGATTGGCAACATGGGTTGTTTTTAAGCCTGTAAATGTTCAACTACAACAGATTAGAAATTGGTGTTGTTGTCAAGTTCAAAACATCCAATTTCAATGCATGGTTATCCTTTGCATCATCTAAGTATTTCATTTTTACCACTTCTTGTATTTAAAAAAAAACTTTCAAGTTAAATTGTCATAATTTAGATAAAACATCCACATAACCAATCGCTGTACCATTTGGTTTTTTGGCAAGGACATAAAAAAGATCATGTATGATTAATGATAGCCTACAAGATTTAGGGCTCTAGATGACGTCTTTACATTCAATGCTAGTGAAGGGACTTAATGAAGCTTATAAGGATGCATACATGATAGAAACATGACTAGAAACCAAGTTGGGGTTGTACGAAACATTTATTATATTGTTCCCACTGAAGTCCACTTCATAAGTGCATGAAACGTTGATGCTGCTTAAATCAATAGATCCAGATATGTTATTGTTATTGATCCTTCTGCAAATGTAATCCAACGTAATTTATGGTTAGAAATGTAAATGTTTTCATAAAAAACATACATGTACTAGAAAATTCCAAACATTACAGATGATTAAAGTTCAATGCTCTTCATGACATAGTTAATAATTACCAAATATACATTTTTAATTAATATTTAGAATATCAGTAAAATATTTAAAACCAAAGTCATATAAAATAATGTGTGAAGTGACAAATTTTGGCTTATGTTGGGTCAATTTTTTGTTCCAAAGATTGTCCTTGAGGTCTATTTGCCAACAAAATGATGTAATTAGTATGTTTCATATTTGTATTAACATAAAGACTATGGGTCCATGAGAAAACATATTGTGGGATTATATTAACCAAAGTACAAAATGCATTAGAAGGACCATAATGGAATGTTTACATAGTATGTACAAAACTCATGTTACTCCACCCAAAGCAAAGACTCAGCTCGGTTGTAAACAGAATTCCAATATCTTGATTTAAAATCCAATTAATGCTTAGAAATGCGAATGGGTCCCAACTACATGATTTAAGACAGCTGAATGAAGAAACACCAAAGTTAACTAATACTGATTATGTAACCTGGTATCACATCTCTGTTGCATGCAACTTCATAAAAGCTTGACTAAATCTATGTGATTAATTTGTATTTTATATATATATGAAAATTACCTAATAGGTAGAGAACAAAAAACTTACAATTGTTGGAATGATGTGGAAAAGCCACTGAAATTGGAGATATTACTGAAATTATTGTATGATAAGTCCAAAATACCCAATTCAAACTGTGGGGATGTTGAATTGAAGATTAAATCAATATTGATACTTCCACTCATTTTGTTGGTACTTAAATTCCTGAACATCATCCGAACCATAACGTAAGTCCAAATTATTTTAAAGATTGATATCTTCCTTTCTCAAGCTGCAAAAACCAAACCAAGACTAAGACTTGTTGCCATGGTTCAAATCCTCAATGTGTAAATAGTTACCATTTTCCAACTTATATTTTGCATTATCAAATTTGCATCATTGTCAAGGTTTATTCACATTAGAATAATGCACAAACTACACAAATAAAGCATGCTCGGCAATTTGAAAATAAATCTTGCTCCTAATTAAGATGAGCCACATACACTGTACGAAGGAAGGGTACATTTTGAAGGTTGGGTAATTCTCCACTTAATTGATTTTCTTGTAATTCCCTACATCACCAAAAAAATTCATGGAATTTAAATAAGATTAGAGGTAGCTAAGTAGTTGCCAAGCATTTATAAATCGCATCTTTAGACAAAATACATATGTCATAACTTTCCAAATACATCACAATACTCAAGAAAAGTTCTTAATCACTCTTTGTCTTGTAGTAATTTAGGGAAACTCTTTAATCTTTTCCAAATATATTGTTGAAACTAATCATGCATTTTCATATGTATTTAAGTTTCTAACATGGAATTTTTAATTTGATTATCTTTCTAACAAAATGAGCTTTGAAGCTATCATTGGCATTCAAGAAATTCAAGTCCCCTTTAAAAGTTTCATCAACAACTAATTTAATTCTTTAATTTTTAATTGTGCACATTGATGTTAAACAAGTATCCAATTTTTTCTGACAACAATTAAGTTTCTTGATAGGTCTGGGAATTTTGATTTTATGGGTAGATCTTGTCTAATCTTGGTGATGTTTGATGCAAAGGAATATATATTCCAACACATATTCCAACATAGGAAAATCCACTTGAATTGGAAAAGACCTCAATTCCATCCAATTTGATTCTTTAAATTTGTTAGCATGGGACACATTTACATGAGGATGAGAGATGCTGAGATGTTCTTTGATTAGGAAAATCATTGATGGTTTCTCAAAAGTCCTATAAAGATCTTTGCCAGGCACCAAAGATCAACTACATTTGGTAACAACTCATTTTCCAAATTACATAATTTAAACATATTGCATTTTCAAATTTGTGCATGCCTGGTGGTCATGATTTTAATAATTGGTGTGGCATGAATCACAGTCCATGGATTATCCCAATTGGAAATCAATCTGGCAGATTTAATTGGATAGTCAATCCATATTTTCACTGTCCAAAAATTTAATAAAGATTCTTTTACATTCATTGAACAAATTTGTTTGAGATGTAATTACGGACATTGATTTTTAACTATTTTTTTTAAAAACTAGTTTATGAATGTTATAACAATAATTTTTTGAAAACATGAAAAAATCAAAGTTCATGAGAATTTGTAAGTTAGGAAAGAGGTTTGACATTTGGATGCCTTCTTGACAGTAAGTAAATTCAATGAAGGGTGAAATATAAGACACTTACAGCGATACAAGTTCTGTCAAATTATTGATTCCCAAACTGGCATTATTTGATGAAATTGGAATTGTTCCACTGAGTTGATTGCCATATAAATATAATGACACTAAATTTGTTAAGTTTCCCAATTCTGGAGGGATTGGCCCAATCAGGTTGTTGTCACTCAAGTCCCTGATTTTGGGGCACAAACACGATTTGATGTTAGAATTATTAATACAAAACCTGTTTCCTACCAACAAAAATAATTGGACAAAACCTCACAAAGATTAAAATCTGAGAAAATAAGAAATAATCCTCCGTGACATGTCTAAGAATCTTAACACTATTGCAATAGTAACACAATTACATTTAGATTGTGCAATATTCCTTAGGCCAGGAAGACCACATAACACTCTACTCATTTGGGAGTTGGGATGGCATGTGGAAGATAAACTTACAGCTGTATCAACGTGTTCAGATTCCCATAAATGGTGGGGATGCTCCCAGTAAAATTATTTCCATGTAGGTTCCTAAAGCATCTCATTGCCACAAAATCAATAAGTTCTTGAAGAAGGCATGAAGTCACCCCGGGCATCTTCTTTCACCCCACTCACATGCATGAAATCAAAGTCCTAGTTATTATATATTCACCAGGTGTTGAGACTTTTTGGTTTTTTTTTTAATCCCAATGTGTACTCGTTTTGTTCCCACCAAGTTTCCAAGGGTTCTCGGCAAGTTCTCACAGGTTCCTGAATTCTGAAATGTGTTCCCCACGGTCATTTACATGATTTTACAGTTGCCCAAATGTGGATGAGAAATCTTATACTTGCAATGCAGTGTAAATGAGTTTGTTACTTACCCTTACACAATGGGTATGCCTAAAACCATAAACGTGCAGACCACTGATTTGGACTACACATGCTTAAATTCTCATATATGTGTCTGAGTATGATGTCCCCATGCCTTGTCAAAAAGTCCCATAAAGTTTGTATAACAAAGAGCCCGACCTTGTTTGCTGTAACCTACTTTCTCTCTTTCTAAGAGCAGCTCCACTAGCAAGTAGTATCATGGCTTTTAAACTCTTTTAATTTGAACAGAGTTCAAACTTTACATAGTGTGTTGTAACATTGTGTTTGGACCAGTGTTATGTAGCTACCCCTTTGGTCATTGAGGACTATTAATTAGAGCTGGATCCAAACCAAGATTGATTTTCAAAATTGGAATCGCAAACACAATTTTCTTTTAAGAAATAGGATTCAAAAATTGGATTCCTGATTTATTTATGTGTAGAATTAGAACTAGGATACTTTTCTTTTAGTTACAGGGTTTGGAACCCTGGTTAACTATCAATTGATCAGGAGTTAACTGTTGAGTTCCAATTCGCAAGAATAGAAACCATGCAGGACTGATTTTTGAGAACGGAAACCATGATCCTTGAAAGAAAGGAAGAACAGAAACCAGAACCTTCTAATTTGAATTTAGAAATAAGAACGAACTGGAATTGCAACTGACACAATTCCAATTTATTTTTCAAATTGGGATCCAGAGGTTCTTCATACAATTTTTTTAAACCACCCAACAATGTTTGGACTAGCGTTGAGCAGGTACCCAGTTTGGCAGGTTAGAATCATCAATTTTGATTTTGGTTAGTAAAAACCAAGCCAAAACCAGGTCTGAATTAGAACTAGGTTTGGGATCAGAACCAAATCCTGGTTCTTTAAGAATCAGAACCAAACTGGACCTGAGATCCCAGTTTTTAAGAACTGGAACCAAGAGTTTTGGAAAAAAAAAAAACTAGAACCAGGGGCTAACCAAAGGTTAACCATAGGGTTTGGTTTGGGTTACATAGAACCAGGTCTGATTTTTGAACTGTAACCACTTTAATTTGGTTTTAAAAATCAGAGTCAAAAATCACCCCACACTCCTTTGAACCAAGGTTGATATGTTCAGGTCTAGGTTACATTTGAGGTTCTAGGGGTTGTGGACTAGAAGTTTTGAGTTTTTAAACCGCCATTTGAACAGGGCAACATGGGGTTCTAAGGGTAAAACGAGGACAGAAAGGTAGATCCAAGAAGTCATGTCCATTGTGCTTTGTAACGGGACTAAAAAGAGGCAAAAAAAGATAGCATGAAAACTATTACATGTATGGTAAAGCCCTAGGTTGTAAGGTGGAGCCAAAAGAAGGGCCTAGGATGAGGTAATAATGGAGTGCAGCCTGCATTTTGGAAATGTCCCAGCCTACCCAGGGGCTTTACCCATGCTACTACACGAGGCAAATGCATACTGAGCCTGAACACTTGTAGATCATGAGATGCAAGAGGAAGAGGGTTCTTAGGCTACTATGTAAAAGCGTGAGGGATGTTACATGTATAAGTAGGCCTAATTTCCTCCCACTCCTATGGAGTAGCTGAAGATCCCTTCTATTTTGGAGGAGGGATATTCATGAATGTAAGTTGTGCTCCAAACACACTAGGGAAATTTCTCTAAATGGGAGGAATGGGCATTCCCAAAATAAGTGCCCGCACCATTATGAGAGCATTACTTGATGGAAAACACCCCACTACAGGCAGGCACTTAAGCACCCCCATTATGAGAGCACTAGGGTAAACCAGCTCATCATTGATCGCCTGCTTATGGTGGAACACTTTGGCAGATCTTTCTCAATTCTTCTTCATTTTGGGTGATTTAAAATATTATAGGAGCACCTTCTCAAGCTCTACAAATCATTCTTGAAATGCAAAGGCAAAGGACTAGCCAAAAAAGAGCAGTAAAGAAAATACGTTTTTTTACATTTTTCTTCATTTTGACTCCTCTTACTTTTAAACCTTATAACTTTCTCTTTTTTTATGCATTTTAAATGATTTAAAGTGCTATAAGAGCGTCACCTGAATTTTTACAATTCATCTTCGAACTCTAATAACAGCAGAACAACATACAAGGAACTTTTTGGGTGTTCAATAACTGGCCTTTATAAAGTTCAAGAATTATTTTTTTTGAGTTTTTGACCCCTCTACTTTGGGGGAGTGTATCTTTTGTAATTCTATTTCGTTTTCGTTTTATGATTATTAGTGCACTAGGTGCCTCAATAGGAGGGGCTCAAGTTTGGTTTGGACACCAGAACTCATAGAGCCCTCCCCTTGGATCCAACCTGCCCTGAGCGCTTAAATGTTCGGTCACTGGTCGGTCTACCCTACTTGACTTAGAACACCAATCACAGGACAAAAATAAATAAATTTTGAAGAGGGGGCCCTTTGAAAGCCGAAATGCCAGACCCTTTTCCTGAGGAAAAACCCTTCCTCGTAAGGTGCCCTCCAAATACACTACGAAATTTCTCCTAGTGCACTGTGCAGGTAAGAGAGAAAACTCACAGGTAGTTAAGAGACGAGAAATTGGCGATGGCAGGGAGCAAGGGACCTTCAATTCCTCTGCTCGATAAGTCCCTGCGACAAAATCACAAGGTGGATTATAATCGCAATGTAAATCGATCAGTTCTCTATCTCTATCTTCCCTTTTACAATGAGCAAATAGATCCCATAAATGCATATGCCATTGTAGCTGCGGGAGCGAATAAATATTGTTTGTGAAGAATTCATGGAAAACGTGTTGTAAGCTTGGCTCAGGCGTAGCTACATCCGAGAATAGGATGTCAGTATGAGCGACCAACATATCAGGAATCAGCAAGCTAGCAAGCAATCAAGGAAAATCTGGAGAAAGTAAAGATTTGAAGTTAGCCGGCTACTTACAAATATACGACGTTAACTAAGTAGGACGAAGAATCATTGCTATATTGATGCGGATCATTAAGAAACTCCGTAAAAAAGCAGCTGATTCCTGGCCATTCTTGTTGCAAGCAAGGAAAGATTTGTGAAGGGTAATTTAGCGGCCAATTTATCCAATGGTGAGGACTCCATGCTTGGAATAAACTCTGTAGAGCATCCACTGGCACCCAAAAACAGCTCAGGCCATCAAATTAACACAGTGCACATACTTCAAAGTTCTGTTTGTCTTCTAGTACAAGCTAACAGCTCCTGAACAGAAGCTGAACAGTGTCAGCTTACTAAGAAGACCTTTAACCAAAGATCTGATACCCGTCATGTGATGCCCATGAATTTTCGCAAGTGATCGGTTACATGTGTTGTACATATGTATTTCAGTAGTACGCATCTCTCAGAATCAACCAGAAAATTGCAGGAAAAAATCAGTACCCTCATTGATCGGATAATAGTAATATGAAGAATATAGCAGTTGCCTATCCCACCCTATATACGGGGAGCCGGGGGACTGAGGCGGCGGGGGGGACTGCGCCGCTGCTTGAAAGAAAAGAGCCAAACAGAGCAAGATAACTAGAGCAAGCCTGCAGCCACTTGCATAAAGACAGCCATGATGATGAGCAGCATTAAAAAGAAGAAGAGTGCAGCGAGGTTTGCCATGAGCAGTGGTAGAGCGGCAGCGTGAATATTGATCAACGACGTCGCTGCAAGTCTCTACAACCATAATAGGAAGCTCATGAGCAATTCTAGCAGTGCCGGAAACACTCAACTTCCTGCTGCAGCAAGCCATCTTGTTGCACAACCAGCAGCAGACTGTAGTATTGGGGGAAAAGAAGCTCTGAAACTACCTCCCACACGAGCTTGGTGCACTCGGCCTGTTGTTACGAAGCTGCAAGAAATAGCTAGCCTCCGGAGAACAAGAGTCAATTAAAGTAAGGCTCAAAACACCCCCACCCCCTTCCTCAAATTATGTTCCTGTTCTCCTCTGATACCTGGGGATATCACTGGGAAAATGACATACACAAAGTTTGACGTCCAGTTTAAAGCCTGAGAGTCTACAGGTTTGCCAGAATCGGGCTTTGCACGGCTCCCCCAAATAGGCCCTTATTCTGTCATCCCCGCAGTTTCAGGCTTTTATGCCAATAAGTAGGTGTTGCATTCGTCCCCCTATCAAGGAGTAGGTGTAAGATCCCTCCTCCTTCCTAAGAGGTGTATTCATTAGCATGAGGTGATAGTTCTAGTGCCTTATGGTAGTTAGTGAAAACTGTAGAACACCCAATTAAGACTAAATCAGGGTCTTCAAGTCTAGATTTAACCTTTCCCAGGCTACATACATGATCACTAATAAGAGGCCTCAGTCAAAGATACCGGCGTGGGCATGACTTTACTGGTTGGTATCGGTCGTCATTTTGTACTGACTTTTGAATATCCTCCTGGAATAAAAGTCTTTGATCATCTTATCACGCGGTTGTTCCTCAATTATTTGTACTGAACTTTATTTTTGTAACGCAATAAACTTTGGAAGATTCGGAACCGTGGTCATTTGTCTTTTTCTCACAAACAGAAGATGATGGGGGTAGAAAAGAAAGTGTGTGGTGCTAAACCCTAAACCCTACTGTCTGTTTTTTGCACGTTTTTTTCCCATTTTGTTCATATTGTTTCTTTCAGTAAAGTGTTTCCCTTCAAATTTTCCATTTAAGAACAATTATTGCTGGAAAACACATGTTACTTCAGAAAGAAATTGTTTTTCCAAGTATTTCTCAGTGTGCTTGTTGTAGACTCTATGAGGGTGCAACTGCACACACGGTAGCCAGGCCCAGCAGCAAAGCTAGCCAGCCAGTGACTAATGTGAAGGCTGAGCCACATGGTTATGCACAAGGTTGCTTTTGGAACCTTCACCACCCAGCCATCTATTTTCATTCTCCAATTGCTTGTTTATTGTCCTTGGACCAATATGTTTAGTTCTTGACTTGGTGAGCTGAGTGGATATGCAAGCCGGCCTGCACTGGCTGTTGAGGCAGCTTTTTGTTACTGAGTGCAGCTTTCTCTGGATGTGTGCAGGCCCTCTTTTTTCAAGATATTTTACCTTACTAGGGTAAACTGGCCAGTGATCGAACACTTAAACACCAGGGCAGGTCAGATCCAAGAGGAGGGCTCCGTTGTTTCTGGTGTCCAAACAAAACTTGAACCCTTCCTATTGGCACATTTGGTGCACTAAAAATACTCAAAAATGAAATAAAAATGAGAAAGTTGCAATCCCCCAAAGTAGAGGGGGTCAAAGACTAAAAAAACAAACCACTAAACATTACGTAGGCCTCTATGGTACAAGGTGGGAAAATTTTATGTTACTTTTTGAATTGTGAGCAACTTTTCTTTTTTTCAAAAGATGAGTGATTGTGAACAACCATTAGGGTAAACAGGCTGGTAACCGAAAAATTAAGCATTCAGGGCAGGCTGGATCCAAGGGGAGGGCTCAATTGGTTCTGATGTCCAAACAAAACTTGAACCCTCCTCTTGAGGCATCTGACACACTAACAATTGTCAAAAATGGATATGAAATGAGAAAATTACGGCCCCACCAAGTAAAGAGGGTCAAGAACTCAAAAAAACAAACCACTGAACACTATCAAAGTCAGTTCCCGAAACACTCAATAAATCCCTTGTATGTTCGTCTTTAAATCATCGAAAATGAATAAGAAATAAGAAACTTATGAGCTTTGAAAGTAAAAGGGGTTCAAAGATAAAGAAAAAGATAAAAAACATGTTTTGTAAGTTGAAAACCTTTTTTTTTCTTATTATTTTTTCAGTGCTCCTTTTCCTTTGCACTTTAAAGATGATTTCTAAAGCTTGAAATAGCGCTCAAATAACATTTTAAATCACTAAAAATAAAGCACATATGATGAAAATGTAAATAAGTTTTCAGTCATAGGCAAAAGATTGATGATGGGCCAATGTACCCTACATGAGTTTTGATTTAGCATTAGTTTACAAACCATATTTATAAGCACATACTAGGTATGGGATAAAGTGGCCGAACATCAATCACTGTACCCATCTATTGGAGACCCATGATAACTCAGGTTGCGGATGAACCACAACTGGGTTACAAAGGTTCCACCCACCAAGTTAGTAACCTATCCTATCATAAACCCTCCTATTTCCCCCTAACACTCTTTAGGTAACTATTGGTATAAGTCAGTCAGTATCAGAGGTAAGTTGGTAGGGAAGATGGATTGGTTACTATGTAGGTAAGTAAGAGGATAAGGCACTTGGTGACCTATAGGTAGGTAAATGCATTTGGAGGGTTAGTACATAGCTGACTACCATGGTTAGCTATGGGTCAGGAATATAACGAAATATTTTTCATGTCCACACACCATTCATCTTGCATGGTGTGCTAGTGGGTGCTGGTTCACTCTGGCCCCCCACTATCTCCCACTTGCGTCCCAAAAAGGGCCTGAAAAATGCAGCTGTCTCAAACTTTCCCCAACAAATTGAACGGCAATCCAGCTAAAAAGAAAAGACAAAATCCTAGATAGATGGGAAGTCTTATCCTTTAAGGAAAACCCTTGGAACAAAAAGTGACTGTGGCCCACTTGATGTGAAAGAGTGTAATCAGAATGGTGCCCAGCAAATTCAACAAAAGAATTGTATAGAAACATAACATAAGTATAACAGCGCCAACAAACAAGTGATACAGTAGGAGAATAATCAAAACAACACCAACAAATTCTACAAGACAGTCTTAGGAGACTAGTCAAAATTGAGCAACAATGTCCACCAAAGAAACACAGAATTGTAACCAAAATGGATGAACAAATTTTACAAAACATTAAGAAAACTTACCATCTATTTCTGTGGAGGATTTCCTGCCTATTAAAGTTATTCAGAAAGTCCTCTGCAGTCTCACACCCAGTCCCATCTGCTGTCCCAATTTCATCCCTTATTTTTGGTTATTGGTAAATGTCTTTAAATCTGCGAATGAAATCTGAAAACTAGGGATTAGTGATGAAAATAGAGGGTTAAGTCAAATTTAAAACTTTTTTGTTTAAAACCGTTTGCTCATACCTTTTCATTTTCACTTGCAGGACCTCCTTTCATTTCCATGTGGGAGTTGCTACCACTTCATTGACTACTACCTCATGTTTTTCCTGTAGTTTATTTTTTGGATTATTCAGGTTTCAAAATCACTTCTCTTCTTGATGGACTTTTTGTAATATTGGCACTCCTTTTTCTTTGATTTACTTGCATTTGCTGTGGGTTTCTCCATCTTCTTCTTTTCCCCTTTCATGATTAGGTAAACATTTTGTATAACTGGTTATCATTAGCATTAATGGAGTTTTCCCCACAAATCATTGTTGACTCCAAATCTTGAATTACCATATCTCGTTCCATATCAGCAGTAGTCACCTATAGGAAAGGCAATAAATCATCCCTAAAAAATGCATCTAGTAGTTAGTCATCAGCCATGTGTTGAAGGGAATTTGCCAAAGTAAGGATTTGTTCGTAATATTTTTCTATCCTTTCATTCAAATTCTATTTGATGATTCACAAGTTCATATATTCTTGTTTATTTGTCTAAACTTTGCGATACTGTTTGCAAAGACCTTGAGCAAACTCACTAAAAGTACACTCAAGATGGCTATTCACAAAGTTGTCCCCCTAGTTAAAATTGTGTTTCGCAATTTCAATTGGAAGTAAACAATTTATGTACCCTCTTGGGTGACACCATGAATTTTATCACTTGTTTGAACACACATACATGTGCATTTGGATCTGAATTCTTGGTGTATTTTGGATATTCAAGAACATATTGCCACCATCTAAATTTCTAGCTGCTACTATCATTAGTGGCATAACCAAGTACCATGGAAAATAGGAGTTCCAATTAGGTGGCATCCCTCCCCATCTTGGAAGTATTGGTGGGAGTGGAGGTTGGCCTTTCTTACCACCCTTTCCTTCATCTAAATCTGACAAAAAACTAAAGGTTTCCTTACGTGGATCTCCGCCTTCACCCCCTTTAGATGAGTGCCTTCTGGATGGCCTTTTTGACGAAATTCCTTAGTTAGATACATGGGAAATGGACTCTTGTGACTCCCTGCCTTATCTACCACCTAGTCCAACTTTACTGAAGTTTACCTTCTCCATAGTTCCCATAGTTCCTAATCAATTCTTGACAATAGGGTAGTAACTTGAAATTTTGGCATCCCAAGGTACATCAAAGGTCCCCATCCTAGACCTGCAATGGTAGAAGGTAAACCAACCCATGGTGCTTGGCATGTTGGAGGGGTTACTTCCTAAGGTTCTTTCTTGGGTCTGGGTTATTTCATCTAATCTTCCAGAATGGCGACATTTATCATCCTCTTGTCCTTCTTCTTCACTTGAGTGTAGCTCATTTCCATGTCCCTCTAAAATCAAGTTAGCCTGATGTTTATAATTGGGTACACCTCTATCATCCGAAATTAAAGGATGGTAATGACATCCTATTGTTTGAGCCTTTATGCCTTACCTCCCCACATAGCTTGCATTATGATGGTAGGCCTCTGTTCATATACTCCCCTTTTGATATCGGGTGGTAGTAATTGTCCCCCGCGCTTCAGTCCAAACATTTCACATGAACTAAAAAGGTTGGAACTTGTGAAAGCTATTGGGTCTTTCTTTGTAAGGGTAAGCAACAACTATATCCACATCTGATGGTCCAAGGGACCCTAGATTGTTGTTTGAGTTTTTCAAGCCTCCTCATGGCCTATCTCCTCTCATATTCTACATTTGGTTCTACTACCTCCACCTCAAAGATAGCTATAGAAGGGACCCCCATGGTAGTCACCATAGTAACAAATCTCATGAAGTGTAAATTACATGCCACCCTTTGGAACCCATCTTGTAACCTTCCACAACTACCTCCTTGTGAATTTATCATCTCCTCTTCCGTGTTTTCATCTTGAAATCTTAAAGTCTTGGGCTTTTGTATCTATTATATTGTATGTGCCATTTGCTCTTGAAAGTAACCAAATAATAGGTCTTCCTCAAGGTAGAATTCATCTTGCATCCCCATGTTCTTTTTTTGTTTTCCAACTTATGAACTGTTATTTCCATTCCCTTCTTCATTGAAACTTTTCACCCTAAACCTAGCATCCCTCCATCACAAATGATACCAATAGGCAATATTTACCTCCTAGTTCTTCATGGGTCTTTCCACCTTGACATCAAAAATGGAAGCACCCATGACTACCATCCTTGAAGGCAGCATCTCTTTTGCTATTCTCTTAAAATAGCCTACACTCAGCATTCCCAACTCTTCTTCCATAATTTGTTCCATATATTTTTGTTATCATTTTGTTATTACATGACTCATGATTATAAAATAAAAAAATCTTCATGAAAGTATGATCAAATTACTCTTCTATTGGTTGGCTAATAATAGTTACCTTCTTTATTATTGAACTTCAGTGGTGGGATTGAGGTATGTTGACTTAATATTTAATTTTACGATGTTTGGTTGGGGTTAATATTTTATCTTACGATCTTAGGTCTTTCTTTGTCAATCCTACACAATAATACTTTCCATTATTTACTTTAATCATGTAGATACCCTCTTTTCAATTACCCTTTCAAACTTTTTCCTACAATTTTTATTTTTTTAGGAATGTGCCACTTTGTTAACCAATAGGGACAATAAGCCCCTTATTTATTTTCAAGACCTAATACTTTTTTAAAATTCAATATTTTCCCAACCATTCAAAC